>JAULSO010000006.1:600000-922806 GCA_033675105.1 Podospora appendiculata | reverse complement strand
TCTGTTGCTACGATCATCTGGTCCTGGGCGAGAGAAGGCGAAGGCTCAGGCTCATGAGCGCGGATTGGCGTGTACGTTTCGCTTCCAAACGACTGACGCAGTCTGCAAACACGAGTTTGTAGGACAAGTATCGTCACCGAGCACATTCTTGAACCGCCACACCCGAGCCTTGTGAGCCGCCTTATACTCTGCAACCAATGCAGTGGTGCGAGCATGGTCTCGGGTGACACGGATCCCCCATCGGTCCGGAGCTAAGCTGGACATCCTGTCCGGCGACTGTCTCTTTGACGGTGGCGGCTGGTCCTCGTGGGTTTTCGGTGGCGGGTTGTCAAGGGCTGTGTCACGGCTGAGGCCATAGGCGTTGTTGCTAAACTCAAAGGCAGCGCACCGGGGGTCCGGGTGTTTCTCCAGGTAGGCATCCAAGATCTTGTTGGCAGGCAGCTCGACATGTGCGCGTATAAATGGCCGTATGTCCTGCTCATCCTTTCTCGTTGTCGGTGAGAGATTGCGACTCGTGGATCGGACTTCGAAAAGGGATGGGAACATTTCCGAATCCCCAAGCGCGCGCACGAGGAGATCGAATCGGCCTGCGTGAAGTGTCGGGAATTCTGTCCATCGGCGGAAGGTGTCAGGGTAGACTTTATTGTCGACGTTTGTGGCACCCGTGGCGAGCTTGGCACGGTTGTCCTCCACTACCATGGTCGGGAAGATCATAGTCTGTACATGATGTAGGTACTGGAAAAGATTTGTGCCCCGGGTCTCAGTTTGTGCAAGTGCTCGTTCCTCTGCTTCTCGATCCGCTCGCTCGGTTTCTCGCGCTCGTGCCTCTGCTTCTCGATCTGCTCGCTCGGTTTCTCGCGCTGCTCGCTCGGTTTCTCGCGCTCGTTCCTCTGCTTCTCGATCCGCTCGTTCGGCTTGTCGCGCTCGCTCCTCTGCTTCTCGATCCGCTCGTTCAGCTTGTCGCGCTCGCTCCTCTGCTTCTCGATCCGCTCGTTCGGCTTGTCGCGCTCGCTCCTCTGCTTCTCGATCTGCTCGTTCGGCTTGTCGCGCTCGCTCCTCTGCTTCTCGATCTGCTCGTTCGGCTTGTCGCGCTCGTTCCTCTGCTTCTCGAGCTCGCCCCGCCTTTTCTTCCTCCAGCTCCCTCTCGAGCCTTTCCAGCCTTTTCCGAATGTCCGTATCCATGGTGAAAATGCAGAGTTGAATGCAAGGGAAGTGTAGCCAAAACAAGTGGCGGCCTGTCGGTGCGTAGAGGATATTGTATGGAGTGCAATATGTAGGACAGTTGTGTAGAGAGATCGAAGGGTCAGAATTCGCGTGGGAAGATGCAGATAAGCATATGACTTGATTTGGCCCATGTGGGGTAGGAAAGTTCGTTCTGTCGTGCGATATGCACAAGCCGCGTTTGTCGCGCTAATGCTAGCGGTTTCACGACGATTGTCAGCCGGCTAGTGGGGTCAGCTAGCGGGGTCAGCTTTCTGTCGGTCAACGGTCATCACGTGCACCTGAAAAAAAGGAGAGCACCTGGCGAGAGCTTCATGGTGGAAAACTTTGGATTCAAGCTATCCTGCAGCCGGACTACCTATCGTCGGAGCTTGGTGTTTTGACATGTGGCAATGAGCCAACGGCCTCTGGTTACGGTCAATATTAAGCACCAGAACCGTCTGTTTGGCGTCGAGAAGGATTTCCCTCTCCCCCTTATCCAAAGTCGCTCCCAGAACAGCGATAAAAGGTCGTACGCCGGCTCTAAGCGGTTACAATTTCTAGCAGCTAGTAGGAATATCTGACAGCATATCTGAAAGCGGTGAAGATGACCAAAGCTGGTTGCTTTTGCTGCAACACGAGGGTGTCAAGAATGCGCCCTGTCACGGCTGGCTGAAATAAGTGTTACGATCTGGAGAACCAGAGGGTCCTAGAGACGGTATGGGGTCAAAAGCTAAGTGCAAGGGGGTGTATGTAACCACGGAGCAAAGGGGTAGTTCTCTCGACTGTGCAATGAATGCCTAAGAACTTATATTGATTACTGGTCTGGGACCTAATGTCGCCAGACCCTACTCGTTATATAGAACTATGAAATCCCGTCCCGAGGTCTCGATCCCTCGGGACCTCTCTTCAGTCCCACTCGTCCCGGAGCTCAGGGACTTCGGGACCTCCTTCCCATGGGTCCCGGCCCCGGAACCCCGGACCCTTTTTGATAGGTGGGTCAAGCGATTGGTCGTGGGGTCTTTCCTGCCCCACCTCGGGCTGGCCATGGTCCGTGACACGATGCCCCTCCCCACTAGGTCTTCGTCCCGAAGGCCTGGTCTGGTTATTACAAAACCGTGCCAATCCCCCTTCCTCGTTCTTCGACTTCGTGAGTGGGCCACCCGTCTTTCCCGCTCAATTATTGACGGCATGTTCAGGGTCACGAAATCCCGCAGCGCTGCCTCGGAGCGTAAAACCTCGTCGGAGCTTGCCCTCTCCTCTTTTGTCGCCGCTTACGGAACTTCCGCACCCATGCCCTGCTCCAGTTGCTTCAAAAATGGTCGCCCCTGCACCATAGCCGAGAACTCGACGAGGTGCAAGGAATGTATTGAGCGGAAGGTCTTCTGCGATGGGGTCGAGTTCGCCGGTGCCTGGGAGCGTTCCGCCTTCGCAGCTTCTCTCCTCTGACTAACTTCCCCTTGGTACTGAAGAACATCGCCGACGAGCAGGCCCTTGAACGGGAGGAGGACATGCTCCACGAGCGCCTACTGGTCGTGCGTCGCAAGCGGCGCGCCCTCCGTGCTCGTGGGAAGGACCTGTTCGGGCGGGGAACCGCGACATACGCGCGCGAGAATCCCCATGTCACTACTCCGGCTACGTCCGTCCCGCCCGTCGAGTCCGCCGACTCCTCTTCGTGGTTGGATCCCCAACTGATGGTTCCGAGCGACCCTCCGGTCGGTCCGGATTCCTCTGGTGAAACTGTTGAAGTTTCTCAGGGCAGTTCCGCAAATGTTTGAGCGGTTCCCATGTGTTTTCTTCGTGCCCATAGTCTTCCCATTTTACTAAGTACTCGATCGTACCATTCTTGTTTTGTCGAGAGTCCAGGATTTCTTCCACGACATATTCGTCTTCTACTGGGTCGACTTCCGCTGTCGTATCCAGCCGTGCTCCTGCTGGTGCCGGTTCTAGCATCGAAATGTGAAAAACTGGGTGAATCCTCATGGATTTTGGTAATGACAGTCGATAATTTGAAGTGGAAATATTTTCTGCAATCTTGAAGGGCCTAGCTTTTTGAAGTCCAATTTGTCGCTGGGTCGCTTCGTTTTGATGTTCCGACGTAGGAGGTAGACTTTGTCCCCCTCCCGAAGAGTTGGTCCTTCCAATCTCTTTTTGTTGTAGTAGGTGCCCATCCTGGCGCGGATGAAGGTGAGACTGTCACGAAGAATGTCGTGCAAAGTTCGGAGTTTCTCGGCCTTTACCGTGGCTCTGGGGACCGTATCTCCTGTCCCCTGGCGTACTTCGGCCTCAAAGCCATAGTTCGCAAAGAAGGGTGAGACTCCAGTTGTCTCTGACCTTGAGCTGTTGTAGGAGAGTTGTGCCAGCGGCAGCAGCTCTACCCAGTTGTCTTGCTCGTAGTTGATGTATGATCTCAGGTATTGTTCAACCACCTGATTCATTCGCTCGGTCTGCCCATCTGTTTGGGGATGGTAGGCCGTTGAGAGCTTGTGGTTGACTCCTAGTTGTTTCATCAACGCCTGCCAAAACTTGGACACAAAGAGTTTGTCTCGGTCGGAGATTATCTCGTCTGGCCAAGCATGGTTGCTGGCTACCGTTCTCAAAAACGTGTAAGCCAACTGTTCTGCGGTACTTGCTTCCTGAAACGGCAAGAAGTAGCAGTACTTTGTCAAGCGGTCCACAACTACCATGATACTGTCGTATGTTGTGTCCGTGGCTGGGTCCTTTGAGGGTGGTAGCTTCACGATGAAGTCCATCGATATGGATCCCCAAGCCCTGCTTGCTACCGGCAGTGGTTCTAACAGTCCGAATAGCTTGTGTCGGGAGCCCTTGCTTCGACCACAAACTTCGCACTCGTTGATCACCGATCTGACCGTTTCTCTCATTCGGGGGAATCCGAAGTGTTGCCGAATCCTCGCCATTGTTCGTGTGATGCCTTGGTGTCCCCCAATGGTCGATGTGTGGATATCCTTGACCAAGGTTTCTCGAATTGCCTTGGGTACGAATAGTTTTCCTTGGAATATCCAGTCGCCGGATTCTCCCTGGGTGCATTCCTCGGGTCGATCCCCAGGTTCTGCTTCCCGAATGGCTTTTAGCCATCTGTCGTCTGGCTCCGACGAGAACAGGGCGTTCACCTCCATGGCTTCGTAAGGGCGGAGCGTCAGGGTCCCATCCTGCGATTCCTCCAAAATCACTTGTTGTGCCTGTTTCTCGTTTGGCCAGTGATCTTCTCTGCGGCTCAACGCGTCTGCTCTGGCGTTCTCGGAGCCTTTTCGGTAGAAGATCCGAAAGTCGAACTGTGACAAGAACTCCGACCATCTCGTCTGTCTCTGATTGAGTTCCTTTGTTGATGTGAAGTAAGTCAGGTTCTTGTGGTCCGTGAGAACCTTGACTTCGTAGCTGGTTCCACTCAAATAGGGTTTCCATTCCTTAAAGGCCCAAATGATCGACATCAGTTCCTTGTCGTGGATGGGGTAATTGAGCTCAGCTCCTTTCAGCGTTCGAGAGAAAAAGGCCACGGGGTGCAACCGTCCTTCCTCGTCTCTCTGACCGAGTCCACCTCCCAAGGCGAAATCTGAAGCATCGGTCTCGACCTCAAACTCCTTATCTAGGTCTGGGAGTTTCATCACTGGTTCCTCCAGCACTAGTTTCTTGAGTCCGTCGAAGGCCTTCTGTCTTCGATCGTCCCATACGAATGCCTCTCCTTTCTTGGTCAGCTCGTTGAGGGGTGTTGCGACTTGTCCGAATCCTCACATAAAACGTCGATAGAAATTAACAAAGCCTCGAAAACTCCTGACTTGCGTGACCGTTTTTGGCGTAGGCCATTCTCGAATGGCTTGGACCTTCGCAGGGTCCATCCTGACTTCTCCCGGCGTAATCTTGTATCCCAGGAAAATGACCTCCTGGCGATGAAATTCGCTTTTCTCGGGGTTTACCAAAAGTTTGTGCTTTTTCAAGGCTCCCAATACCTTGTGCACATGTTGCCGATGTTCCTCTTCCGTCGAGGAGTAGATCAAGATGTCATCCAGGTAGACTTCCACAAAGTCTCCGATGAATTCTTGCAGGACGTGGTTGATCATGGACTGCCAAGTGGCTGGTGCGTTCGTAAGTCCGAAGGGCATAACGAGATACTCGTGGTGGCCGAAAGGGTGACGAAACGCCGTCTTCCACTCGTCTCCTTCCTTGATCCTGATCTGAGCATAGGCAGCTGTAAGGTCCAATTTTGTGAACCATTTGGCCTTGCCTAGCCTTCCTTCCAGATCGCTTATCAGGGGTAGTGGGTACCGGTTCTTGATGGTGTCTTCGTTGAGGCGCCGGTAGTCCACGCAAAGTCTCAGCTTCCCGTTTTTCTTGGGTACGAACAAGATAGGGTAACCGGCTGGGGATTGTGACTCTCTGATGTGTCCTTTTCGCATGTTTTCTGCGATGTACTCCTTCAACGCTTCTCTTTGCGCTGGGTTGATGTTACGATCAGGAGAACCAAAGGGTCCTAGAGACGGTAGGGGTCAAAAGGTGAGTGCAAGGGGGTGTATGTAACCACGGAGCAAAGGGGTAGTTCTCTCGACTGTGCAATGAATGCCTAAGAACTTATATTGATTACTGGTCTGGGACCTAATGTCGCCAGACCCTACTCGTTATATAGAAGTCATAAAGTACGGACCCGGCAGGTACCTCCCCGGGTCCAGCACTGGACCCGATGGACCCGCGCCCGGGTCCTCCGCTTGGACCCAGAGGACCCGATCCCGGGTCTGCTGGGTCCCTTCTGATTGGTGCGTTCCTGATTGGCTAGGTCGCCCCACTTGGCGGTCGCGGATCGCGACAGTTGAGAGGGTACGTTTTCTGGTAGCGTGGTTGCGCTCCTTCTTTGAGCTTGATCTCATGGTCCCACGGTCCATGGTCTGGCAAACCACTTTCTGACTCTTTCTTGAAGAGGTCGTATTGCAGATATTCTTGAGGGATGTCGGGTTTTCCCTGGCCATCTCCTGCTGCCTGCTCCGCTTCTCTGACGACCATCACCAGTCGTGGCGGTTCGTTGTGCTCGGGGGAATTGGATTTTCTCTCCGTCGATTCCTTTCCTGAGTCCTCTTGCTGGGTTGAGCGGGGCTTCTCCCAACTCACGCGGCCGCGATCCCAGTCAATGTGTGGGTTGAACACCTTCAACCAAGGCCGGCCGAGAAACATCTCGTGCTTGCCTAATCTTGCAATGTCGAATACCACTTGTTGGGTTTCTCCTTCGACAATGACGGTGAGAGGCTCTGTCTCCCGTCGGATCCATCCGTCTTCATAGGTGGATTTTGTTCCTTCGAACGTCCTCACTGGGTAAGGTTGTTACGATCAGGAGAACCAAGGGGTCCTAGAGACGGTAGGGGTCAAAAGGTGAGTGCAAGGGGGTGTATGTAACCACGGAGCAAAGGGATAGTTCTCTCGATTGTGCAATGAATGCCTAAGAACTTATATTGATTACTGGTCTGGGACCTAATGTCGCCAGACCCTACTTGTTATATAGAAGTGAAGCATGCAAAGTGCTCTGTCTGCTCTGTCTGCTCTGTGCAGAGCACGCAGAGCACATAGAGCACCCTGCTCTGTCTGCTCTGCGCCTGCGCCACAGAGCACGCAGAGCACCCTGCTCTGTTGGCTCTGCGCCCACGCCACAGAGCACACAGAGCACCACATGATTGGCTCGTTCCAAGAGTCCGCTCCATCTTCCTCTCATTGGTTCCATCCTGCCCCACCCGGGCGACCAGTTGCGGGGTTGTGACAAAGGTCGATCCTTCATAACCCAGGGGATTCTCCATTGGTTCACCAATTCTGGGGACACTAGGTTCATTCTAGCCCCGGAATCGATGAGTGCGGTGGTGAGGTGTCTTCCCCAAATGACCTTTGCCGTCACTGGTTCTTCGTCCTCGTTGCGATCCACCGCGAGGACCTGTCTTGCCCCTCCTATTCGTCGTCCTCTGACGAACGAGGGTCCTCGTTTCCCGAGTGCCTGCCTGGGAATCGTCGTGAGTATCGCAAGTGGTTCGAATCTCCATTCTGAGAAGCGTCCTCCTCTTCGGTCGATATCGAAGCCGTCCTCGTCAACCGGGCCGCCTCCGCCAAAGCCTCTTCGAATCGGACCAGGCGGGCGCGCGATGCCCTTCTCTGTTCATCCTCAATGTCTCGTCGTCTTCGAGTTCCTTCTCGGATATCATGCCATTGTTCGACCTTCTCTTCCAAGTGTCGATTGCATGCTTTTGATGGACAGAACGCCAACTGTCCCCCCATCCGGCATGCTCGTGGTCGGGTGTCGTTGTTTGCCATGACTACGTAGCGTAGCAGTCCCAACTGGTCGTTTTCGCGGTGCACAATGGACCTTCCTGCTCCTTCTACATGTTACGATCCAGAGAACCAAGGGTCCTTAAGACGGTAAGGGTCAAGAAGGTAAGTGCAAGGGGGTGTAGATAATCACTGAACAAAGGTGTTCTCTTAGACTGTGCGATGAGTGCCTAAGAACTTGTATTGATTACTGGTCTGGGACCTAATGTCGCCAGACCCTACTCGTTATATAGAAGTGAAGGTTTCCTCTGCTCTGCGTTGCTCTGTCTTGCTCTGCACCTAAATTCCCGACTGGTGCAGAGCAGGACAGAGCAGGACAGAGCAAGCTGCTCTGTCTGCTCTGTTACTCTGGGCTCCCTGACCAATAGGGCCGACAGAGCACACAGAGCAGTCCGATGATTGGTCATCCCTTCCCGACCAATCCTCTGCCTTTCTGCTGTGGGTCTCCATACCCCTCAGTGCTGTGGCGCCCCTTCCCTGGGTCGTGACACTACAGCGCTGCGTGGCGATCGGATCGCACCTTCCCTTCCTTCCCCGCTGCGCACCGGGAAGAAGTCCGCCTGAAGCTTTTCTGCCAGGTGCCACAGGCAAGGGTGGTGCACACAGTTGAACCAAGCAATCTGATTGTGGTCCATGTGCGCTGGGTCCACCTCGTTGGCGTCTCCTTCCTGGAGATGGAATGGCTCTTCTCCGATGATTCGAATGTCGGCGTCTTCCCACTGAACTCCTTTCACGCGGCGAGCTTCTCGGGGTCCATCGATATGGTCCCTATAGGTTAGGTTAGGTAGGGTTAGGGTGGGTAGGGTGAGGGTGGGGGGTTAGGGTTAGGGTTCGTAGGGTTAGGGTTAGGGTGGGGTTAGGGTTAGGGTTAGGGGAGTCGGGGGGGTACGGGTTAGGGTTAGGGTTCGGGTTAGGGTTAGGGGTAGGGGAGGGGGAGGGCGGGGGGAGGGTTTAGGGGTAGGGCGCGGGGGGCCGTCACCAACCCACGGCTGGCGGGGGAGGGAGAGCTGCGAAGCCTAACCCTAACCCTAACCCTAACCCTAACCCTAACCTAACCCTAACCCTAACCCTAACCCTAACCCTAACCCTAACCCTAACCCTAACCCTAACCCTAACCCTAACCCTAACCCTAACCCTAACCCTAACCCTAACCCTAACCCTAACCCTAACCCTAACCCTAACCCTAACCCTAACCCTAACCCTAACCCTAACCCTAAGGGACCATATCGATGGACCCCGAGAAGCTCGCCGCGTGAAAGGAGTTCAGTGGGAAGACGCCGACATTCGAATCATCGGAGAAGAGCCATTCCATCTCCAGGAAGGAGACGCCAACGAGGTGGACCCAGCGCACATGGACCACAATCAGATTGCTTGGTTCAACTGTGTGCACCACCCTTGCCTGTGGCACCTGGCAGAAAAGCTTCAGGCGGACTTCTTCCCGGTGCGCAGCGGGGAAGGAAGGGAAGGTGCGATCCGATCGCCACGCAGCGCTGTAGTGTCACGACCCAGGGAAGGGGCGCCACAGCACTGAGGGGTATGGAGACCCACAGCAGAAAGGCAGAGGATTGGTCGGGAAGGGATGACCAATCATCGGACTGCTCTGTGTGCTCTGTCGGCCCTATTGGTCAGGGAGCCCAGAGTAACAGAGCAGACAGAGCAGCTTGCTCTGTCCTGCTCTGTCCTGCTCTGCACCAGTCGGGAATTTAGGTGCAGAGCAAGACAGAGCAACGCAGAGCAGAGGAAACCTTCACTTCTATATAACGAGTAGGGTCTGGCGACATTAGGTCCCAGACCAGTAATCAATACAAGTTCTTAGGCACTCATCGCACAGTCTAAGAGAACACCTTTGTTCAGTGATTATCTACACCCCCTTGCACTTACCTTCTTGACCCTTACCGTCTTAAGGACCCTTGGTTCTCTGGATCGTAACATGTAGAAGGAGCAGGAAGGTCCATTGTGCACCGCGAAAACGACCAGTTGGGACTGCTACGCTACGTAGTCATGGCAAACAACGACACCCGACCACGAGCATGCCGGATGGGGGGACAGTTGGCGTTCTGTCCATCAAAAGCATGCAATCGACACTTGGAAGAGAAGGTCGAACAATGGCATGATATCCGAGAAGGAACTCGAAGACGACGAGACATTGAGGATGAACAGAGAAGGGCATCGCGCGCCCGCCTGGTCCGATTCGAAGAGGCTTTGGCGGAGGCGGCCCGGTTGACGAGGACGGCTTCGATATCGACCGAAGAGGAGGACGCTTCTCAGAATGGAGATTCGAACCACTTGCGATACTCACGACGATTCCCAGGCAGGCACTCGGGAAACGAGGACCCTCGTTCGTCAGAGGACGACGAATAGGAGGGGCAAGACAGGTCCTCGCGGTGGATCGCAACGAGGACGAAGAACCAGTGACGGCAAAGGTCATTTGGGGAAGACACCTCACCACCGCACTCATCGATTCCGGGGCTAGAATGAACCTAGTGTCCCCAGAATTGGTGAACCAATGGAGAATCCCCTGGGTTATGAAGGATCGACCTTTGTCACAACCCCGCAACTGGTCGCCCGGGTGGGGCAGGATGGAACCAATGAGAGGAAGATGGAGCGGACTCTTGGAACGAGCCAATCATGTGGTGCTCTGTGTGCTCTGTGGCGTGGGCGCAGAGCCAACAGAGCAGGGTGCTCTGCGTGCTCTGTGGCGCAGGCGCAGAGCAGACAGAGCAGGGTGCTCTATGTGCTCTGCGTGCTCTGCACAGAGCAGACAGAGCAGACAGAGCACTTTGCATGCTTCACTTCTATATAACAAGTAGGGTCTGGCGACATTAGGTCCCAGACCAGTAATCAATATAAGTTCTTAGGCATTCATTGCACAATCGAGAGAACTATCCCTTTGCTCCGTGGTTACATACACCCCCTTGCACTCACCTTTTGACCCCTACCGTCTCTAGGACCCCTTGGTTCTCCTGATCGTAACAACCTTACCCAGTGAGGACGTTCGAAGGAACAAAATCCACCTATGAAGACGGATGGATCCGACGGGAGACAGAGCCTCTCACCGTCATTGTCGAAGGAGAAACCCAACAAGTGGTATTCGACATTGCAAGATTAGGCAAGCACGAGATGTTTCTCGGCCGGCCTTGGTTGAAGGTGTTCAACCCACACATTGACTGGGATCGCGGCCGCGTGAGTTGGGAGAAGCCCCGCTCAACCCAGCAAGAGGACTCAGGAAAGGAATCGACGGAGAGAAAATCCAATTCCCCCGAGCACAACGAACCGCCACGACTGGTGATGGTCGTCAGAGAAGCGGAGCAGGCAGCAGGAGATGGCCAGGGAAAACCCGACATCCCTCAAGAATATCTGCAATACGACCTCTTCAAGAAAGAGTCAGAAAGTGGTTTGCCAGACCATGGACCGTGGGACCATGAGATCAAGCTCAAAGAAGGAGCGCAACCACGCTACCAGAAAACGTACCCTCTCAACTGTCGCGATCCGCGACCGCCAAGTGGGGCGACCTAGCCAATCAGGAACGCACCAATCAGAAGGGACCCAGCAGACCCGGGATCGGGTCCTCTGGGTCCAAGCGGAGGACCCGGGCGCGGGTCCATCGGGTCCAGTGCTGGACCCGGGGAGGTACCTGCCGGGTCCGTACTTTATGACTTCTATATAACGAGTAGGGTCTGGCGACATTAGGTCCCAGACCAGTAATCAATATAAGTTCTTAGGCATTCATTGCACAGTCGAGAGAACTACCCCTTTGCTCCGTGGTTACATACACCCCCTTGCACTCACCTTTTGACCCCTACCGTCTCTAGGACCCTTTGGTTCTCCTGATCGTAACATCAACCCAGCGCAAAGAGAAGCGTTGAAGGAGTACATCGCAGAAAACATGCGAAAAGGACACATCAGAGAGTCACAATCCCCAGCCGGTTACCCTATCTTGTTCGTACCCAAGAAAAACGGGAAGCTGAGACTTTGCGTGGACTACCGGCGCCTCAACGAAGACACCATCAAGAACCGGTACCCACTACCCCTGATAAGCGATCTGGAAGGAAGGCTAGGCAAGGCCAAATGGTTCACAAAATTGGACCTTACAGCTGCCTATGCTCAGATCAGGATCAAGGAAGGAGACGAGTGGAAGACGGCGTTTCGTCACCCTTTCGGCCACCACGAGTATCTCGTTATGCCCTTCGGACTTACGAACGCACCAGCCACTTGGCAGTCCATGATCAACCACGTCCTGCAAGAATTCATCGGAGACTTTGTGGAAGTCTACCTGGATGACATCTTGATCTACTCCTCGACGGAAGAGGAACATCGGCAACATGTGCACAAGGTATTGGGAGCCTTGAAAAAGCACAAACTTTTGGTAAACCCCGAGAAAAGCGAATTTCATCGCCAGGAGGTCATTTTCCTGGGATACAAGATTACGCCGGGAGAAGTCAGGATGGACCCTGCGAAGGTCCAAGCCATTCGAGAATGGCCTACGCCAAAAACGGTCACGCAAGTCAGGAGTTTTCGAGGCTTTGTTAATTTCTATCGACGTTTTATGTGAGGATTCGGACAAGTCGCAACACCCCTCAACGAGCTGACCAAGAAAGGAGAGGCATTCGTATGGGACGATCGAAGACAGAAGGCCTTCGACGGACTCAAGAAACTAGTGCTGGAGGAACCAGTGATGAAACTCCCAGACCTAGATAAGGAGTTTGAGGTCGAGACCGATGCTTCAGATTTCGCCTTGGGAGGTGGACTCGGTCAGAGAGACGAGGAAGGACGGTTGCACCCCGTGGCCTTTTTCTCTCGAACGCTGAAAGGAGCTGAGCTCAATTACCCCATCCACGACAAGGAACTGATGTCGATCATTTGGGCCTTTAAGGAATGGAAACCCTATTTGAGTGGAACCAGCTACGAAGTCAAGGTTCTCACGGACCACAAGAACCTGACTTACTTCACATCAACAAAGGAACTCAATCAGAGACAGACGAGATGGTCGGAGTTCTTGTCACAGTTCGACTTTCGGATCTTCTACCGAAAAGGCTCCGAGAACGCCAGAGCAGACGCGTTGAGCCGCAGAGAAGATCACTGGCCAAACGAGAAACAGGCACAACAAGTGATTTTGGAGGAATCGCAGGATGGGACCCTGACGCTCCGCCCTTACGAAGCCATGGAGGTGAACGCCCTGTTCTCGTCGGAGCCAGACGACAGATGGCTAAAAGCCATTCGGGAAGCAGAACCTGGGGATCGACCCGAGGAATGCACCCAGGGAGAATCCGGCGACTGGATATTCCAAGGAAAACTATTCGTACCCAAGGCAATTCGAGAAACCTTGGTCAAGGATATCCACACATCGACCATTGGGGGACACCAAGGCATCACACGAACAATGGCGAGGATTCGGCAACACTTCGGATTCCCCCGAATGAGAGAAACGGTCAGATCGGTGATCAACGAGTGCGAAGTTTGTGGTCGAAGCAAGGGCTCCCGACACAAGCTATTCGGACTGTTAGAACCACTGCCGGTAGCAAGCAGGGCTTGGGGATCCATATCGATGGACTTCATCGTGAAGCTACCACCCTCAAAGGACCCAGCCACGGACACAACATACGACAGTATCATGGTAGTTGTGGACCGCTTGACAAAGTACTGCTACTTCTTGCCGTTTCAGGAAGCAAGTACCGCAGAACAGTTGGCTTACACGTTTTTGAGAACGGTAGCCAGCAACCATGCTTGGCCAGACGAGATAATCTCCGACCGAGACAAACTCTTTGTGTCCAAGTTTTGGCAGGCGTTGATGAAACAACTAGGAGTCAACCACAAGCTCTCAACGGCCTACCATCCCCAAACAGATGGGCAGACCGAGCGAATGAATCAGGTGGTTGAACAATACCTGAGATCATACATCAACTACGAGCAAGACAACTGGGTAGAGCTGCTGCCGCTGGCACAACTCTCCTACAACAGCTCAAGGTCAGAGACAACTGGAGTCTCACCCTTCTTTGCGAACTATGGCTTTGAGGCCGAAGTACGCCAGGGGACAGGAGATACGGTCCCCAGAGCCACGGTAAAGGCCGAGAAACTCCGAACTTTGCACGACATTCTTCGTGACAGTCTCACCTTCATCCGCGCCAGGATGGGCACCTACTACAACAAAAAGAGATTGGAAGGACCAACTCTTCGGGAGGGGGACAAAGTCTACCTCCTACGTCGGAACATCAAAACGAAGCGACCCAGCGACAAATTGGACTTCAAAAAGCTAGGCCCTTCAAGATTGCAGAAAATATTTCCACTTCAAATTATCGACTGTCATTACCAAAATCCATGAGGATTCACCCAGTTTTTCACATTTCGATGCTAGAACCGGCACCAGCAGGAGCACGGCTGGATACGACAGCGGAAGTCGACCCAGTAGAAGACGAATATGTCGTGGAAGAAATCCTGGACTCTCGACAAAACAAGAATGGTACGATCGAGTACTTAGTAAAATGGGAAGACTATGGGCACGAAGAAAACACATGGGAACCGCTCAAACATTTGCGGAACTGCCCTGAGAAACTTCAACAGTTTCACCAGAGGAATCCGGACCGACCGGAGGGTCGCTCGGAACCATCAGTTGGGGATCCAACCACGAAGAGGAGTCGGCGGACTCGACGGGCGGGACGGACGTAGCCGGAGTAGTGACATGGGGATTCTCGCGCGCGTATGTCGCGGTTCCCCGCCCGAACAGGTCCTTCCCACGAGCACGGAGGGCGCGCCGCTTGCGACGCACGACCAGTAGGCGCTCGTGGAGCATGTCCTCCTCCCGTTCAAGGGCCTGCTCGTCGGCGATGTTCTTCAGTACCAAGGGGAAGTTAGTCAGAGGAGAGAAGCTGCGAAGGCGGAACGCTCCCAGGCACCGGCGAACTCGACCCCATCGCAGAAGACCTTCCGCTCAATACATTCCTTGCACCTCGTCGAGTTCTCGGCTATGGTGCAGGGGCGACCATTTTTGAAGCAACTGGAGCAGGGCATGGGTGCGGAAGTTCCGTAAGCGGCGACAAAAGAGGAGAGGGCAAGCTCCGACGAGGTTTTACGCTCCGAGGCAGCGCTGCGGGATTTCGTGACCCTGAACATGCCGTCAATAATTGAGCGGGAAAGACGGGTGGCCCACTCACGAAGTCGAAGAACGAGGAAGGGGGATTGGCACGGTTTTGTAATAACCAGACCAGGCCTTCGGGACGAAGACCTAGTGGGGAGGGGCATCGTGTCACGGACCATGGCCAGCCCGAGGTGGGGCAGGAAAGACCCCACGACCAATCGCTTGACCCACCTATCAAAAAGGGTCCGGGGTTCCGGGGCCGGGACCCATGGGAAGGAGGTCCCGAAGTCCCTGAGCTCCGGGACGAGTGGGACTGAAGAGAGGTCCCGAGGGATCGAGACCTCGGGACGGGATTTCATAGTTCTATATAACGAGTAGGGTCTGGCGACATTAGGTCCCAGACCAGTAATCAATATAAGTTCTTAGGCATTCATTGCACAGTCGAGAGAACTACCCCTTTGCTCCGTGGTTACATACACCCCCTTGCACTTAGCTTTTGACCCCATACCGTCTCTAGGACCCTCTGGTTCTCCAGATCGTAACACTTATTTCAGCCAGCCGTGACAGGGCGCATTCTTGACACCCTCGTGTTGCAGCAAAAGCAACCAGCTTTGGTCATCTTCACCGCTTTCAGATATGCTGTCAGATATTCCTACTAGCTGCTAGAAATTGTAACCGCTTAGAGCCGGCGTACGACCTTTTATCGCTGTTCTGGGAGCGACTTTGGATAAGGGGGAGAGGGAAATCCTTCTCGACGCCAAACAGACGGTTCTGGTGCTTAATATTGACCGTAACCAGAGGCCGTTGGCTCATTGCCACATGTCAAAACACCAAGCTCCGACGATAGGTAGTCCGGCTGCAGGATAGCTTGAATCCAAAGTTTTCCACCATGAAGCTCTCGCCAGGTGCTCTCCTTTTTTTCAGGTGCACGTGATGACCGTTGACCGACAGAAAGCTGACCCCGCTAGCTGACCCCACTAGCCGGCTGACAATCGTCGTGAAACCGCTAGCATTAGCGCGACAAACGCGGCTTGTGCATATCGCACGACAGAACGAACTTTCCTACCCCACATGGGCCAAATCAAGTCATATGCTTATCTGCATCTTCCCACGCGAATTCTGACCCTTCGATCTCTCTACACAACTGTCCTACATATTGCACTCCATACAATATCCTCTACGCACCGACAGGCCGCCACTTGTTTTGGCTACACTTCCCTTGCATTCAACTCTGCATTTTCACCATGGATACGGACATTCGGAAAAGGCTGGAAAGGCTCGAGAGGGAGCTGGAGGAAGAAAAGGCGGGGCGAGCTCGAGAAGCAGAGGAACGAGCGCGACAAGCCGAACGAGCAGATCGAGAAGCAGAGGAGCGAGCGCGACAAGCCGAACGAGCAGATCGAGAAGCAGAGGAGCGAGCGCGACAAGCCGAACGAGCGGATCGAGAAGCAGAGGAGCGAGCGCGACAAGCTGAACGAGCGGATCGAGAAGCAGAGGAGCGAGCGCGACAAGCCGAACGAGCGGATCGAGAAGCAGAGGAACGAGCGCGAGAAACCGAGCGAGCAGCGCGAGAAACCGAGCGAGCAGATCGAGAAGCAGAGGCACGAGCGCGAGAAACCGAGCGAGCGGATCGAGAAGCAGAGGAACGAGCACTTGCACAAACTGAGACCCGGGGCACAAATCTTTTCCAGTACCTACATCATGTACAGACTATGATCTTCCCGACCATGGTAGTGGAGGACAACCGTGCCAAGCTCGCCACGGGTGCCACAAACGTCGACAATAAAGTCTACCCTGACACCTTCCGCCGATGGACAGAATTCCCGACACTTCACGCAGGCCGATTCGATCTCCTCGTGCGCGCGCTTGGGGATTCGGAAATGTTCCCATCCCTTTTCGAAGTCCGATCCACGAGTCGCAATCTCTCACCGACAACGAGAAAGGATGAGCAGGACATACGGCCATTTATACGCGCACATGTCGAGCTGCCTGCCAACAAGATCTTGGATGCCTACCTGGAGAAACACCCGGACCCCCGGTGCGCTGCCTTTGAGTTTAGCAACAACGCCTATGGCCTCAGCCGTGACACAGCCCTTGACAACCCGCCACCGAAAACCCACCACGAGGACCAGCCGCCACCGTCAAAGAGACAGTCGCCGGACAGGATGTCCAGCTTAGCTCCGGACCGATGGGGGATCCGTGTCACCCGAGACCATGCTCGCACCACTGCATTGGTTGCAGAGTATAAGGCGGCTCACAAGGCTCGGGTGTGGCGGTTCAAGAATGTGCTCGGTGACGATACTTGTCCTACAAACTCGTTGTTTGCAGACTGCGTCAGTCGTTTGGAAGCGAAACGTACACGCCAATCCGCGGCTCATGAGCCTGAGCCTTCGCCTTCTCTCGCCCAGGACCAGATGATCGTAGCAACAGTCTTGTGTCAGGCGTACCATTATATGATCGCAGCTGGCTTATTGTATGGGTACGTTGGATCAGGAGATTGTATGGTTTTCTTGGCCATCCAGGGCACCCCCGGGGTTCTGTATTTCCATTTTGTACCAAGTTCCATGGACATTGAGGGGCTACAGCCTACAGCCGACGTTACAAGATCCACACCCGCTGCGCAATTGGCAACGCTGGCGCTTCTCGCACTAGAAGCGGAAACCCAATCTCTGCAATGGGTCCAAAAAGCCCTTGCAGAGCTCCGACGATGGCCATCTGCCAAGAAGATGGTCGGTTTGCAGAGCCAAGGTATTGGAGGTCCCTCGCTCCCTCCTCCTCCTCCTCCTCCTCCTCCGCCCAATGATGACGAGCAAGGAGGCGGTTCGAGATCGCGTAAGACGCTGCAGAAGCGATCCCTTGCCAAACGAACCAGGGAGGAGACGTCGCCCAACGGTAGCGGGTCGCAGTCGGCATCTAAGGACGATGGGTCACAGATTGGCAGCCAACGGCAGACTACCCGCACCTCCCTACGTGCTCTTCCCTATTGTACCCAGGCCTGCCTGCTCGGGCTCAGCCGCAACGGCACTCTCGACCCAAATTGCCCCAACACACCTCTCCATGTTCGACCAAGGTGTGGATCGTACCACCCCATCTCCAAGGTTCAACTGTGCTCTCTCTTCCGGTCCCAGCTTGCTCAGAATCTCGATTGCGGCTGTGAATCCCTGGAAAAGTATGGCATGTTTGGCCGCACGGGTGTTTTATTCAAGATCACCATACCAGAGTACGGGTACACCTTGGTTGCGAAGGGAGTTCAGGCTGCGCATGCAGACGCGCTCGTGCGAGAAGCCCGCATCTATTTCCATTGCAAGCACCTACAAGGCATCTGGATACCCGTCCACCTCGGTAACATCGAGCTTGTCGTCTCGTACCCGCTTCAGAGCCTGGCATTGGTCAAGCACATGATGCTGATGTCATGGGCGGGCACGACCCTCGAAGCCTATATACCAGATAGTATAGATATAGACAGCGAGATTGACAGGACAGTTGGAGAGCTGAACCATGCCGGTGTTTGTAACGGCGACGTGCGAGATACAAATCTTGTCTGGAACGAGGAAGTGAAGAGGGTAATGGCCATCGATTTTGACCTGGCGTACATACCTACCGCTCTCAAGAGATCGTATGAGTCGGCTTCAGATGAAGAGAGAGGGGGGAAGGTACGGAAAGTTCAGCTTTAGTTCTAATTATCGTTAATGAAGACGGGATGTAGAAGAAACCTCTGCATTATTCCCCTTGGAAGGGTACATTTTACTTGCAACAAATATCTGTTCTAGTTTCGCTCTATAGAAGAAAAACTCGGCATCCGCACGGAAGAGATGGTAATTATCAGACTATATCCGGATCAAGTTCGTTAAAAGGGCGGGTAGAACAACTTCTCGAACTTCAACCTCCTGGCACTGTTCAGCCTGGAGGGGAAGCCGACGGGGAGGCTGGCGCGATGGATTGACCCGTTGAGCGAGTACCACTTCAAAGATTGTGCACCAGCCTAACACAACTCGCATCATTCAAATCGCAGATGGGCTGTTGCGATTGAATGGCCTAACAGTTACGTCAATCGACTGCGAATTAAAGGAACGGCTGCCGTTCATGTGGGATATCGCCGAGCCGGGGCATATCGGCAAGGGAAACCTGGGCCATCCACGAGCGGATTGCGCCATCTCTGCATGTGTCTACCGCGTTCAGGTGGCTCCTTGGCACAGTCGTTTTGCCGTTGCTGTCGACTCTGCCTGAAGCAGGCCCTGAACAGCCAATGCTCGTGCAAACAGTCGTGCTTCATGGCCTGCAACTGTTCCATTCGTGATATGGCCATGCCGCCTTGTCTCGGCGACCACCAGCCGGTCCCTACAAATGAGCATATTGTGCTCATTCGTCGGGAATCGCATGTGCCCGGCGACGTCAGGTTGCATGACGAAGAATTGTCCGTCGTCATATTTGATGTAGATCGGGAAGTCACGATTGCCGGACTTCCTGTCAGGCGGCTTACATGTGGCCGGCATTGCTCGTCTCGTGTCTGCGTTGACCCAAACTTCCGTGCCCGCCGGGGAGGTCGCGTCTTTAAACAACCTTTTGCGGGTTGTGTGCCATTGAACGTCGGGGCTTGCCATCCAAGCGAAGTCGTACGCCCGGAATCGCTACTCGAACACCTTACGCGTTTTTCCGAAACTGATGGCATAGAGGAGGTAGGCGGCAAAACTCGGTCGGGCTACTTTGGTGTCTTTTGCTATGGCTGGGTTGATGCCCGCCCGTGCCGGCTTGTCTTTCATCGGCGTAACGTCCATGGTACAGAACTTGATGTTTTCAATCACCCAAGCCTTGACATATACGGGCCAAAAGTCAACAGCGTCGGCGACTCTCAAGGCCAAGTTGCGCAAGGTCTCCACGACCGCAGGCTCAACTAAGGATCATTAGGTCCCTATCATAAGGTAAAGGTGGGTGGGGACTTCCATGCATGCATTCCCGATGTAGATGATTGTGGTGTCTCCAGCCAGTGGGCATGTCGGCAGAGGTTACCCTCCCTTCTAGGAATGCTGAGTACTCGCTCGGGAACGAGATAAGCTTTGACATGCTCGCCAGCGACTCAAACTCCTATCTGCAAACTAACGAGCAACAAAACCAACCCAGAAAACGAGAGGCCTCTGACGGTGCGGGCGACAACGAAGATGACGATGACGTCTGGAGCAAGGATGTACACAATGATACCAGGCACCGGGATATGGACCAAGGTGTCGCCAATGCGGGCGGTGACGACGGATTGAACGCCGACGAGGAAACCAACACGTTTTAGGATAAAGAATTCGCTCGCCTTCAGGCAAGACATGCTCATCTGAAACGAGAGGACGAGATTGAGAGCGATTGACAGCGACAGGAGGAGTAACGGGCAGCGCAGGGTGAGATTGTGCGAAGAAAGAAGCGCGGATCCAAGACCACAATCCTTGGGAGCTCAGTGTGGGAGCTCAGTTTCATCTTGAAAGTTGTCACCAACTTAAGTTCTTAATTATTATTAAGCTAACTCGATCCCCACAGCTACAAGTCGGTCTAAGTCATCAAATTCCCACTGTCAGACTCCTCATCCATAAGACCCATCTTTGACATTGCCAGTACCAAATCTCCTTTGTCTTCACCGACTTCAAATTTGAACTTCGGAATCTTTAGAAACGATTCATCCGAAATCGCGATATTCCGGGTTTCTCATCGTGTGGATCTTTACTCTTTAGTTGTGACTTGTCGGATTGTTGGGAGATCGCAGAGTCCTGAGTCCCCTCTCTACGCTGGGAAGCGTGCTTCAAGCCCCCCATTTGACAGAGCCTGCCAAATCGTTTCCGGGCTATACGGAACATGTGGCTCTTGGGTTGAGGCGTGAAAAGTAGATAAGGTGTTGGTGGCCGGCGGTGGTGTAGCGGCTTGTTCTTATCGATGTTTTTTTGGCCCAGCCTGATGAGGGGCAAGAGCGTAATCGTGAAGCTGCAGACTATAGCCGCGTCGGGAGGTCAAAGAAGATATGTTCTTATTAATATGATGATCCATTTTTTGACTTCAGTTGACTTCCATTGCACAAAGAAATACTGATGCGTGTGTCTCTAAGCTATCTTTACATGTAAGGTCCATCCGGTCCGTTGCGCCAACTTTTGGTTCTCCAGCTCTACCGTTATATTCTATGGCTATTTCTCCTCGGCGCTCGCTGACACATGCTACGACATTGCTACATCACTGCAACGGTTCGGCGCGCACACGTAGCCCACTGTCACACGGTGTTGACAGCAAGGGACTTCGGGCTCCGATGCATCAGGCCGACGCCGGCATGCCCGGCATGGGCAAAGCCAGAGCTAATAGATAAGTTGCCCGCCCTGCAACGGGCCTTTAGAAGAAAGCCATTGGTTACGGACCCTGAGCATGGCAGTCAGATGAGCAAGCCACAGCGGCAATGGCGGCAAGAAAGCTCCCCCGAATATGTAATTAGCAGATTGACAAGATTCACCAAGCCTTGGCTATAAAGAGAGGTCCTGTCGCCCATCTAGATTGACGGGCCAAGGACCTTGAGGCCAAAGAAGATTATTTACATTGAATCGAACACTCTTCCAAGCCCTGCACAGTAGCCCTTGTTACAAGAACCCCGAACAGATGTTCCTCGAGATGCGGGCGCGCTTCCTCTCACTCATGGCAGCCTCTGCCCAGGTCCTTGACCTATTCAATGTGGCCGTCGGTGTCGACAAGTGCTTCGGCGTTATGGAGCAATGGTCCAACTTCTATGCTGACCTCCTGAGAGGAGTCCTCGACGACAAGACTCGAATCGAAAAGAACAAGACTCTCAATGATATTATGGAGGAAGTGGCCGACTTCCGCGAGGTAGCTATCGAGATGCACCGGCGGGCAGGAAGGGAGCTCCGTACCGGAACCCCACGCACTACGGGGAAGCCAAAGAGCTCCAAGGAGAAGCCACAAGACACCACGAAGGGGGATGACCCTGACTCCGACCCAGGTTCGGGCTCAGACTCCGACGTCAAGGAGATCATTCGGGACGACGGGTTCTCCAGCAATCAGCGGAAGAAAGACGCCGGCACAAAGAAAGACAAGGGCAAAGGCCGAGCCGCGCCCGATGACCCGAGCTCTGACGGCTCGAGCAGCGAATCCAGCGAGCCAGACAGCGACTCCGAGGACGATGAGCGCAGTCGACGCCGTCGTTCCAAGTCAGCCAAGTCAGCCATATCAGCCAAGTCTGGGAAGTCAAGCAAGTCTCACCACTTGATAGCGAATACCAGGCGTTGTCAAAACAAACGTAGTATTGCTATGGTTGGTGGTGAGAAGGGTTGCTACCTTGAGCTGTGGAAGCGTGGGCGGGGTTGACTTATGTCAATCCATGCCCTTATCTGGGTGCTTATCTACAAAGCAGCTAACTACCATGCAGCCAAGGCCTGCATATATAGCGAGGTTGGTGGCGATGTGGGGTCACGTGCCACCACTCGAGCACCATGCAGGCATGGCCACTCCATGGCACAGGGCACGTTGTGCCTGTGACATTGCCGTAGTTCGCCCATTTGATCAGGTATTTGTAAGTGCCGTTGTTCATCTTCTTGTGCTGTAGGAGCCGCTCGACTTCGTACGAGTCGCCGTCTTCCAGGCCGGAATCTTCCTGACTGTCTTCCACCGGTCCAGGTTCTGGGATGTCGCGGTTGAAGGGATCCCGACCGTCGGGGGCCGGTGACAGGTGGGCGGCTGACACGACTGGGTGAATGCGCATGTTGTCCGGGAAGTCGAGCTCGTAGGCGAGACGGCCAATCTTGGCCTTGATTCGCCATGGTCCAGAGCGCTGTTGGCTGTACTTGCGAGAGGGGCGGCCTGGCAAGTGGTAACCCTTGTGCAGTCTGAGATACACCATTTGGTTGACTTCGAATTCGACGGGCTTGTGATTATCGTCGTAACGACGCTTGGCGGCGGCGGAAGCGAAATCCATCGCCAAGCGTGCATCCTCACGGAGGTGATCGCGTAGTGCTGCGATTTTCTCGGCGGACCGGGCGCCATTCCTTCCGGTCCATACGTCCAGAGGACCTGGGAGTTTGAAGCCAAAGAGTTGTTCGTGAGGAGTCGACTTGGTGGTCTCGGAGTAAGCGCTGTTGAGATTCCACTGCAGCGCTGGCAAGAGCTCCAGCCAATCTGAATCCGGGTTGTCGAATACGTGGAACCTAATAGCTATCTCCACAGTCTGGTTCTTTGCGTTCGGCCATGCCGTCAGCTTGCGGGTGGTACGCTGCTGTCCTCATCAAGCGGGTGTTGAGCTTCTCCCACATGCCTTGCTGTCACGTGGCGTAGGCATGTGTTCTTTTCGTAAAGGTGCGCGCGCTGCATGTCCCCTCGTTGACCTGCTGCGCACAGGCCACTATACGGCCCGTGCGTGCTCACATAACCAGGAGGGTATGCGGGCACAAAAGGCTTGCGCGCACGCACAGCTTTCTTTCTTTTCTTCTTTTCTTTCCTTAGTTTAGTATTTTATCAATACAGTACGGTTATTGCTGCGGCTCGTCCCTTCAACCTACCGATCTCGTGACACCCCTAGACTCACACCCCAACATCGGCGGACCCTGCCTCAGGCTCTCACAAGTACGTATCGTTTTTCCGGCTGCACAGACACATCGCGATCCTGCAGCGGGCAAACCACAGCCCGCCCCTGTACGGCCCTCGCCGGCCCTGGCTCCTCCAATGCCCCACATCTACGGCATGATGCAATGTCTCGCACCTACGGTATTGTCTAGCTCTCCCTCTCGACTTGGCTGACAACTTGCCAATCAGTCAAGGCTTGTCTAAAATTAGATGTTCGTTGCATGAGGTCGATGTGGTGGTCGGGCTTACCTCCCTATTGGTCAGTCGGCGCAGGAGCCAAATGCGAGGGCGAACCGTGGTCCGTCCATTGGATGAAAATTGTGGTACTCGCAATGACATGGCGCTCAACGATTGGTCAGCACTAGTGGATCCCATTCCTGCACGCTCGCAGCCATCCATTCCTCACACGTCACTCTATCTCGAGATATTCTTCTCAGGACATATAACCGGGACCTCGCTCTCCCCTCCAGTCTCATCGCCATGGCCCACACTCGAGCCCAAACAGCAGCCCAAAGGGCGCCCCCGTCGCCGGCGTCAAATTATCCAGGTACTTATTCTTCGCAGCGCCAAAGGACATCTCCCACTGACGCTTGCAGGAGATCGACCCCAGGGCATCCAGCCGCGCAAAGGTAGTTCTCGAAAGCGCGCAACCAGGCGCGCCGAACGCAATCGCCTGCGTTCAACGCCAACCCCACAAGTATTCCCTCTATCCTTTGTATTATATGGTTCACAAGCTAAGTTAGGTCACGGGATTCATAGGAACAACCAGCGCCTGTCCAGAGCAGAGGTCGCAAGCGCAAGCACTCAATCAAACACGCACTCGAGGCCAGCCCAGACCCAGACCCAGACCCAAAGCGACGGCGGATATCCTCTCCACGCCCTGCCGAAGACGCATTTGACGAGTCAGCAATTAGCAGCGGCGCCCACAAACACACTGACCCGGTTGCTTTCTGGGCGAAGGAAGGGCGCTGGCCAGAGGAGCAGGACTGGCCGGAAGAGACCTCAGAGAAGGTTTTTACTATGGACCGTCTACTTGCGCGGACGAAATCCTCGTCCAATCTGCGGAAGCGGTCGATCTCTGCCACTTCCACGACGCCCAGCGACCAGAAGCCGAGGGAGGAGAAGAGTGCACCATATAGGGACGCGCGGTACCCGCTCCTGCTCCAGACCAAGGGCTCATACATGGACATCTCTGAGCTTGGTATCACGGATACGAGCAAGAATCTTGTCAAGGACCTTCTTAGCGGTGAACAACTGGTCCCCAAGGAGACGCTTTTCGACGACGATATATTTGTAGATGCTTGTCGCAACCTCAACAATAAGAATGAGGCGAGGATCATTCAAGACATCTCAAGGCTTATCGTTCCTTCGGCGGAATCGCTTGCACTCCGGAACAGGAATCTTAAACGCCTCGTCGAAAGCGTCAACGAAGGGTGGAACAACTCGGTCCCCCTCACCAACACCCGTCCACAGCCTGACTACTCCGTTGGGTTCAAGCGAGACGCATTCACTAAGGACCAGCTCGACAAGCTGTCGCCCTTCATTGGCGACTTCATCACCGGGGACCAGTCCTTCTTCATGGCCACGTACTACATGTACTTCCCATTCCTGACTTGCGAGGTGAAATGCGGCGCTGCAGCGCTCGACATCGCAGACCGGCAGAACGCCCACAGCATGACCCTTGCGGTGCGGGGCATCGTCGAGCTCTTTCGTGCTGTCAAGCGCGAGGATGAGGTCAACCGGAAGATTCTCGCCTTCTCTGTCTCGCATGACCACCGGTCGGTACGGATCTACGGCCACTACCCAGTAATAACTGGGAAAGACATCAAGTACTATCGGCACCCGATCCATACTTTTGACTTCACCGCACTCGACGGAAAGGACAGATGGACGACATATCGATTCACAAAGAACGTGTACGACACATGGATGCCCAAGCATTTCGAGAACATCTGCTCCGCCATCAATCAGTTGCCGTCGGAGTTGAACTTTGATGTCCCACCCCTCTCTGAGGCGACCGGGCTTTCCCAGGATTTAGGCAACTTGATGCAGTCAGATGCCAGCTGCGCTTCTATGCCTGACGAGCAGGGCAGCCAGTCGAGCAATGTCGAGCAGCAAGCCGTCACTCCAGGTACCTCATTCAATGAGCCGAAGAGGAGGAAAGAATAAGGCACAGAAGGGCCGTGAGGTGTTGGGGGGTGGATAGCATAGGATTCAATTGACCGTTATCTTGATCGTGCTCACGACACAGAAAACCGCGCTGGCAGTGTTATCCTCATCCTTGCTGTGACGACTCCTGGGGAGCACGCCTCGCTCCGCCGCCGAGCTCACCCCGCCACTCCGCTGAAATCCGCGCCTTCCGCAGCTGCCTGACCCCACCCCTCTGACAACTCTGGCCCGCCTGTTACGATCAGGAGAACCAAAGGGTCCTAGAGACGGTAGGGGTCAAAAGGTGAGTGCAAGGGGGTGTATGTAACCACGGAGCAAAGGGATAGTTCTTTCGATTGTGCAATGAATGCCTAAGAACTTATATTGATTACTGACCTGGGACCTAATGTCGCCAGGTCCTACTCGTTATATAGAAGTCAAAGAGACCCGTCCCGAGATCCTTGGAATCGGGACGTCCCGAGTTCAACGAACTCGGGTGCATCTTCACTGGGTTGACTGTCCCGAAATCCCCAGGATCGGGACGTCCCGAGTTCACTGAACTCGGGACGACAGGATGCCCCTTCATTGGGTTAGCGGCATCCAGGAGGCCCCGCCTCCCTGCATGCCCCACCTTCCTGCCTGTCTGGCCCCTCCTCCATAGTCGGGGTTTGAACCGTGACACCGCCGCCCAGCCAACGGGGTTCCCCGCCGGTGCGCGGCGTCCAAACATCTGCTCTGGCATCGATCAGTTGCCGTCAAACCTGGACTTTGATGTGTTACGATTAGGAGAACCAGAGGGTCCTAAAGACGGTATGGGGTCAAAAGGTAAGTGCAAGGGGGTGTATGTAACCACGGAGCAAAGGGGTAGTTCTCTCGACTGTGCAATGAATGCCTAAGAACTTGTATTGATTACTGGTCTGGGACCTAATGTCGCCAGACCCTACTCGTTATATAGAACTATGAAATCCCGTCCCGAGGTCTCGGTCCCTCGGGACCTCTCTTCAGTCCCACTCGTCCCGGAGCTCAGGGACTTCGGGACCTCCTTCCCATGGGTCCCGGCCCCGGAACCCCGGACCCTTTTGATAGGTGGGTCAAGCGATTGGTCGTGGGGTCTTTCCTGCCCCACCTCGGGCTGGCCATGGTCCGTGACACGATGCCCCTCCCCCCTAGGTCTTCGTCCCGAAGGCCTGGTCTGGTTATTACAAAACCGTGCCAATCCCCCTTCCTCGTTCTTCGACTTCGTGAGTGGGCCACCCGTCTTTCCCGCTCAAGTATTGACGGCATGTTCAGGGTCACGAAATCCCGCAGCGCTGCCTCGGAGCGTAAAACCTCGTCGGAGCTTGCCCTCTCCTCTTTTGTCGCCGCTTACGGAACTTCCGCGCCCATGCCCTGCTCCAGTTGCTTCAAGAATGGTCGCCCCTGCACCATAGCCGAGAACTCAACGAGATGCAGGGAATGTATTGAGCGGAAGGTCTTCTGCGATGGGGTCGAGTTCGCCGGTGCCTGTGAGCGTTCCGCCTTCGCAGCTTCTCTCCTCTGACTAACTTCCCCTTGGTACTGAAGAACATCGCCGACGAGCAGGCCCTTGAACGGGAGGAGGACATGCTCCACGAGCGCCTAATGGTCGTGCGTCGCAAGCGGCGCGCCCTCCGTGCTCGTGGGAAGGACCTGTTCGGGCGGGGAACCGCGACATACGCGTGCGAGAATCCCCATGTCACTACTCCGGCTACGTCCGTCCCGCCCGTCGAGTCCGCCGACTCCTCTTCGTGGTTGGATCCCCAACTGATGGTTCCGAGCGACCCTCCGGTCGGTCCGGATTCCTCTGGTGAAACTGTTGAAGTTTCTCAGGGCAGTTCCGCAAATGTTTGAGCGGTTCCCATGTGTTTTCTTCGTGTCCATAGTCTTCCCATTTTACTAAGTACTCGATCGTACCATTCTTGTTTTGTCGAGAGTCCAGGATTTCTTCCACGACATATTCGTCTTCTACTGGGTCGACTTCCGCTGTCGTATCCAGCCGTGCTCCTGCTGGTGCCGGTTCTAGCATCGAAATGTGAAAAACTGGGTGAATCCTCATGGATTTTGGTAATGACAGTCGATAATTTGAAGCGGAAATCTTTTCTGCAATCTTGAAGGGCCTAGCTTTTTGAAGTACAATTTGTCGCTGGGTCGCTTCGTTTTGATGTTCCGACGTAGGAGGTAGACTTTGTCCCCCTCCCGAAGAGTTGGTCCTTCCAATCTCTTTTTGTTGTAGTAGGTGCCCATCCTGGCGCGGATGAAGGTGAGACTGTCACGAAGAATGTCGTGCAAAGTTCGGAGTTTCTCGGCCTTTACCGTGGCTCTGGGGACCGTATCTCCTGTCCCCTGGCGTACTTCGGCCTCAAAGCCATAGTTCGCAAAGAAGGGTGAGACTCCAGTTGTCTCTGACCTTGAGCTGTTGTAGGAGAGTTGTGCCAGCGGCAGCAGCTCTACCCAGTTGTCTTGCTCGTAGTTGATGTATGATCTCAGGTATTGTTCAACCACCTGATTCATTCGCTCGGTCTGCCCATCTGTTTGGGGATGGTAGGCCGTTGAGAGCTTGTGGTTGACTCCTAGTTGTTTCATCAACGCCTGCCAAAACTTGGACACAAAGAGTTTGTCTCGGTCGGAGATTATCTCGTCTGGCCAAGCATGGTTGCTGGCTACCGTTCTCAAAAACGTGTAAGCCAACTGTTCTGCGGTACTTGCTTCCTGAAACGGCAAGAAGTAGCAGTACTTTGTCAAGCGGTCCACAACTACCATGATACTGTCGTATGTTGTGTCCGTGGCTGGGTCCTTTGAGGGTGGTAGCTTCACGATGAAGTCCATCGATATGGATCCCCAAGCCCTGCTTGCTACCGGCAGTGGTTCTAACAGTCCGAATAGCTTGTGTCGGGAGCCCTTGCTTCGACCACAAACTTCGCACTCGTTGATCACCGATCTGACCGTTTCTCTCATTCGGGGGAATCCGAAGTGTTGGCGAATCCTCGCCATTGTTCGGGTAATGCCTTGGTGTCCCCCAATGGTCGATGTGTGGATATCCTTGACCAAGGTTTCTCGAATTGCCTTGGGTACGAATAGTTTTCCTTGGAATATCCAGTCGCCGGATTCTCCCTGGGTGTATTCCTCGGGTCGATCCCCAGGTTCTGCTTCCCGAATGGCTTTTAGCCATCTGTCGTCTGGCTCCGACGAGAACAGGGCGTTCACCTCCATGGCTTCGTAAGGGCGGAGCGTCAGGGTCCCATCCTGCGATTCCTCCAAAATCCCTTGTTGTGCCTGTTTCTCGTTTGGCCAGTGATCTTCTCTGCGGCTCAACGCGTCTGCTCTGGCGTTCTCGGAGCCTCTGCGATAGAAGATCCTAAAGTTGAACTGCGAAAGGAACTCAGACCATCTCGTCTGTCTCTGGTTGAGCTCTTTTGTCGATGTGAAGTAAGTTAGGTTCTTGTGATCCGTGTAGACCTTAACCTCGTAACTTGTTCCGCTCAAATAGGGTTTCCACTCCTTGAAGGCCCAGATGATCGCCATTAGTTCCTTGTCGTGGATGGGGTAATTGAGCTCAGCTCCTTTCAGCGGTAGAGAGAAGAAGGCCACAGGGTGCAACCGTCCTTCCTCGTCTCTCTGTCCGAGTTCACCTCCCAAGGCAAAATCTGAAGCGTCGGTCCCCACCTCGTATTCCTTATCTGGGTCTGGGAGTTTCATCACTGGTTCCTCCAGCACTAGTTCCTTGAGTCTGTCGAAGGCCTTCTGTCTTCGATCGTCCCATACGAATGCCTCTCCTTTCTTGGTCAGCTCGTTGAGGGGTGTTGCGACTCGTCCGAATCCTCGCATAAAACGTCGATAGAAATTAACAAAGCCCCGAAAACTCCTGACTTGCGTGACCCGTTTTTGGCGTAGGCCATTCTCGAATGGCTCGGACCTTCGCAGGGTCCATTCTGACTTCCCCCGGCGTAATCTTGTATCCCAGGAAAATAACCTCCTGGCAATGGAATTCGCTCTTCTCGGGGTTTACCCAAAGTTTGTGCTTTCTCAAGGTTTCCAATACCTTGTGCACATGTTGTCGATGTTCCTCTTCCGACGAGGAATAGATCAAAATATCATCCAGGTAGACTTCCACAAAGTCTCCAATGAACTCTTGTAGGACATGGTTGATCATAGACTGCCAAGTGGCTGGTGCGTTCGTAAGTCCGAATGGCATAACGACATACTCGTGGTGGCCGAAAGGGTGACGAAACGCCGTCTTCCACTCGTCTCCTTCCTTGATCCTGATCTGGGCATAGGCAACTGTAAGGTCCCAATTTTGTGAACTATTTGGCCTTGCCTAGCCTTCCTTCCAGATCGCTTATCAGGGGTAGTGGGTACCGGTTCTCGATGGTGTCCTCGTTGAGGCGCCGGTAGTCCACACAAAGTCTGTCACAGGCACAACGTGCCCTGTGCCATGGATTAGCCAGGCCTGCATGGCGCTCGAGTGGTGGCATGTGCGTGGTGGCACGTGACCCCACATCGCCACCTACCTCGCTATATATGCAGGCCTTGGCAGCATGGTGTTAGCTTCTTTGTAGATCCACGACTCTTGCACCCTACACCCAAGGTTGACCCGTCATAGTCAGCTCGTCGCGACCATGGATACAACGCAATGTGGGAGGGAGAAAGTCGAGAGTACAAGAAAGGGACGTCGGAGAGGAGGGGGCTCTATTTATACGGCGCGCGCGGCGAGGCCGTGCGAGGACGCGAATCTGACGGAGCGCCATACCCGATTCGGAAGGCCGTGTTTCCGGATGCAGCGACAGCATGTTCTTAATTACATATCAAGTATGAAATGTGCTGTTCTGGCCGCCGAATTTGGCAGGGCAGGGACGCCATTTTCGGGTGTCCAAACAGTGCGGGGCGATTGGTCGCAGCCAAGTACTCGGTACCTCACCCCCCTCCAAATTCCTTACTACTCCGCCCTCCAATGAGCGCCCCAGCCCCAGGCGGCAACCTGGCGGATCTGCCCTCCAATGAGCGTCCCAGTCTTGGGCGGTTGGTTCGAGAAAGAGTCCGGAATCCAGGGATCCGTTTTCTTCAACCTGGCATCCATTTTCGGCTCCCCAGCACAGCGGCGCGCAGCGGCGCAACCGGGCGTAAAATGGCGTCCCTCGCCCTTCCCTTCGTTCCCCGCATGTCGAGCACCATCGCCAGAGCCGGTCGCCCTCGACACTCAACACCAGACACTCGCAACCTCAGACACCCAAGCCCAAACACTCAACACCATCGCCATGCCAGCACGTTGCCAGCCACAGCGGCGTGACCGCAATGCCGATTTCGTCCGGCGGTTCACCGCGAAACAGCGAGCAGCCCACGACGACCAGATTGCGAAACAGGCAAAGGCCCTCACGGCCGACCAACATGCCGCTTTCCGCAAGCAGCTCGAGATGGTTCACTTCCTTCCACCTGCCTATGCCGACGCAACCAAGATAAACATTGTCGGCATCCTGCGAAAATGGAAGAGGTAAATGGTTATATATATCGCATTCTATCGGTATTTATGCTAACGAATATATAGCTACTGTACATTCGGCCGCTTCCAAGACTGGCGAGCTGCCGTCAAGGTCGCAACCCGAGAGACAACAGTCAGTTTCCTCGAATATCTTTGTCAGACATACCGGATCACGACGTGGGGGACGTCGTGGCAATATTTCCGCCAGTACAAACAGCTATACACTAGCGTCACAGGCCGCTATATGGACACGAACGACACCAAAGAAATCAAGAAGGTACGTCCTCCAGCCTCCACCCACCAATGTAATAGCTAACGCGCCTCGCAAGTGGCATGACGCCATCCTGGTTGCCAGGTATAAACTACGAGCGCCAAACATGCTCGGCAAGGACGTTGCGAACGTGGACACTTTGCTTGTCTTACTGACCTTCAATATCCGGTACGATACTGGCGTCTTGCCCTGGGAGGGGCATCGCATCCAACTGCCAGGGTGCTACCTCGGCCTCGCCTTGACAGGAGCACGGCCGGCCGAGTTTGTGGACGGGGAGACGAAGACCGGCAAAGACGAGTACACGAAGGAGATCTTGTCCCAGATCGCCGCCACGAGCATCCCTTGCGACGAAGACGAGGTGCCCGACAAGGACTCCAGGCTGTTGGAAAGCATTGTGACGGTCCTGGCACTATAGCATAGGGGCCAGGGGTAGGTTGAATAACTGAGGTTCTACGTAGGAGGAAATCTCTACTTGACAGGGGTCTTCCTAGAGAGGAGTTTTATCCTCTGCTTCAGACACGGGCTCCGCACCTCTAGGTGCGGATCCATCAGCCACCTGGCACAGCCGGTGCACCTAGCCGCATGCACCGGATCCACTAGCAGGCGTCAGCCCCGTGACATCAGCCCCTCCCTCCTTCCTGCCGCCTCCCACCGCTCGGGGGCCCGTGCCTCGCCGTGCGGGCGCATAAGGCCGCCCTCTTGCGCTTCCCGTCGTCCTTCGTTCCTGTATAAATCTCACTTTGGCGGGTCCGCGCACCTAAAGGCTGAAATTCGCACTTCCGCGACCTTTCCGCTTGCTCGCTGCGCTCTCGTCTCCATCGCCGTGAATTGGCTTCTCGGTCCATCGTTGACGCGCGCATCTCCATGTAGGGCTTCGTACGCTTCCAGCGCCGCGGTCTCTTCAAAGTCAGACAGGGGCTCCCATGTAGGGACTGAGTACCCGAGCCATCTGACCAGGACTTCGCGTCTCCGCCCGCGGCCGACCTTCCTGTCTCTTGCGCACAGAATCACGTCGACCATATACTCGTCGTGGCCGTCGACCTTTAGCGCTGCTGGCTGCGGATCCGCCGTGACCTGTCCAGGGAGTGGGTCGTCAGCGGCTCTCCTGAGGAGGTCGACGTGAAACTTGTTAAACATCCCAGTCGGGAGCCCGCTCAGTTCGACTACGTGCGGCTCCATTACTCTGGAGACTGTGAATTTGGCGTGCACCCAGTCGAGCTTCTTTTTTGGCCTTGTCGACGGGTAGTTGCGCAGGTCTAGCCAGACCTTGTCCCCTACTTTGAACCTTTCCGCAGGGGTCCGCTTCCTGTTGGCGAACTTCTCCTGCTGCTGTACCGCCGCAGCCATAGCGACTTGGCAGAGGTCGCTGACTTCGGAGATCTTCGCTACGAATGCTTTTGCTCGGACCTCTGGCGAATGTGCGGGGAACACCGTTTTGTCTTCTGCCGCTATAAGGGCTATCGCGGAGGCGGGCTCATAGCCGTGCGTCGCGTAGAAGGGGGACATCCCAATGGACGTATTGGCTCTACTGTTGATCGCAAGCTGGGCTGCGGGGAGCCATTTGTCCCAGTCGTCCTGGTTTAAGCTGACGTAGATCCGCAAGTACGCGTGGACCTCCTGGTTCATACGCTCGGGTCCGCCGTCTGACTGGGGGTGGTAGGCCGTGCTCAGCTGTTGGACGACGTCGAGCAGTTTGCAGAGGTGACTCCAGAAGCGACTCGTCCAATTCGGGCCTCTGTCGCTCGTTATCGCGGCTGGCCAGCCGTGGAAGCGGACAAAGCACCAGAGGAAGCGCTCCGCGCAAAGCTCAGCGTCCATCGACGGCATCGGTTCTAGCAGCACTTCCTTGCTTAGTCTATCCTTGATCACCCAGAGGTTGCGGTTCCCGCCTGCCAGGGGGAGGTCGGTGATGAAGTCCATCTGGATCTGCCTGTGGAACCGGTCTGGGACGGGCAGGGGCTTCAGGAGGCCCCTCTTGTGCTCGCGCCAGACCTTGGTACGGCCGCAGATGTCGCAGTTGCGGAGGAACCTTTTCACCGCGGTCTGCAAAAGGGGCCAGTAGTAGTCTCTAGAGACTGCGGCTATCGTTCCCTCCCTGCCGGGGTGCCCGACGACGTGGGCATCGTGCGTCAGCTGCGCCAGGCGCGTTCTTAGAGAGTCTAGGTCCCGCACTTCCTCGGTCAGCTCCTTGGCGGCCGCCTCCGTACAGACCGGTGCGCCTGGGACCCAGAGCTTGCCTCTATACGTGAGGCGGTTCTCAGAGTCGATACCGCACTCGGCAATCTGGACCTTCAACTCCAGGGCGCTGTCGAAGCTGCGGTCCCCGTTCCTCACAGCGCGGTATGCGTGTTGGTATAGGGGTGTCTGCCTTCACCGCCGCTGACCACATTTGTTGAAGTTCCGGATCCTCGAACACGCGCGCTTCCGGCACGACGTCCGCCTTTGCGATTGTCGAAGCGCGTATGTTCAGCACGTTCTGCAGCGCTGAGTCGGGGATCATCTGTACGTCGCGCGCTTCCCGCTCCTCTGCCGACGGGCGGTCCTGGTCCCGCCTCGACAGCGCGTCTGGCACTACCGCTTCTTTGCCTGGCCGGTACTGGATCTCGAAGTTGAACCGTGATAAGTACTCCGCCCACCTGGCCTGTCGCTCGGAAAGGTGCTGCCGGGTTGAGAAGTAGAGCAAATTGCGGTGGTCCGTTAATATCGTGAAGCTCTTGCAGCTGCGGAGCTCCGCTGACCACTGTTCGAGACAGCGGATGATTGCCAGCATCTCTTTATCGTGGATGGGGTAGTTCCGCTCGGCGGCTGTCAGCTTCGCCGAGTGGAAGGCCACCGCGTGCAGTCGTCCGTTCACCCATTGCGCGAGGGCGCCTCCGAGCGCGTAGCCGCTGCAATCGGTCTCCAGCACAGTAGCGCTGTCTGGGTTCCACTCCGTCAGGATCGGTGCTCTTGTAAACAACGTTTTGAGCAGCTGGAAACGCTCTTCACATGCCGCTGTCCAGTTGAAGGCGACCCCTTTCCCGGTGAGCGCCGTCATGGGCGCTGCCACTTCCGAGAAGCCGGGGATGAACATCCGGTAGTAGTTGACGAAGCCTAGGAAAGCCCGCACGCCTTTCTGCGTTGTCGGCGCTGCCCATTCGAGAATTGTGCGTATCTTCTCTGGGTCCGTCTGTATACCGACGCCTGCGTGTATAATGAAGCCCAGGTACTTTACCGTTTTGACGGCGAACTCGCACTTGTCGGGGTCCAGATGGAGGCCATGCTCTAATAGTCTCTCCAAGACCTTCCGGACCTTCCGCATATGGTCTTCCTTGGTCCCGTTCGAATAGATGAGGACGTCGTCCATGTATGCTGAGGCAAAGTCATCCAGATACTCGCGTAGGACTTTGTTAATATACCTCTGGAAGGTTGCTGGCGCGCCGCTTAGGCCGAAGGGGGTAACCAACCATTCGAATAAGCCGTACCTAGTGCGGAAGGCTGTCTTATACTCCTCCCCTTCTGCGACGCGGATCTTGTGGAACGCCTGTACGACGTCGACCTTGGTGAACCACTTCGCGCCTGTGAGGTTGCGGAACGTGTCGCTGATCAAGGGTAAGGGGTATCGGTCCGCTTTGGTGACTGCGTTCAGCGCGCGGTAGTCGCAGCAGAAACGCAGTCCCCCGCCCGGTTTGCGCACGAATAAGACCGGTGACGCTGCTTCAGAGCAGCTCTCGCGGATGAACCCTTTTGCCAACAGATCTGTCAGCGTCTTTTTCAGGACCAACAGCTCGTCCCTAGACATGCCATAGAGGGGGCCGAACGGTAACGGGAGCGGTTTCCCATCCGGCCCGACCCTCAGCGGAATTCTATGGTCGGTGCCGCTCTTGTGGGGGTTGAGCTTGTCGGCGTCGCGCTTCCTAAACAGGGGGAGCAGGTCGTGAAACTCCTTAGGGATCATTGCTCTCAGCTCGTCGTCGGACTTCGGCTTCTTCTGGGCAAGGGCTTTCTCGACGTCCGCAACGGTGACAGCGAATACCGCCGTCTCCAACGCTCCTTCGGCGCCTGACTGTCCGGCCTTGCGCTTATCCCCGAGGCTTCCCCACCCCTCCGGCCCGATGTTTTGGCGGTGATCCGGGCTCTCGAGTCCTCTCCAACTCCGTCGTCTGATCTCTCTTCGGGGATCTTGGAGTCGTTCTTTGGGGTCTTGGGGTGGTACGGAGGTACCTTCCTCCATTTGTATCCGTCCGATCTTTACGTCCATGGCGGCTTTCTTAGCTCTTCTGGAGCCTGGCCGGAAGCCTGTCTTTCCCCCAGCTCTGAGGAAGTCCAAGTAAACAATCTCGTCGACGAGCTCCTTGAACTCCGCCGACCTGATGTGGACGGCGGCCCTCATATGTCGGAGCTGTTCTGACCCGCCTTCTGCGCCAACGTGTCTTACCCATTTGCCTGCCCTCCCGTGGCGAAGCTTCTTCTTATGGGGGACAGAGAACGCCTGATTCTGCTTCAGCCAAGGCTTCCCAAGGATCACTTCGTTGTCCATCTGTGGGATTACGTACGCGTAGATCTCTTGTATGAAGCCGGCGACTTCCATCTGGAAGCGGGCGATGTTCTCGATCCGAGAACCTTCCATGTTCGCCGCTACTCCTCGGAGTTGACGGGGCGCGATGAGCGTCAGGGGTAGGCGCAGTCTGCGCGCGAACCCCTCGTCTATGGCTGCGTAACACTGACAGCCCTCGTCGACGAGAGCGTAGGAAAGGTTTGTTTCATTGAGGACTACGGAAATAAACGTTGATTCTATTTCCATTTCCCCGCTGAAGGCCTTCCCTTTGTCTGGTGTCTTTTTCTGCTCCGGAGCACGACTTTGCTCCCGAGCTACGCTTTTCCCCGAGGTATCGGCGGCTCGTCGTCCGCGGACTCCTCTTCTTCGAGTGCGGGAGGGAAATAGGTCGCTCGGACGCGGACGGTCGAGCTGTCGGTCTTGTCCGGGCGCCGAGGGGCGCTGAATGGGCACGCAGCTACCATGTGTTCGCTTCCTCCGCACCGCAGACACCTGCCTCCCTCCCTGCGCTTCTGCCGCTCCTCTGTGGACACCCACTTCGCGCGCTGCGCAGTCCTCTCCGGCTTGCTTTGACCGCCAGAACGGTTATCACGGCCACGGAAGGTGCGGACCGCCGCCATTACCACGTCGCCGTCGCTATCGTTCCATCCATCGCCTCCCGAGTTGGTCATAGATCCTTCGAAACGGAGCATGAAGTCGGAGAACGGCTGGCCCTCTACCTGGACGAGGTTCCGGAGCTCTGTCTGCGCCAGCATCGTCTCGTCCACGCTTCCGAAGGTCTGCGCGATATAATCGAAGAGCTTCAAAGGGTCGTAGTCCCCATCGTGGCCGCCGTCCCGCCAAAACGCTCTAATCCGAGCTTGTTTGCTCGCCGGCAGCGTATTGAGGGTCTCTTGCCACATGTATTCGTTCGGGTCGTCGCCCATGAGACCGGCTTGAAGGTCGGCCTTGAATTTGGCTTGGAGGCGCTCGTGGTAGAAGAAGAAGGTGGTCGGTTCGCCGTCCCACTTCGGCCAAGTGATCGGCCGTCTCTTCGGTGCGCGGCGCGAGTCTCTCGCGTCACTGAGCAGCTTGACTTGCTGCTGCATTTCAGCGATCTGGGATGCAAGGGCCAATTGGGTCGCGAGGGTGCTGTCCTCTTCCGATGGGAGAGGCGTGGTGGCCGGGCCGGGTGTGTGGCTGGACGTTAGTTGGGCCAATAGACGCTCGCCCTCGCGCTGCATAGCAGCGATCGTCCGGTCACGCTCATCTAGCTGCGCCTGCAGGAGCCGCTGCACGTCTTTTGCAGCTGAGATCTCGTCGTTGCGAGAGCCAATCGAACTCCCGTCGGGGGTTAGCCCGCCGAAAGGGCTCTCGCCAGCTACGAGTTCCGTCATGCACTTGTATCGTCGCTGAGCCAGCGGTATGAGGTAAGTCGGCAGAACCTAATGTGACGGTCCTGGCACTATAGCATAGGGGCCAGGGGTAGGTTGAATAACTGAGGTTCTACGTAGGAGGAAATCTCTACTTGACAGGGGTCTTCCTAGAGAGGGGTTTTATCCTCCGCTTCGGACACGGGCTCCGCACCTCTAGGTGCGGATCCACCAGCCACCTGGCACAGCCACAGCCGGTGCACCTAGCCGCATGCACCGGATCCACTAGCAGGCGTCAGCCCCGTGACAATCAAGATGTCATCCAGGTAGACTTCCACAAAGTCTCCGATGAATTCTTGCAGGACGTGGTTGATCATGGACTGCCAAGTGGCTGGTGCGTTCGTAAGTCCGAATGGCATAACGAGATACTCGTGGTGGCCGAAAGGGTGACGAAACGCCGTCTTCCACTCGTCTCCTTCCTTGATCCTGATCTGGGCATAGGCAGCTGTAAGGTCCAATTTTGTGAACCATTTAGCCTTGCCTAGCCTTCCTTCCAGATCGCTTATCAGGGGTAGTGGTGTTACGATCCAGAGAACCAAGGGTCCTTAAGACGGTAAGGGTCAAGAAGGTAAGTGCAAGGGGGTGTAGATAATCACTGAACAAAGGTGTTCTCTTAGACTGTGCGATGAGTGCCTAAGAACTTGTAGTGATTACTGGTCTGGGACCTAATGTCGCCAGACCCTACTTATTATATAGAAGTGAAGCATGCAAAGTGCTCTGTCTGCTCTGTCTGCTCTGTGCAGAGCACCCTGCTCTGTCTGCTCTGCGCCTGCGCCACAGAGCACGCAGAGCACCTTGCTCTGTTGGCTCTGCGCCCACGCCACAGAGCACACAGAGCAGGGTGCTCTGCACAGAGCAGACAGAGCAGACAGAGCACTTTGCATGCTTCACTTCTATATAATAAGTAGGGTCTGGCGACATTAGGTCCCAGATGTCACGACCCAGGGAAGGGGCGCCACAGCATTGAGGGGTATGGAGACCCACAGCAGAAAGGCAGAGGATTGGTCGGGAAGGGATGACCAATCATCGGACTGCTCTGTGTGCTCTGTCGGCCCTATTGGTCAGGGAGCCCAGAGTAACAGAGCAGACAGAGCAGCTTGCTCTGTCCTGCTCTGTCCTGCTCTGCACCTGTCGGGAATTTAGGTGCAGAGCAAGACAGAGCAACGCAGAGCAGAGGAAACCTTCACTTCTATATAACGAGTAGGGTCTGGCGACATTAGGTCCCAGACCAGTAATCAATACAAGTTCTTAGGCACTCATTGCACAGTCTAGGAGAACACCCTTTGTTCAGTGATTATCTACACCCCCTTGCACTTACCTTCTTGACCCTTACCGTCTTAAGGACCCTTGGTTCTCTGGATCGTAACAGTTACATACACCCCCTTGCACTCACCTTTTGACCCCTACCGTCTCTAGGACCCCTTGGTTCTCCTGATCGTAACACATTGTCTCTCTGCTTATTTCAGCCAGCCGTGACATTGATTACTGGTCTGGGACCTAATGTCACGTGTCACAACCCCGCAACTGGTCGCCCGGGTGGGGCAGGATGGAACCAATGAGAGGAGGATGGAGCGGACTCTTGGAACGAGCCAATCATGTGGTGCTCTGTGTGCTCTGTGGCGTGGGCGCAGAGCCAACAGAGCAGGGTGCTCTGCGTGCTCTGTGGCGCAGGCGCAGAGCAGACAGAGCAGACAGAGCACTTTGCATGCTTCACTTCTATATAACAAGTAGGGTCTGGCGACATTAGGTCCCAGACCAGTAATCAATATAAGTTCTTAGGCATGTTACGATTAGGAGAACCAAAGGGTCCTAGAGACGGTAGGGGTCAAAAGGTGAGTGCAAGGGGGTGTATGTAACCACGGAGCAAAGGGGTAGTTCTCTCGACTGTGCAATGAATGCCTAAGAACTTATATTGATTACTGGTCTGGGACCTAATGTCGCCAGACCCTACTCGTTATATAGAAGTCATAAAGTACGGACCCGGCAGGTACCTCCCCGGGTCCAGCACTGGACCCGATGGACCCGCGCCCGGGTCCTCCGCTTGGACCCAGAGGACCCGATCCCGGGTCTGCTGGGTCCCTTCTGATTGGTGCGTTCCTGATTGGCTAGGTCGCCCCACTTGGCGGTCGCGGATCGCGACACGATGCCCCTCCCCCTTGGCCTTCGCCCCGAAGGCCTGGTTCTGGACACCCAACCTCGCTGCGACAGCCACGCCCTGGTAAGTACCTGCTTCCTTCTTGCAACAACCGACGTCCCCTTGCTGATGACAACATGTTCAGGATAACAAAAACCCGTTCCGCGCGTTCTACTCAAAAGAAATTTGCCGAAGACGCCCTTTCCCATTACGTGTCCAATCTCGGGAGTTCCCCCAGAATGCCCTGCACCAATTGTTTCCGCAACGGACGCACTTGTTTGGTCGCGGCGGGCTCCTCCCGCTGCGGGGAGTGCGTTGGTCGCAAGGTGTCCTGTGATGGCAATGACTTTGCCGCCTCTCGTCAGTTTCCCCTCCCTTTCCTTGGTCCGCAGGCTCTGACTCCGACAGTAATCCGCAGTGTGGACGAGGTCAAACGCCTGGAGGAAGAACAGGAAGCACTGATGACCCGCGTCCTGGCCATCGAGAAGCGCAAACGGATCATGCGCGCCCACGCCGACGAGCTCTTTCGTCGCGGCTCTCAGCAAGTGGAGGAGGAGCGCGCAGCTTCCGCATTGGCGCCCCAACCTGATTCCGCTGTTCCCTCCGATTCCTTCTCTTGGTTGGATCCTCAGCTGATGGTTCCGTCGGATTCCCTGGCCCCGGCCGATCCGGGTTTCTCTGGTGAAACTGTTGAAGTTTCTCAGGGCAATTCCGCAAATGTTTGAGCGGTTCCCATGTATTTTCCTCATGTCCGTAGCCTTCCCACTTGACTAGGTATTCCACTCCTCGCCTCCCAACCTGCCGGGAGTCCAAGATTTCTTCCACCACGTATTCTTCTTCCACGGGGTCGATTTCCACCGTGGTATCCAGCCGCGCCTCCGCAGGTGCTGGTTCCAACAAGGAAATGTGGAAAACGGGGTGAATCCTCATGGATTTGGGTAATGACAGTCGATAATTTGAAGTGGAAATCTTTTCTGCAATCTTGAAGGGGCCTAGCTTTTTGAAGTCCAATTTGTCGCTAGGTCGCTTCGTTTTGATGTTCCGACGTAGGAGGTAGACTTTTTCCCCCTCCCGAAGAGTTGGTCCTTCCAATCTCTTTTTGTTGTAATAGGTGCCCATCCTGGCGCGGATGAAGGTGAGACTGTCACGAAGAATGTCGTGCAAAGTTCGGAGTTTCTCAGCCTTTACCGTGGCTCTGGGGACCGTATCTCCTGTCCCCTGGCGTACCTCGGCCTCAAAGCCATAGTTCGCAAAGAAGGGTGAGACTCCCGTCGTCTCTGACCTCGAGCTATTGTAGGAGAGTTGTGCCAGTGGCAGCAGCTCTACCCAATTGTCTTGCTCGTAGTTGATGTATGATCTCAGGTATTGCTCGACTACCTGATTCATTCGCTCGGTCTGCCCGTCTGTTTGGGGATGGTAGGCCGTTGAGAGCTTGTGGTTGACACCTAGCTGCTTCATCAACGCCTGCCAAAACTTAGACACAAAGAGCTTATCTCGGTCGGAGATTATCTCGTCTGGCCAAGCATGGTTGCTGGCTATCGTTCTCAAAAACGTGTAGGCCAACTGTTCTGCGGTACTTGCTTCCTGAAACGGCAAGAAGTAGCAGTACTTTGTCAAGCGGTCCACAACTACCATGATGCTGTCGTACGTTGTGTCCGTGGCTGGGTCCTTTGAGGGTGGTAACTTCACGATGAAGTCCATCGATATGGATCCCCAAGCCCTGTTTGCTACCGGTAGTGGTTCTAACAGTCCGAATAGCTTGTGTCGGGAGCCCTTGCTTCGACCACAAACTTCGCACTCGTTGATCACCGATCTGACCGTTTCTCTCATTCGGGGGAATCCGAAGTGTTGGCGAATCCTCGCCATTGTTCGGGTAATGCCTTGGTGTCCCCCAATGGTCGATGTGTGGATATCCTTGACCAAGGTTTCTCGGATTGATTCTGGTACGAACAATTTTCCTCCAAACATCCAGTCGCCGGATTCTCCCTGGGTGCATTCCTCGGGTCGATCCCCAGGTTCTGCTTCCCGAATGGTTTTTAGCCATCTATCGTCTGGTCCTGACGAGAACAAGGCGTTTACCTCCAGGGCTTCGTAAGGGCGGAGCGTCAGGGTTCCATCCTGCGTTCCTTCCAAGATCCCTTGTTGCGCCTGCTTCTCGTTTGGTCGATGATCTTCTCTGCGGCTCAACGCGTCTGCTCTGGCGTTCTCGGAGCCTCTGCGATAGAAGATCCTAAAGTTGAACTGCGAAAGGAACTCAGACCATCTAGTCTGTCTCTGGTTGAGCTCTTTTGTCGATGTGAAGTAAGTCAGGTTCTTGTGATCCGTGTAGACCTTAACTTCGTAGCTCGTTCCGCTCAAATAGGGTTTCCATTCCTTGAAGGCCCAGATGATCGCCATCAGCTCCTTGTCGTGGATGGGGTAATTGAGCTCAGCTCCCTTCAGCGGTCGAGAGAAGAAGGCCACGGGGTGCAACCGTCCTTCCTCGTCTCTCTGTCCGAGTTCACCTCCCAAGGCGAAATCTGAAGCGTCGGCCCCGACCTCAAATTCCTTATCTGGGTCTGGGAGCTTCATTACTGGTTCTTCCGTTACCAGTTTCTTGATCCCGTCGAAGGCTTCCTGTCTTCGCTTGTTCCATACGAATGCCTCTCCTTTCTTGGTCAGCTCGTTGAGGGGTGTCGCGACTAGTCCGAATCCTCGTATAAACCGTCGATAGAAATTAACAAAGCCTCGAAAACTCCTGACTTGCGTGACCGTTTTTGGCGTAGGCCATTCTCGAATGGCTTGGACCTTCGCAGGGTCCATCCTGACTTCTCCCGGCGTAATCTTGTATCCCAGGAAAATGACCTCCTGGCGATGAAATTCGCTTTTCTCGGGGTTTACCAAAAGTTTGTGCTTTTTCAAGGCTCCCAATACCTTGTGCACATGTTGCCGATGTTCCTCTTCCGTCGAGGAGTAGATCAAGATGTCATCCAGGTAGACTTCCACAAAGTCTCCGATGAATTCTTGCAGGACGTGGTTGATCATGGACTGCCAAGTGGCTGGTGCGTTCGTAAGTCCGAATGGCATAACGAGATACTCGTGGTGGCCGAAAGGGTGGCGAAACGCCGTCTTCCACTCGTCTCCTTCCTTGATCCTGACCTGGGCATAGGCAGCTGTAAGGTCCAATTTTGTGAACCATTTGGCCTTGCCTAGCCTTCCTTCCAGATCGCTTATCAGGGGTAGTGGGTACCGGTTCTTGATGGTGTCTTCGTTGAGGCGCCGGTAGTCCACACAAAGTCTCAGCTTCCCATTTTTCTTGGGTACGAACAAGATAGGGTAACCGGCTGGGGATTGTGACTCCCTGATGTGTCCTTTTCGCATGTTTTCTGCGATGTACTCCTTTAACGCTTCTCTTTGCGCTGGGTTGAGAGGGTACGTTTTTTGGTATCGTGGTTGCGCTCCTTCTTTGAGCTGGATCTCATGGTCCCATGGTCCATGGTCTGGCAAACCACTCTCTGATTCTTTCTTGAAGAGGTCGTATTGCCGATATTCTTGAGGAATGTCGGATTTTCCCTGGCCATCTCCTGCTGTCTGCTCCGCCTCTCTGACGACCATCACCAGTCGTGGTGGTTCGTTGTGCTCGGGGGAATTGGATTTTCTCTCCGTCGATTCCTCTCTGAGTCCTCTTGCTGGGCTGAGCGGGGCTTCTCCCAACTCACGCGGCCGCAATCCCAGTCAATGTGTGGGTTGAACACCTTCAACCAAGGCCGGCCGAGAAACATCTCGTGCTTGCCTAATCTTGCAATGTCGAATACCACTTGTTGGGTTTCTCCTTCGACAATGACGGTGAGAGGCTCTGTCTCCCGTCGGATCCATCTGTCTTCATAGGTGGATTTTGTTCCTTCGAACGTCCTCACTGGGTAAGGTCGATCCTTCATAACCCAGGGGATTCTCCATTGGTTCACCAATTCTGGGGATACTAGGTTCATTCTAGCCCCGGAATCGATGAGTGCGGTGGTGAGGTGTTTTCCCCAAGCGACTTTTGCCGTCACTGGTTCTTCGTCCTCGTTGCGATCCACCGCGAGGACCTGTCTTGCCCCTCCTATTCGTCGTCCTCTGACGAACGAGGGTCCTCGTTTCCCGAGTGCCTGCCTGGGAATCGTCGTGAGTATCGCAAGTGGTTCGAATCTCCGTTTTGAGAAGCGTCCTCCTCTTCGGACGATATCGAAGCTGTCCTCGTCAATCGGGCCGCCTCCGCCAAAGCCTCCTCGAATCGGACCAGGCGGGCGCGCGATGCCCTTCTCTGCTCATCCTCAATGTCTTGTCGTCTTCGAGTTCCTTCTCGGATAGCGTGCCATTGTTCGACTTTCTCCTCCAAGTGTCGATTGCAGGTTTTTGATGGACAGAACGCCAACTGTCCTCCCATCCGGCATGCTCGTGGTCGGGTGTCGTTGTTTGCCATGACCACGTAGCGTAGCAGTCCCAACTGGTCGTTTTCGCGGTGCACGATGGACCTTCCTTCCCTTTCTACGGCGCTGCGTGGCGACCGGATCGCACCTTCCCTTCCTTCCCCGCTGCGCACCGGGAAGAAATCCGCCTGAAGTTTTTCTGCCAGGTGCCACAGACACGGGTGGTGTACACAGTTGAACCAAGCAATCTGATTGTGGTCCATGTGTGCTGGGTCCACTTCGTCGGCGTCTCCTTCCAGGAGTTGGAAAGGTTCTTCTCCGATGATCCGAATGTCGGCGTCTTCCCACTGAACTCCCTTCACGCGGCGAGCTTCTCGGGGTCCATCGATATGGTCTCTCCATCCGTGTTGCCAGTCGATCTGGTCGAATGGGGTTTCTTCTGGAATCCCTGGGTAGCCCTCCGGATCTTCGGGGTCGGATTCGTAGTACGCTTGATGCCCACCCGACGATCGAGAGGCTGCTGCGATGGTCCTTGGTTCGACAGGGTACCATCCAGAGTCCTCTTTACTGCTTTGATGCACTCGGCAGTCGTCGTTGAAACAGGCCGTCCAGGAGAGTTTGTCGTGTTTGTCACGGCTGGCTGAAATAAGCAGAGAGTCAATGCTGCAATAGGCTTAATTCTATTACCGTAATCTAAAGCTAAGGAAAAAAGAAGAAGAAAGAGGAAAGAAGGAAAGGTTCTGCCTGCAATTGCCTTTTGCGTGCTAACACAGCGATGACTCATCAACTCCACTCAAGTCTCGCTGTGGCTGTGCGTGGCGTACGTGGCTTGTGCAGTGCCGTCCGGCCAGGCCGTGACATTACCCCCCCCTCGGAAAAAAGGTTCGCCCGCGAACCTTCACGTATCAAAAAAAAAACCCCCAAAAAACAAATAAAACCTCGGGGTCCGTGCGTTACTTTTTAATTCTCCCTGACCTGCGCAGCGGTCCTCCTTTGTTGACACCTTTGTCGTCGTCAGGGTGGTCGCCCACGTCTTCATCGTTGTCAAACGCCGTCTTCCATTGTTGAAGCCTTTTGGGCGGTCCAGCGAGATCCGGGTGCGCCTCGTGGAAGGCCATCAACAGGTCGGGCGAGTTCTTGAAGTTCGATGCTGGGTACCAAGTAGGGTCAGGGTCCCAGCCTCTCCAGGCCACCTGATATCGCAATTTGCCGTAGCTAGTATTGGACGTGAGAATCTCCTCCACTTCCCATTCCTCTTCGCCGTCGACGACTTCGCCGTCCGGGTTCTCCGCTTCCTGGCCGGGCAACGGGTTGTTGGGATACTTTCTCAGCCTGTCGGCGTGGTAGACTCTGCTGGCACGCCACTCATCCGGCAGGTCCAGCTCATAGGACTCCCCCTTCTTGGCTTTGATCTTGTAAGGTATCCGCGTCAGTGGGAAGTCTAGTTTGTCCGACGGACGGTTGTTCGAAGACCACGCTTTCTTGATGATGAAGACCAGGTCATCTACGTCGAAGTCAGGCTCCCGTCGTGACTTGTTTGCTTGTATCGCCTGTTTCTCTTGGGACTTGGCCATAGTCTCGCGGGCTCTATTGACAAACTGGCGGATCTTTTCGATCGAGCCTTGAGCCTCTTCGCGATTTAGCTTCTCCTTATATGTAAGGTCAGGGTTGTCTACTGGCGTCCGTGCCTCCCAGTCAAAGGACATCCTCATCTCGTGGCCGAACAGTACTTCGTGTGGGGAGAGCCCTGTACTGTCGTGAGGCAGGCTGTTCTGCACGGCATCCATCGCCGGCATTGCCCTCGACCAGTCGTCTTGGTGATGACTTATATATGGCCTCAGTCGTTGCTGGATGAGCTGATTCATGATTTCGGCCTGCCCCGCGGTCTGCGAGTGACCTGGCGAGGACAGTTTCCACTTCACGCCACAGATTCGAGAGATCTCGTCTGTAAAGTCCGCGATGAACTGCGGGCCTCGATCTGATACCACGTCCTCTGGCAAGCCTAGCAAACGAAAAGGTCCGTCATAGTACATCCTAGCGGTATCCTTTGCAGTCGCCGTCTTGTGGCAGGGTGTTGTCCAAACGGCTTTGCTCAGTCTGTCGACGATCACCAGGAGGTTGTCGAATCCATACTTGTCTTTTGGCATCTCTTTGAAGTCCACCACCAGGGAGCGCCAGGGTCTGTCCGGGACCGGTAGCGGATGCAAAAGTCCAGGGGTCTTGTCGCGCGGTTCCTGGGCTGCGTTGCAGATCTTACAGTTGACCACATAATCATCTGAGTCTCCGCTGGAGCGTGGCCACCAGTAACGGGACCTCAGCAGCTTCCTCATTTTGTTCCGACCTGGGTGTGCCGTTGGTAGCCGCGTATGCACTTCTTCCAAGATCTTAGTACGCAGGAGGTTGGTCTCAGATACCACCAGCCTGCCGTACCGCAAGAGCAACCCTCCCTCAGTGAGTGTAAACGAGTCGTGACCTTCCCGAGCAAGTCCTCGCCAGTATTCCAAGTCCGGGTCATCCTTGTTCGCTTGGATCACTTCATCCATCAGGACGTGGCCGCTTCGTTCAGGTGGATCGACATCCCTGTCCAGCACGCAGAGCTCCAGCCCTTCTATTGTAGTTGATGGCATGAAGATTCTCATCGTGCGTTGAGCGTCCCTTTTCTCCTTCTGGGTCTTCAGGTCTTCCGACTTCCGGGATAGCGCGTCAGCCACAGCGTTCCGCGACCCGGGTCGATAGGTAATCTGGAAATGGTATTGGGACATCATCTCTGCCCAACCGGCTTGGCGGAGGTTGAGCAACCTCTTTGTACCGAAGTACTCCAGGGCTTCGTGGTCGGTCACAATGGTAAATGGTTGACTCAGTCCAACCAGTTCAGCTCTCCAAAAGAGCAAGCCTCGTACCACTGCCAGCAGTTCTTTGTCGTGGATCGGGTAGTTGTGTTCCGCGCCGTGCATAGTCTCGGAGAAGAACCCGACCGGGTGCCATTCCCCGTCAGCGTGCAGTTGGGACAGGACTCCTGCCACAACGCCATCCGACGAGTCCGTTTCCATCGTCGTGGGGAGCTCGAAAGAGAAGTGAGCCAACGTCGGTGCGCTCAACAGTCGTTTCTTTAATTCCTCGAAGGCCTCTTGACAGCCTTCCGTCCAAACGAAGTCTGCATCTTTTCGTGTCAGGTTGTTCAGGGGTCTGGCAACCCTACCAAAGTCTTGGACGAAACGGCGATAGTAATTGCAGAAACCTAGGAACGATTGGACCCCTTTCAAGTTGTCAGGGGTACCCCAATCCGTCAGGGCCGCAACCTTCTTTTGGTCTACCGAGATACCGTTCACTCCGATGATAAACCCGAGGTACTTGGTCTCGGTGACTCCGAATTCGCACTTCTCGATATCTGCTTGTAACCCGGCTTCCTGCAGCTTCAGAAGTACCTTTCGCACCTGCTCTTTGTGGTCTTCGGGGTCATCGGAGAAAATCAGGATGTCATCGATATACGCGCTGCAGAAGTCGTCGATGTAATCGATCAGCACGCTATTGATATATCGCTGGAAAGTGGCCGGGCCATTTGTCAAACCAAACGGCATTACTTTGTACTTGTAGGCTCCCATCCTTGTGCGGAAAGTGGTTAAATCTTCCTGCTCGGGGTTCATACGGATCCTATGAAAAGCCTGTCGTATATCCAGCTTCGTGAAGATCTTGGCCTTAGAAATCCTGGCCAGGGTGTCGTCGATTAGCGGTAACGGATATTGGTCACGTTGTGTCAACGCATTCAATTTGCGGTAATCGACGCAGAAGCGTAGCTTTCCATTAGCTTTTCGTGCCATCAGTATAGGGGCGGCCCATGGAGTGTCGCTTGGAGAAATCCATCCCTTTTCCAGGTTCTCGGTTACGTAGCGACGGGCTTCTTCCATTTCTTCTAGCGTCATCTTTCGTAGCGGTGCGTATCCCAATGAGTCGGGAGAGGCATCCGGAATCAAGACAATATTGTGGTCATGGCCGGGGCGATGGGAGGCGATTCTGTCGGATTCCGACTTGCTGAAAACGTCGATCAAATCGTGATATTCCTTGGGGACGGCCTGGAGCGCGGCTTTCCGAAGAGCGTCCTCATCAAGTGGGGGCACCTCCAATCCTGCTTCCTCGCGCCTCTTCTCCTGGATCCACATATCCAATTCACCAAGAGATATGACGCAGGGGTCTACGTCTTCTTGTTTACTGACCGTCTGGAAGCGCTCGAAGGACAATGTAGCGATGTCCACTCGGTGTCTGTACCAACCAACTCCGTCTCGGCGCAGCTGATATTTGCCTTGGGCATCTTCTTTCAGTTGCTGGGTATCTGGCAACGGTTCCCGTGCGGAGAGCTCCCGCTTCTTCTGGGGCGGCGGGAAGGGTAGTTCGTCCCGAAGCGAACGTTCCATCTTTGTGATCTCTGGCTGACTGCTGGGCGGCGAAGGCGCCTGCGCAGACAACGTCGGGTTCCGTTTGAGTATCGCTAGTGGCCGGAGGTTGGAGGAAGTAGACGGCTTGGGCGCTCGTTTCTCCCTCTTCTCTTGCCTCTCGAGTTCTCCGATCCTTTTCAGGAGAGACTCACGCCCTGCCCTTCTCTGTTTGTCTTCGAAGTTCATGGCTTCCTCTCTCTTGCGTACGTCTTCGTCATACGTTGGGCTGGTTTTGGCTGGGGAGTGTTCGTCCATCGAGATGTTCTGTCTTGACCAGAGGTCGGGATCCCGGGGCCATTCATCCGGGAACAACAGTCGTCGACGTCGGGGGTCCACCAGAACGTCGTACGTCTCGAGCCACTGCTGGCCGACGATCACATCTTTTTCCATATCTAGGACGATGAAGAGCTCGTTGACGACAGTATGTCCTTGGATAGTCAAGTTGGCTCTGATTACCACGTCGGCTTTCTGTCGTACCTCTCCATCGAATGCCTTAGTACCGAAGGCCTCGCGTACGTCCAGTTCTTCCGCGTTTAATAGTTTAATCATCTTTTTGGCGAACGATACACTCACAAAGAGGTGTCCGCAAGCTCCCGTGTCGACAAGTGTCTTTTCTGGTGTCAAAGAAAGTCCATTGAGCGCAACTGTACACGGTACTAAGAAAGAGTTTCCTCCCATCAAACGGCAAAGATCAATTCCTTCCCTGGGTATCTCTCCAACTCCGTGCTTTGGCTGGATAGCCTGAATAACGCCGAATTCCAATGCTGACAAGTGAAATGAAGTTACTGTCGATGTGTCCCCTGGGAGGGAGGCTCCATACCCCAGGGAATCTAGTTTTCCGAATCGTGGAGCTTGTCCTTGTTGGAAGCGGGTTCCTCTTTCTTGGCGGTGACTCCGGCGGCAACAGCTTGCATGCGTGCCGTACGAGCCTTTTCCACGTCGGCCTTGAAAGGGCAGTCCCGGCTAGTATGCTCCTTGTCTTCGCAAGTGAAGCATCGACCCTCGCGAATGTAGGCTTCCAGCTTCTCGGGAGAAGGTCGTCGAACATTTAGCGTCTTTCCACTAACCATGATCGTGGCTGGAGTGGACGAAGTCGACGCAGGGCGGGTCGATCCAGTTGAGGTAGCCGTTGTCCCCTTGTTAGTCCTGGAGGAGGAATTCTTGTCCTTGTCCGAATTCTTGTCTTTGCTTTTCTCCTTCTCCTTGCTAGCGTAGTTACGTTGCAGCTTGGAGGCTACCATCTGCGCCATCTTGGCATACTCTTCGAAGGACACCTTCTTGTTCAAGTATTGGGCGGTAAGGCCAGAGCTAACGCTATGGGGGATTCGGCGCTCGAGCTCGCTCTTCCACTTCCTGGTAGACAATCCGGTCTCGCCAGCCAAACGTACAAATTTGTGCTTGAAAGTCGGGAAGTCGTCGCTCGTTTTCATAATCAGCTTCTCGAAGTCAACGCGGGCCGTCTCTTCGCGATCGGGGTCGTCGTATTGGTTGAACAGGTGCTTCAAAAGTTTCTTTGCCGTGTCCATACGGACCTTGGACTTGGGACGCAGGTATGGGGCTAGGTTTGTCGAAGCCTGTCCGCCGAGGCGTCCCATGATGTGTGCGACCTTGGCGTGCTCTGTATCGAAGTGGTCGGCGTTGATAGTGAGCTTGTCGTTCATCATGCGGTACCACATCTCGAAGGGAACAGTATCTTTTGTCTCATCGTCGTGGAAGACCGGCACGTCGGCAGTCTTGACTGATCGTTTTCCAGAAGCGCTTGTGGTAGACGGCGCGGTTCTGATCGAGGATGGGGTCTCGCCACGCGTGCTCGGGCGGTCAGAATCGCTGGAACCACCAGAGTCGTCAGAATCATCTGAGTCGTCGGAAGATGAGCCAGAGGCACCAGGGCTTCCGGGAGCGGTGGGTGGTTTACCACGCTTGGCCTTCAAATGATCGACTTCCGCGCGGAGTTCCCGATTGTCGTCGCGGAGTTCCCGATTGTCGTGGCGGAAGGTATCGTTTTCCTTGCTCAGCAGGGCAACCTGTGCCACCAGCTTGTCGTGTTCTTTGCAGAGCGTGCGGTTCACTTTCTCCAGCTTGCGGAGTTCCACCGTCTGCTCCATGAAGAGCGTTCGCGCGTCGGCCTGGTCGTCGCCAAAGGCGTTGGCTCCGCTGGCGTAATTCTCGATAAGCCGCTTCTTCTCGACTTGGTGAGTAACTTCCAGTTTTCGCACCCAGTCGTCCAGAACGACCATGCCGCGGTCCATTTTTTTGGCCAGTTCGTTGATCAATTGGATTACTTCCCATTGCGCAGCCACCTGAAGAAAACGGAGGCGAACCTCCTTAAACATTCTGGCCGGCTCTTTATCGCACTGTCGAAAGAACTGTGCCTGGTTCATGGTACCATCATACTTGATGAAGTCCCGGTGTCCTGCGATTACCGCACTGAAGTGGAAAGCCAAGCCACCATTCGGGCTGGGCGGGAAATTAAAGTTGTTGCTAATCTCGGCGGTAATAATCTCAACCTCCTTGGCCAGCGAACGCTCGTCAAGCTCATAGCGAAGCTCGTCAATCTTGACGCGCTGAAGGTAGAGCTCGAAGTTGTGTTCCTTAATAAGAAGAAGGTCGTCGTCTTCTCTGTCATCGGTTCGTCCTGCAGTCTGTGAACCGTCCACCTCCCGAGGGAAAAGCAGCCGACTAGCGGACTGCAACTTGACGCGCAGAGGGCTTTTCGAGTACTTCCGCTTGTCTGCTTGTGGGAAAGAGGCTATGACGCTACCCATGTCAAAGCGCACCGACTTGCGGTTCTCGTCTCCCGTGACCACCTGATCTGCCGGAGTCTCCGGCACTTCCGATAGGTTGTCCATGTTGATTCGTTGTTTGTTGGAGATTATGTAGGCCTTCCCAGGCTGTTGTGATTTGGTTGAGCTTTAGATTGTGTCACGGCTGGCTGAAATAAGCAGAGAGTCAATGCTGCAATAGGCTTAATTCTATTACCGTAATCTAAAGCTAAGGAAAAAAGAAGAAGAAAGAGGAAAGAAGGAAAGGTTCTGCCTGCAATTGCCTTTTGCGTGCTAACACAGCGATGACTCATCAACTCCACTCAAGTCTCGCTGTGGCTGTGCGTGGCGTACGTGGCTTGTGCAGTGCCGTCCGGCCAGGCCGTGACAGTGTTCTTCCTTCCTGGAGACTCCGTTGACCTGTCTTCCTTCGGGGACCTCCTTCTATCCCTCCCGGGCCTTGCCCTTGCAATCCCGGAAGGCGTGTCCCTCCTTACCACAGCGGTAGCACTTCATTGGCTTGCGCTGGGTCTGTCGGCTACCTCCTCGTCCGGCCGCGTCGATATCCATCGGTCCGGGGTGGGTACCGGTCGCCGTGGACGGGTTCCATCGTCGAGCTGAAACGTTGGGCTTATTACGAGGAGTGGGATACGTCCTGACTCCTTGTCGTTCTGTCACGATTGGGACTTGTGGTACAATCGCGCCTGCAAGGCAAAGGACAATGGGCCAATCACAGGGGTCCCGTAAAGAAAAGGAACGGGACCCTTCAGGTCCCGTTATCTTGAACGCCGGGACCCCCGAGTCCCGGGTTCTCAAGGAACGGGACCAACTGCTACATCTTCTATATAACGAGTAGGGCCTGGCGACATTAGGTCCCAGGTCAGTAATCAATATAAGTTCTTAGGCATTCATTGCACAGTCGAGAGAACTACCCCTTTGCTCCGTGGTTACATACACCCCCTTGCACTTGTCACGGGGCTGACGCCTGCTAGTGGATCCGGTGCATGCGGCTAGGTGCACCGGCTGTGGCTGTGCCAGGTGGCTGGTGGATCCGCACCTAGAGGTGCGGAGCCCGTGTCCGAAGCGGAGGATAAAACTCCTCTCTAGGAAGACCCCTGTCAAGTAGAGATTTCCTCCTACGTAGAACCTCAGTTATTCAACCTACCCCTGGCCCCTATGCTATAGTGCCAGGACCGTCACAACTGGTAACGGAAGAACCAGTAATGAAGCTCCCAGACCCAGATAAGGAATTTGAGGTCGGGGCCGACGCTTCAGATTTCGCCTTGGGAGGTGAACTCGGACAGAGAGACGAGGAAGGACGGTTACACCCCGTGGCCTTCTTCTCTCGACCGCTGAAGGGAGCTGAGCTCAATTACCCCATCCACGACAAGGAGCTGATGGCGATCATCTGGGCCTTCAAGGAATGGAAACCCTATTTGAGCGGAACGAGCTACGAAGTTAAGGTCTACACGGATCACAAGAACCTGACCTACTTCACATCGACAAAGGAGCTCAACCAGAGACAGACGAGATGGTCTGAGTTCCTTTCACAATTCAACTTTAGAATCTTCTATCGCAGGGGCTCCGAGAACGCCAGAGCAGACGCGTTGAGCCGCAGAGAAGATCATCGTCCAAACGAGAAGCAGGCGCAACAAGGGACTTTGGAAGGAACGCAGGATGGAACCCTGACGCTCCGCCCTTACGAAGCCCTGGAGGTGAACGCCTTGTTCTCGTCAGGACCAGACGATAGATGGCTAAAAGCCATTCGGGAAGCAGAACCTGGGGATCGACCCGAGGAATGCACCCAGGGAGAATCCGGCGACTGGATGTTCGGAGGGAAATTGTTTGTACCAGAATCAATCCGAGAAACCTTGGTCAAGGATATCCACACATCGACCATTGGGGGTCACCAAGGCATCACCCGAACAATGGCGAGGATTCGTCAACACTTCGGATTCCCCCGAATGAGAGAAACGGTCAGAACGGTGATCAACGAGTGCGAAGTTTGTGGACGAAGCAAGGGCTCCCGACACAAGCTATTCGGACTGTTAGAACCACTGCCGGTAGCAAGCAGGGCTTGGGGATCCATATCGATGGACTTCATCGTGAAGCTACCACCCTCAAAGGACCCAGCCACGGACACAACGTACGACAGCATCATGGTAGTTGTGGACCGCTTGACAAAGTACTGCTACTTCTTGCCGTTTCAGGAAGCAAGTACCGCAGAACAGTTGGCCTACACGTTTTTGAGAACGATAGCCAGCAACCATGCTTGGCCAGACGAGATAATCTCCGACCGAGATAAACTCTTTGTGTCTAAATTTTGGCAGGCGTTGATGAGACAGCTAGGTGTCAACCACAAGCTCTCAACGGCCTACCATCCCCAAACAGACGGGCAGACCGAACGAATGAATCAGATAGTTGAGCAATATCTGAGATCATACATCAACTACGAGCAAGACAACTGGGTAGAGCTGCTGCCGCTGGCGCAACTCTCCTACAACAGCTCAAGGTCAGAGACGACTGGAGTCTCACCCTTCTTCGCGAACTATGGCTTTGAGGCCGAAGTACGCCAGGGGACAGGAGATACGGTCCCCAGAGCCACGGTGAAGGCCGAGAAACTCCGAACTTTGCACGACATTCTTCGCGACAGTCTCACCTTCATCCGCGCCAGGATGGGCACCTATTACAACAAAAAGAGATTGGAAGGACCAACTCTTCGGGAGGGGGACAAAGTCTATCTCCTACGTCGGAACATCAAGACGAAGCGACCCAGCGACAAATTGGACTTCAAAAAGCTAGGGCCCTTCAAGATTGCAGAAAAGATTTCCACTTCAAACTATCGACTGTCACTACCCAAATCCATGAGGATACACCCCATTTTTCACATTTCCTTGTTAGAACCGGCACCTGCAGAGGCGCGGTTGGACACCACGGTGGAAGTCGACCCCGTGGAAGAAGAGTACGTGGTGGAAGGAATTCTGGACTCCCGACGAGTCAAGAAAAAAGAGGTGGAGTACCTAGTCAAGTGGGAGGGCTACGGACATGAGGAAAATACATGGGAACCGCTCAAACATTTGCGGAATTGCCCTGAGAAACTTCAACAGTTTCACCAGAGGAACCCGGATCGGCCGGCGCATCAACGGGAGCTAAGAGTTGAGGGTCCAGCCAAGAGAAGGAGTCAGAGGTCGCAGCGTCCGCGGCGGGCGTAGCAATCGCGGGGTTCTCTTGCTCGTGGATCGCGGTCCCCCGCTGGAAAAGTTCTTTCCCACGAGACCGAAGGTCGCGGCGTCGACGTCGTACCGCTGAAAGACGGGACGTTGTCGCTAGGAGACGCTCATGAAGCTCCTCCTCCTCCTTTTCGAGCGCCTGCTCGTCGGCGATGTTTTTGAGCACTACCGGGGTTAGCCAGAGCAGTGCACCAGCGCAGGCTGACTCACGGGCGCCAGCGAAGTCGATACCATCGCAAAAGACCTTCCGATCGATGCATTCCTTGCAGCGACGGGAGTTCTCGGTAATGACGCAGGAGCGTCCGTTTTTGAAACAATTGGAACAAGGCATGGGAGCCACGGTTCCGTACGCAGCAACAAACGACGAAAGGGCTAAATCGGACAAGGTCTTGCGCTCGGTGGCGGCGTTGCGATTCTTGGAAACTCTGTACATGATGGTTAGACCTTCGCGAGCAATGAAGGGGGTAAGGGATAAGCCACTCACGGAAATCAGAAGGGAAGGGCGGCGCTACCTTCGTAAGGAACAGTTCAGGCCTTCGGGACGAAGACCTAGGAGGAGGGGCATCGTGTCACGGTCCGTGGCATGTCTAAAGGTGGGGCTGGCGAAAGCCCCACGACCAATCGCTTCACCCGCCAATCAGCAGGGTCCCGGGGTCCCGGAGGGTCGGGATGTATGGGACATTGGGTCCCGGAGTCCCTGAGCTTCGGGACGTACGGGACAGGACCGAAGTCCCGGGGCTGCGGGACTTCGGGACCCCAATCTTCACTTCTATATAATAAGCAGGACCTGGCGACATTAGGTCCCAGGCCAGTAATCAATATAAGTTCTTAGGCATTCATTGCACAATCAAGAGAACTATCCCTTTGCTCCGTGGTTACATACACCCCCTTGCACTCACCTTTTGACCCCTACCGTCTCTAGGACCCCTTGGTTCTCCTGATCGTAACAAGTAGATCAAGACGTCGTCGAGGTAGGCCGTCGCGTATTGCCCAAGCGTATCATAAAGGATATCGTTGATGTAGTTCTGGAACGTGGCGGGGGCGCCTTGTAGGCCAAACGGTGTGACGAGCGACTCATAGAGGCCGAATCTAGTGATAAAGGCTGTCAGCCACTCGTGCCCCTCTGCTATTCTGACCCTGTTGAATGCCGCAATAACGTCCAGCTTGGTGAAAATCTTTGCCCGGCAGACCTCATCGAGGGTCTCCCTGATCAACGGTAGCGGGTATCGGTTCTTGAGTGAGATGTTGTTGATCCCCCGGAAGTCGTGGCAGATTCGCACTCCGCCTCCCGGTTTTCTCGCGAGCAATAGCGGGGATGCTGCGCTCGACGACGATGGTCTGATGAATCCTTTCGCGAGGTTATCGTCAAGCCACCTCTTGATAATACTGAGTTCTAGTGGCGACATGGGCCTCGCCTTGGTATACGGGAGAGTCGAGCCTGGGATTAGCTCGATCTTATGGTCGTATGAGCGGTGTGGAGGTAGGACGTCCGCATCTTGCGGGATAAAAGCGGCAATCAGGTCGTGGTATTCCTTCGGGATCTTTGCCTTGAGTTGGTCGATTGAGGGCGGTGTTTTGTTGGACTTGTCAAAGAAGATCTTCGCGTCTTCCTCAGAGATTTTCGTAGGTGCTCCGTCTCGCCAAAACAAGTGTCGATGAAGTCGTGGAAAGGCTCGGGGAAGGTTGACTTCCATTCTTCCAGGTCCCCTCCACCACGAAGTATCTTCCAGAACGCCTCTTCCGCCAGCTCTGGCACCTTGTAAGTCGGCTTTCTCGCGGCGCGTTCCAGCTCAGCGGTAGTAGTACGCATCACCCGCACCCCCTTTTGCCTGGATAGGAAGAAGAAGTTGGGTGCGTCAAGACATTTGATATCGGTCTCGTTGACGGGTTCCATCTCATCACCGGTGACCTCGCCCTCCACGAAGCCATAGTACTGCTGGTGAGCTATGCGCGGGTCGCATGGGCGTGGCTCGTACGTGCCAGCGGAGCTGGCTCCATCGCTCGTGTCAACGGAGCGCACCTGGTGACTGTTATAGTTGCTGTAGGCAGGGCGCTGATACTGGCTGTTGCCGTAGGTGGTGAATTGGCCATTCGGGGCGCGCGGTTGGAAGCCTCCGCTGCCTGCGGGAGCCGGAGGCTGGCGTTGCTGCCACTGGTTTCCGCCGTAGCCACCTCCGCGGCCGCCACCGTAGCCTCCACGGCCTCCTCCGAAGCCGCCTCGATTGACCTGCGGGCCTCCTTATTGGCCCTGCGCAAGGGTGCAGTTCGCAGCGTAATGGCCGGCCTCACCGCACCGGCGGCAAAGACCATTGGCCATGCGGCGTGCCATCTCTTGAGCCGAGACTCGGGCCACCTTGACGCGGTCGACGTCCATCGGATCGCCTCCCTGCTCTGCTCCGCCGGTCTTGTCGCCGTTGTTGCTCTGGTTGTTGTTCTTGTTTCCGCTGCTGTTATGGTTCTCACGGGGGTTGTTGGCCTCCCACATCTTGGCGTGGAGGTTCGAGGTCTCCTGTGACGAGGAGAGCTTCTGCAGGAAGGTAAGCCAGCCGGTGAAGTCATTCTCTGCCGGAACGACGACCTGAACTCCGAGGGCACGGCGCAAGGCTGGGGAAATTTTCATGCGTAGCTGGCGAACGCGGTCGGCGTCGGTGATGCCTGCCTTGTCGGCGAGGGTGGTGAATTCGGTGACGAAATCTGAGTAGTTAGCAAACGAGCCCCGTTGGTAGAGCTTAGCGAGGTTGTTGGTGGCGACGGTCTTGAAGTCGATGTTCACAAACTTGCTCTCCAACTCGATGAGGAGCTCATCGCCGGTCTTCCACTTCCACACCTCCGAGCTAGCTTGATTGACAATAACCACATTGATGCCTTCCTTGATCGAGGCGTAAGCCCTACCCTTGAGCAGGCCGGCGATGTGGAGGATCTTCTTGAACTCGGTGGGGAACTCGAAGCTGTCCTGGCTCCAACAGATCTTGATTTTCTGGTGCCAGTTATCGAACTCTTTGTGACGCTTCATGTAGTCTGCTTCGCTGCCGTCAAAGGGGTCAGGATCTTTGGCAGTCGACTTCCGCGAGGCTTCAGCTCTCACGGCTGTGGCCGCTACGAAGCCGTCGTAGCGTCCCTGCAAGGCGTTGAACTCTTTGGCGAGGGCTGCGCCGTCCTCTCTGGCGCCGTCTCGCTCCTCCGTGAGCTGCGCGATCTTGGCTTCCATGCGCATGCCATAGTCGGCGACAAGGTTATTGAGCCAGTCGGCGAGCGTGTAGCCACCAACTTTGGTGCGATCGTCTTCGGCGATGGTCTTCAGGAACGAGGTAAGGTCAACCTCCAGGCAGTGGACTCGCGGGTCCACCTCTTTAATAACTTTGATGACATCGGGTTTATTACCGAAAACCGCGATCAGGGCTTCCTTGTAATCGAGGATAGCCATCTTCAGGGAATGGGTTGCAGCGCGCACTGCGCAGTGGTCGTGACAGGGAAAAGTGTTGCTAGGAAAAATTGCCGGTCGGGGCGGGATATCGTGAATACTTCAAAGCAAGCTGCACCAAACGCCAAAACTCCGTAAAAACAAGGCCAGAGGACAAGGAAAGAGATGTGCTAGAAAGCGCGCGACGAGATCATGAGATTGATACAAAGAAAATGAGTTTTGCCCCAGTGCGTGAGGTGCAGTTGAGGTAGATCCAACTATCACGGGTCAACCTTGGGTCTAGGGTGCAAGAGTCGTGGATCTACAAAGAAGCTAACAACCATGCAGCCAAGGCCTGCATATATAGCGAGGTAGGTGGCGATGTGGGGTCACGTGCCACCACGCACATGCCACCACTTGAGCACCATGTAGACATGGCCACTCCATGGCACAGGGCACGTTGTGCCTGTGACACCCACTTCGCCACTCATCTTGCTATATATGACTTAGCTTCTTTGTAGATCCACGATTCTTGCACCCTAGACCCAAGGTTGACCCATGGTAGAATGGCCGCCACTGTACTGGGGAATATGATTGATATCACGGGTCAACCTTGAGTCTATGGTGCAAGAGTCGTAGATCTACGAAAAAGCTAAGTCATATCCAGCGAAATGGATGGCGAAGTGAGGTCACGTGCCACCACGCACATGCCACCACTAGAGCACCATGCAGGCATGGCCACTCCATGCCACAGGCAAGGGCACGTTGTGCATATGACAATTGACAAATATAAATTAACGGCGCCTCCCACACCCTTCCTGTGGCACGCTATGAGAGAAAAAAATATGAGAAAGAGCGATATTAGACCGGTGCAGTTGAGATACCAAGGACCAGAGCGCTAGTTACTTGTCTGCCGAGAACGTCATACATACGACCCGTCCGGATCCACAGCCAATGACGATCGTTGATGCCGCTATGGTCGAACACACGGGCCGATACCCCGGCGGCAGCCATAGCCAGTTTTCTGAGTTCCTTGTGATCCACATGCCATCCGAGTTTATGCCGTAGTCTTGGCGACAGAAGGTTTGCGTAGGAGTTGTTGGCGGCACCGCGTGGAACGTAGACCGCGTAGTTAAATCAATAATACCAATATCTGTGTGGAGATGTGAGCCTGTAGGATGGAACGAAATATTGAAAAGTATTTTGTCGACATTATGTGTCTGCGTGCAGGTGCCCGTCGCGGCATCCCAGATCTTGACGGTGTTGTCCCCTGACGCTGACGCAACGAGTGTCGAGTCCGGCGAGAACGCGACAGAAGCGACATATTCGCTATGCCCCTCGAGCGTCTGCGTGCAGGTGCCCGTCGCGGCATCCCAGATCTTGACGGTGTTGTCGTATGACGCTGACGCAACGAGTGTCGAGTCCGGCGAGAACGCGACAGAAGTGACATATTCGCTATGCCCCTCGAGCGTCTGCGTGCAGGTGCCCGTCGCGGCATCCCAGATCTTGACGGTGTTGTCGTATGACGCTGACGCAACGAGTGTCGAGTCCGGCGAGAACGCGACAGAAGTGACATATTCGCTATGCCCCTCGAGCGTCTGCGTGCAGGTGCCCGTCGCGGCATCCCAGATCTTGACGGTGTTGTCGTATGACGCTGACGCAACGAGTGTCGAGTCCGGCGAGAACGCGACAGAAGTGACCCCGCTGCTATGCCCCTCGAGCGTCTGCGTGCAGGTGCCCGTCGCGGCATCCCAGATCTTGACGGTGTTGTCGTATGACGCTGACGCAACGAGTGTCGAGTCCGGCGAGAACGCGACAGAAGTGACATATTCGCTATGCCCCTCGAGCGTCTGCGTGCAGGTGCCCGTCGCGGCATCCCAGATCTTGACGGTGTTGTCGTATGACGCTGACGCAACGAGTGTCGAGTCCGGCGAGAACGCGACAGAAGTGACATATTCGCTATGCCCCTCGAGCGTCTGCGTGCAGGTGCCCGTCGCGGCATCCCAGATCTTGACGGTGTTGTCGTATGACGCTGACGCAACGAGTGTCGAGTCCGGCGAGAACGCGACAGAAGTGACATATTCGCTATGCCCCTCGAGCGTCTGCGTGCAGGTGCCCGTCGCGGCATCCCAGATCTTGACGGTGTTGTCGTATGACGCTGACGCAACGAGTGTCGAGTCCGGCGAGAACGCGACAGAAGTGACCCCGCTGCTATGCCCCTCGAGCGTCTGCGTGCAGGTGCCCGTCGCGGCATCCCAGATCTTGACGGTGTTGTCGTCTGACGCTGACGCAACGAGTGTCGAGTCCGGCGAGAACGCGACAGAAGTGACCCCGCTGCTATGCCCCTCGAGCGTCTGCGTGCAGGTGCCCGTCGCGGCATCCCAGATCTTGACGGTGTTGTCGTATGACGCTGACGCAACGAGTGTCGAGTCCGGCGAGAACGCGACAGAAGTGACATATTCGCTATGCCCCTCGAGCGTCTGCGTGCAGGTGCCCGTCGCGGCATCCCAGATCTTGACGGTGTTGTCGTATGACGCTGACGCAACGAGTGTCGAGTCCGGCGAGAACGCGACAGAAGTGACATATTCGCTATGCCCCTCGAGCGTCTGCGTGCAGGTGCCCGTCGCGGCATCCCAGATCTTGACGGTGTTGTCGTATGACGCTGACGCAACGAGTGTCGAGTCCGGCGAGAACGCGACAGAAGTGACATATTCGCTATGCCCCTCGAGCGTCTGCGTGCAGGTGCCCGTCGCGGCATCCCAGATCTTGACGGTGTTGTCGTATGACGCTGACGCAACGAGTGTCGAGTCCGGCGAGAACGCGACAGAAGTGACCCCGCTGCTATGCCCCTCGAGCGTCTGTCGGCATGCATTCCAATCCTCTTCTACAGCCGGCCCCGTAGTAATCCACTTGGGCTCCTCCTGTCTGAACAGCTTCCTTATCACGCTGCGGCCTGGGCTGAACACAAGTACCGAAACGTATACCTGAAGAGGTGCTTTGTCAATGATCCACCGATTGCTCAGAATAACTCGTCTTATATCGCGGAGTAGTGCAGATGCCTCAGCGGCATCTGTATGCTGTCAGGGAATGTTAGTATGCTTTGTGGTCGGGGAGAACCGGCGCAACATACATGAAGAAGGGCCAACAAGTCGTCTACCATGCCGATGCTCTCCGAGATGCGGCCCAAGAGACCGAGTGCCTCAAGCCAGTGAAGAAGTTGGCACGTCAGAAAGTTGTAGACTGGATCACCATCCCGTATGCTGCCTTTGCTCTCCTGCAAGTGGTAGACCCAGTATTGACAGGCGTACTGGACTTCCGGCGGCAGGCTGGTGTCGATTGTCTGTTGCCTGACCTCTGACCGTAGCTTCCCCGGTATTTGTAGACCGCATATATCTCTCTTGAGGTGTTGGTGCATAAGTTGGATACATCTATCCGCGAGTGTGTTGTGATATTTTGTCTCGTCGATCCAGAAGTTATTTGTGGTACGCTTGGTCGGGTCAACGAGGAAGTCGCGGAATGACAGATGAAAGAGTCTAATTGGGGCATCGGTTTGGGAGGGGATATCGAGGACGGAGTGGAGAGAGTTGAGCTGGTCGTGTACGTCTTCGACTTCAACATCAAGAAGCCGTACGAGTGACCCTACCGAGAGAGGTTGAGCAAGGAGAACAATAGGGCCAACGATATCTCGGAACTCGGCTAGCAAGTCGGCCTTGTCCAGACCGGTACGTCCAGCAGTGAGCTGGTTGAGGACGGGGAGATATGTGGCGTCGAGCTTGTCGAGCCTGGAATCGTGGGTCGCCGTCCGATACTGTAGGACTTTCGCTAGCCGTTTGGTAGGGTTCGACCTTCCCTTATCTTCAATGAAGCGGCAGACGGTTGCGGCGAAAATGAACAATGGGACAGCCATCTGAGCAAGACTTCGAATGTCACCTTCTCTGGGCCAACTTGGCGGCAGTTGTAGGCCTTTGGGAGCTTGGATATTGTATACATCTCTGATTCTCGCGAGTTCGTATCGCAGGAATGTGGATATATCGTGTTCGACGACGGGTTCCGGTATCTCGTGTAGAGCAACGTCCTGATATTCTCCTTGGATTGTGCCAAAACCGTAACGAATGGGCAGCTCCGGTCTGCTGGTGACGAAGAATCTTAGGGAAACGGAAGTCACCTCTTTAGCTTTGGACAAGATACGGATGATGGCGATCGCGTCCTCTTCCCGGTCACATTCGTCGAGAGCATCAATTACTACTAAAACCAGTGCGGGGATGTGGGGGTCGTCCTTGCACTTGTTGAGTGGCTCCAGGATGAGCTTCTGGAACTGGTCTGCCATGGTCTTGTCGGCAATTGCTGGGTCGCTCTCGATCGCATTCCGGACGTGCGGGGCTAAGAAAGGCAGCTTGGCCACTAGCTGCGAAGCGATTGTTGTAAAGAACACGGCTGCTTTGCCACGGTCGCCGTCGCCCTTTTTGAACAGGAAGCTGGCACCGGGCACTCCTTTCTCAGAGAGGCGACCAGCCACGGTGCGGGATATCGTAGATTTGCCGGTGCCAGCTTTGCCGCACAGCCAGAAGATACATCTCCCACTAGGGTCTTCTACCCATCTGTATATCTCGGCGAGAAGGTCAACGCGGGTGTTGGGATGGCATTTGGGGTCGTGCTCGTTGGTTTGTGAGTCGAAGGCCGCGCTTGTGACGACCGGGAGCTTTGGCAAATCGATCTTACGACTGATATCGAGAATTTCGGCGCTGGATTTTATGTTAGCTGATAATTATAGGCAGGTATTATAGGTCTGTAATGTACGTTTGATCGATCTGAAGGGCGGCGGAAAAGGAGGCCTGGTCTCGCTGAAGGTTCGCAATGATCTTGTCCACATCCTTGCTCTCGAACGGCCATTTCAAGGCTCGCAGTCCCACATATCTCATTGCCTTTGCCTTGCGACCCGTATGCAACTTTGCTTCCAGTTTCGCAGCGACATCACCAAGCTGGGAGTGGGTGTCGTCTAGGGCGTTGCGTAGCTTGTGCGACGTCTCGAGCCGAGCTCCATGGGGACCCTGGAGAAGCTTCTGCGCACCTTCGACGGTTGTCTTCAAGCTGTTGGTGTGTTGTCGCAGGCGATTGATGTCGGCCCTGGCGTTCTTGACGGCGGAGGAGTATTCGAGACAGAGAGAGGCGACCTTGGCGGCCAGCTCGACCACCGCGATGATGCTCGCGGCTGCTCCGAGCCCCTCCATCGTGCCGGGAAACGACGGGAGTTGAAATCAGCACTCTGAAGGCGATGAACGGATTGAGTCGAGGAGTTGGTTCAAGCGAGCGACGGGGAATCGTGGTGTGGTATTCTGTCAAAAGATCGCAAAGCTCGCAGAGGGTCGGTCATGGAGTCGCCCAACGGCCACCCTGTCACGACCCCGCGACAGGTCCCCAGGGCGGGGCGGGACAGAACCAATAGCAAAGGAAAGGAGCAGGTCGTTGGAACGAGCCAATCAGGAAGTGCTCTCTGTGATCTGTGCAGAACCACAGAGCAGACAGAGCAGGCATTATTCAGTTCTATATAACGAGTAAGGTCTGACGGTGTTTGACCTCAGACCAGTAATCAATACAAGTTCTTAGGCATTTATTGCACAGTCGAGAGAACTACCGTTTGTTCAGTGATCACATACACCCCCTTGCACTTACCATTTGACCACATACCGTCTCTAGGACCCCTTTGGTTCTCCTGATCGCAACACACCCGAAGCAATCACGTTGGGGCGCCAATCAAGCCGAAGCTTTCCTAGCATGTGCGAAAAGCTTCCAATTGAGGGATATCCCAAGTGTCTTTTAATTGAAGATTGCATGACTTTTGAGTGACAAAATCGATGTTCTATCCATAATGCGGTGACGGATTGTAGTACAATCCGTTGAAAACCCCATGCAAATGAAAACGGCGATAGTAATGACAGGGGGTAGGATCCGTTGAAGAGAGGGGGGTAGAATCCGTAGAGATTTTTGGAGCCAAACTGGATGCAACTAGCATGTGCGAAAAGCTTCCAGTTGATAGATATCCCCAGTGTCTAACGTATTTGATAAGCGAGCCGGAAGATAAGCGAGCCGGACACTTTTTCGCGCAACGCGTCCTCTCTCCACCAAACACTAATTTTCTCAACAAACCCAAAATGCCTCATCCTTCACATGAAGCCAGGTTGACCTAGGCCCTTAAAGCTCTTCAAATGGATGAGAAACGAAGCCTCCGAGCTGCGGCTAAGCTCTATAATGTATCAACTTCCACCCTTAGCGACCGACGCGCCGGCCGGCCTGCACGACGCGATACTCCAGCCAACTCACGCAAGCTTACAGATTTAGAAGAGCAGACGATAGTTCAGTATGTGATTGAGCTATATGCTCGCGCATTTCCTCCCAGACTGGCTGGTGTGGAAGATATGGCCAACCAGCTGCTACATGTGCGCGACGCGCCCCCTGTCGGCAAACGCTGGGCATACAACTTCGTTAAACGCCAGCCAGAGCTCTGTACGCGTTATACGCGTAGATACGAAATCAAGGCCAAATATGGTATTGTGGAATTATAGTTGGTTCTTAATGCTGTTGTATGGCAATTGAGAAAAGCTGTTGTTGAGTAGGTAAAAGTGTCCGGCTCGCTTATCTGTCCGGCTCGCTTATCAAATACGATACTTTTAGTGCTCCTATCCTCTCCTCTTACTTCAGACAATGGCGACCGTTTGGCTTCTTGTTCATTTATTGGGGTGAGAGACCGTCCCATGAATGGGGATACAGGGCTAACTCCGCCAGCCGCCGTGACGACTTGGTTGCTCCTTAACACGCGGCCCAACAAGCTCGTCCCATCTCATCCATTTACTCTTATTCGCCTTGCTCTCCCTGCCTTCCACTTTTCCCCCACTGTCGAAGCAGACGAATTGTTCCCAACAGCAATGTTGTCACGGTTTGAACCCTGATAAGATAAGGAAGCCCAGCCAGGAAGTTGTGGGGCCCCAGGACTATGCCAACACTGGTCATTGGCGAAGAGCGCACCAATGGGAAGGTGCTCAGTGCGCTCAGTCTTTTGAAGACTGAGCACCCTGAGCACTCGGCATGTCATGCACCTTGCTCAGTCTGCTCAGTCTTTTGAAGACTGAGCACCCTGAGCACTTTGCATGCTTCACTTCTATATAACGAGTAGGGTCTGGCGACATTAGGTCCCAGACCAGTAATCAATACAAGTTCTTAGGCATTCATTGCACAGTCGAGAGAACTACCCCTTTGCTCCGTGGTTATATACACCCCCTTGCACTTAGCTTTTGACCCCATACCGTCTCTAGGACCCTCTGGTTCTCCTGATCGTAACACTTATTTCAGCCAGCCGTGACAGGGCGCATTCTTGACACCCTCATGTTGCAGCAAAAGCAACCAGCTTTGGTCATCTTCACCGCTTTCTGATATGCTGTCAGATATTCCTACTAGCTGCTAGAAATTGTAACCGCTTAGAGCCGGCGTACGACCTTTTATCGCTGTTCTGGGAGCGACTTTGGATAAGGGGGAGAGGGAAATCCTTCTCGACGCCAAACAGACGGTTCTGGTGCTTAATATTGACCGTAACCAGAGGCCGTTGGCTCATTGCCACATGTCAAAACACCAAGCTCCGACGATAGGTAGTCCGGCTGCAGGATAGCTTGAATCCAAATTTTTCCACCATGAAGCTCTCGCCAGGTGCTCTCCTTTTTTTCAGGTGCACGTGATGACCGTTGACCGACAGAAAGCTGACCCCGCTAGCTGACCCCACTAGCCGGCTGACAATCGTCGTGAAACCGCTAGCATTAGCGCGACAAACGCGGCTTGTGCATATCGCACGACAGAACGAACTTTCCTATCCCACATGGGCCAAATCAAGTCATATGCTTATCTGCATCTTCCCACGCGAATTCTGACCCTTCGATCTCTCTACACAACTGTCCTACATATTGCACTCCGTACAATATCCTCCACGCACCGACAGGCCGCCACTTGTTTTGGCTACACTTCCCTTGCATTCAACTCTGCATTTTCACCATGGATACGGACATTCGGAAAAGGCTGGAAAGGCTCGAGAGGGAGCTGGAGGAAGAAAAGGCGGGGCGAGCTCGAGAAGCAGAGGAACGAGCGCGACAAGCCGAACGAGCAGATCGAGAAGCAGAGGAGCGAGCGCGACAAGCCGAACGAGCGGATCGAGAAGCAGAGGAGCGAGCGCGACAAGCCGAACGAGCGGATCGAGAAGCAGAGGAGCGAGCGCGACAAGCCGAACGAGCGGATCGAGAAGCAGAGGAACGAGCGCGAGAAACCGAGCGAGCAGCGCGAGAAACCGAGCGAGCAGCGCGAGAAACCGAGCGAGCAGATCGAGAAGCAGAGGCACGAGCGCGAGAAACCGAGCGAGCAGCGCGAGAAACCGAGCGAGCGGATCGAGAAGCAGAGGAACGAGCACTTGCACAAACCGAGACCCGGGGCACAAATCTTTTCCAGTACCTACATCATGTACAGACTATGATCTTCCCAACCATGGTAGTGGAGGACAACCGTGCCAAGCTCGCCACGGGTGCCACAAACGTCGACAATAAAGTCTACCCTGACACCTTCCGCCGATGGACAGAATTCCCGACACTTCACGCAGGCCGATTCGATCTCCTCGTGCGCGCGCTTGGGGATTCGGAAATGTTCCCATCCCTTTTCGAAGTCCGATCCACGAGTCGCAATCTCTCACCGACAACGAGAAAGGATGAGCAGGACATACGGCCATTTATACGCGCACATGTCGAGCTGCCTGCCAACAAGATCTTGGATGCCTACCTGGAGAAACACCCGGACCCCCGGTGCGCTGCCTTTGAGTTTAGCAACAACGCCTATGGCCTCAGCCGTGACACAGCCCTTGACAACCCGCCACCGAAAACCCACCACGAGGACCAGCCGCCACCGTCAAAGAGACAGTCGCCGGACAGGATGTCCAGCTTAGCTCCGGACCGATGGGGGATCCGTGTCACCCGAGACCATGCTCGCACCACTGCATTGGTTGCAGAGTATAAGGCGGCTCACAAGGCTCGGGTGTGGCGGTTCAAGAATGTGCTCGGTGACGATACTTGTCCTACAGACTCGTTGTTTGCAGACTGCGTCAGTCGTTTGGAAGCGAAACGTACACGCCAATCCACGGCTCATGAGCCTGAGCCTTCGCCTTCTCTCGCCCAGGACCAGATGATCGTAGCAACAGTCTTGTGTCAGGCGTACCATTATATGATCGCAGCTGGCTTATTGTATGGGTACGTTGGATCAGGAGATTGTATGGTTTTCTTGGCCATCCAGGACACCCCCGGGGTTCTGTATTTCCATTTTGTACCAAGTTCCATGGACATTGAGGGGCTACAGCCTACAGCCGACGTTACAAGATCCACACCCGCTGCGCAATTGGCAACGCTGGCGCTTCTCGCACTAGAAGCGGAAACCCAATCTCTGCAATGGGTCCAAAAAGCCCTTGCAGAGCTCCGACGATGGCCATCTGCCAAGAAGATGGTCGGTTTGCAGAGCCAAGGTATTGGAGGTCCCTCGCTCCCTCCTCCTCCTCCTCCTCCTCCTCCGCCCAATGATGACGACGAGCAAGGAGGCGGTTCGAGATCGCGTAAGATGCTGCAGAAGCGATCCCTTGCCAAACGAACCAGGGAGGAGACGTCGCCCAACGGTAGCGGGTCGCAGTCGGCATCTAAGGACGATGTGTCACAGATTGGCAGCCAACGGCAGACTACCCGCACCTCCCTACGTGCTCTTCCCTATTGTACCCAGGCCTGCCTGCTCGAGCTCAGCCGCAACGGCACTCTCGACCCAAATTGCCCCAACACACCTCTCCATGTTCGACCAAGGTGTGGATCGTACCACCCCATCTCCAAGGTTCAACTGTGCTCTCTCTTCCGGTCCCAGCTTGCTCAGAATCTCGATTGCGGCTGTGAATCCCTGGAAAAGTATGGCATGTTTGGCCGCACGGGTGTTTTATTCAAGATCACCATACCAGAGTACGGGTACACCTTGGTTGCGAAGGGAGTTCAGGCTGCGCATGCAGACGCGCTCGTGCGAGAAGCCCGCATCTATTCCCATTGCAAGCATCTACAAGGCATCTGGATACCCGTCCACCTCGGTAACATCGAGCTTGTCGTCTCGTACCCGCTTCAGAGCCTGGCATTGGTCAAGCACATGATGCTGATGTCATGGGCGGGCACGACCCTCGAAGCCTATATACCAGATAGTATAGATATAGACAGCGAGATTGACAGGACGGTTGGAGAGCTGAACTATGCCGGTGTTTGTAACGGCGACGTGCGAGATACAAATCTTGTCTGGAACGAGGAAGTGAAGAGGGTAATGGCCATCGATTTTGACCTGGCGTACATACCTACCGCTCTCAAGAGATCGTATGAGTCGGCTTCAGATGAAGAGAGAGGGGGGAAGGTACGGAAAGTTCAGCTTTAGTTCTAATTATCGTTAATGAAGACGGGATAACGTTATAGAAGAAACCTCTGCATTATTCCCCTTGGAAGGGTACATTTTACTTTCAACAAATATCTGTTCTAGTTTCGCTCTATAGAAGAAAAACTCGGCATCCGTACGGAAGAGGTGGTAATTATCAGACTATATCCGGATCAAGTTCGTTAAAAGGGCGGGTAGAACAACTTCTCGAACTTCAACCTCCTGGCACTGTTCAGCCTGGAGGGGAAGCCGACGGGGAGGCTGGCGCGATGGATTGACCCGTTGAGCGAGTACCACTTCAAAGATTGTGCACCAGCCTAACACAACTCGCATCATTCAAATCGCAGATGGGCTGTCGCGATTGAATGGCCCGATAATTACGTTAATTGACTGCGAATTAAAGGAACGGCTGCCGTTCATGTGGGATATCGCCGAGCCGGGGCATATCGGCAAGGGAAACCTGGGCCATCCACGAGCGGATTGCGCCATCTCTGCATGTGTTTACCGCGTTCAGGTGGCTCCTTGGCACAGTCGTTTTGCCGTTGCTGTCGACTCTGCCTGAAGCAGGCCCTGAACGGCCAATGCTCGTGCAAACAGTCGTGCTTCATGGCCTGCAACTGTTCCATTCGTGACATGGCCATGCCGCCTTGTCTCGGCGACCACCAGCCGGTCCCTACAAATGAGCATATTGTGCTCATTCGTCGGGAATCGCATGTGCCCGGCGACGTCAGGTTGCATGACGAAGAATTGTCCGTCGTCGTATTTGAGTAGATCGGGAAGTCACGATTGCCGGGCTTCTTGTCAGGCGGCTTACATGTGGCCGGCATTGCTCGTCTCGTGTCTGCGTTGACCCAAACTTCCGTGCCCGCTGGGGAGGTCACGTCTTTAAACAACCTTTTGCGGGTTGGGTGCCATTGAACGTCGGTGCTTGCCATCCATGCGAAGTCGTACGCCCGGAATCGCTACTCGAACACCTTACGCGTCTTTCCGAAACTGATGGCGTAGAGGAGGTAGGGGGCAAAACTTGGTCGGGCTACTTTGGTGTCTTTTGCTATGGCTGGGTTGATGCCCGCCCGTGCCGGCTTGTCTTTCATCGGCGCTACGTCCATGGTACAGAACTTGATGTTTTCGATCACCCAAGCCTTGACATATACGGGCCAAAAGTCAACAGCGTCGACGACTCTCAAGGCCAAGCTGCGCAAGGCCTCCACGACCGTAGGCTTAACTAAGGATCATTAGGTCCCTATCATAAGGTAAAGGTGGTTGGGGACTTTCATGCGTGCATTCCCGATGTAGATGATTGTGGTGTCTCCAGCCAATGGGCATGTCGGCAGAGGTGACCCTCCCTTCCAGGAATGCTGAGTACTCGCTCGGGAACGAGATAAGCTGATACGGGAAAATCAGGCCTTGTTGCCAGATTCCTAAGGTGCAGGGCTACCTCTCTGTTGACAAGATAGTATGTGCGGGGTCACCTTGACAGGACTAGCCCGGTTTGGGACTAGCGCGTCAAGTGACCACGCACCGCGCTAAGGCGTTGGGAGCTCAAATGCCCCATCGCCGAGCGAGCTAGCAATCAAGGCATCTTTCCTTCTTACATACTCTTTATACCTACTATTGCGCCATCGCGCCATTTCTTTTGTAGAAAAAAGAAAAAAACGTCGGCGTGTGTTGTTGCTGCTGGTGCTGCTGCTAGTGCTGTTGCTGGTGCTGCTGCTGCTGATGCTGCTGCTGACGATTGAGAAGGAAAGTTGAGGAGGAAAGTCTTTAAGGAAAGTTGCGGAGGGAAGTGGTGGAGGAAGTGCGTCCTGCGTGGGCAAATCGTAGAACACCACCAATTTAACGTTATCCTCTTTTTCTTTTGACCATTTGGGTCGGCACCTTGCAGTCTCGTCAAATTACATCTCAAATGTTTTCATATTTCGTTTTATATACAATCGTCTTCCTTTTAATTACTTCTCTATCCCTCTTTACTAGCACTTCAACGTGAAAATATCTGGCCATTGCCTTTCTTTTGACCGTTTATGTCGGCGCCCTGCAGTCTCTCGTCAAATTGCATCTTAAATGTCTTTATATTTCGTTTTGTTTTCAGTCTTCTTTCCTTCAATTACTTTCCTGTTTCAATTACTTTCCTGTTTCAATTACTTTCCTGTTCCTCTTTGCTGGCACTTCAACTTGAAAATGTCTGTATATTGCTTTGAAGCTTTGTTTCAGCGATGAACGTCTTCCAGCTATCTTCTATTGACCTCACCGTCTTGTGTAGGTCTTGAACAAGCATATGCCACCCCGGAAATATTGAATTGAGCCGTAACGGCTGTCTTTTCTTGAACAGTTAATGCTTTGAAGCCATGTGGTAAAGGCCTGGGTTGTGAATGCTTGCAATAGTGTGGCATGATCTTGCCTGTCGCTACCTTTCGCTTCCTCTGGCTAGGTCACGCCTGACGTTACCAGCTACCCCCCTTCTTGTCATCTCCAGTTCATCTCACGACCACCTCTCTTAGTCGCCTTCTCTTCGTTCTTGCGTCTGTGTTGACTTCTCTCTCACATTCACGAGGTAATTAAACGCTGGACACCGCAATGGCCGACCAGTTTCAGCCTCAGCCTTAGCCTCCCCAGCGGCCCCTCGTGTTTCCATCCCGACAACCTCCCCAGTGGAGGTAGCACGTCTTACAAATTCTCCAGCAAAGAGATGCGCAAGATACTCGGCCCAAACGTCGGTACCAGCGTCCCTGGAGATCCCGATGACCCAGGCTCCAACTGCGATGGCGACTTTGCCAACGATTCCGATTATTGCCCTGAACGCACTCCGCCGGACGATCCCTGCCGGGGACGTTCAGTGTCGCCAGACCCTCCTCAGCAGAACCTTCTGGCGAATGCGTACGATCAGAACGCAGCCCAGGACAACAGTCAATTCTACGACCATAGTCGCCAAGCCGCTAACCTCCACGCTCGAGTCGCTGCTTTGGGCAGAGACGACTTCATCCAATACATCCACGCCACGCGCCCACCGGCTCGCAACAACCCCGGCAACCCTGGTAGAAACGGCAGTCGACCCCCTCCTCTTGGCGGAGGAGGCAAAAACAACATCGCGGCCGTGACGACTACCGCCGCAATGATCGCGATGCGAAAGATACCGCGCGTGACAAGGAAAAAGATAAGGACAAGGACGGAGACAAGGATCGCTATCGTGGCAACCGCGACTACCGCGATTACCGCGACCGTCGCCGCGATGACCGCCCTCGCGATCGGGCTCCCTTCGCAGGAGAGCCTCAAGATGACGAGGCCGACGATGCCCAGTCGGAAGCTTCCGCCGATTCCTACGGCTACTCTGACGACTCAGACGCTGGTCACCCGTTTATCATCCTTAACCGACATCTCACCTGCTATAAATGTCACGCCGACTTCACTACCCACAGTGTCACTCGCGCGCATATCCGCGACTGCACGCCGTTCAAGGCAGTGCAGGCCGAGTCCGTTCGCCCACGGTTCCCCGCGGACCCGTCGGTCCGAACCTGCGGCTTCTGCAACAAGTTGTTCGACTCCCGCAACAAGCTCTTCAAGCATCTGAAGCTTTGCGAGGACGCCAAGAAAGGCTTTTTCCGCCCCTCTGAATCCAAGTTCGGAAGCTCTGACGAGTCCGATTCCGATGAATCCGATAAAGCAACGGCAACAAATGCCTTCAACACCGACCACGTCGAGGAACGCTTCGCCAGGGTGGCTGACGACTTCGAAGTTCAGATCGCGCCCGCTCAACTTCTTGAGGAAGCTGACAGCAGCCCGATGTCCAGCTACACTCATCTTCGCGTGCAAGCTCGTGCGTCCGAGAAATCCGCCAACATGGAGGTCTGCCTAGACCCTGGAGCCGGCAGATCGCTTGTCGACAGCCGCTTCCTCAAGCAGCTGCGTCACTCCGTCTCACCTCGGCGAGGCCGCGTGAAGGGAGTTGGCGACGACATCCTCAGACTCACCGAATGGGCTACGTTCGATCTATTCCTCGTCGGGAAGAATGCGGCAGGCAAGAACTCTCTGTTGAAGATCACCAAGTCCGCTTAGGTCGTCGACTCGTATCTGGAAGCCAACCTCTTGCTGGGTAATGACTTCATGCACCCGGACAAGGCCGAGTTCAGATACGAAGACTGCACAGTGCAATTCACCGACTTTGACAATTTCGCTTGCGAGTTCGCAGTCTTGAATAGAGCAGTCCAGTGCAACAGAAAGGTCGTGTCTCAGCGTGAGATCGTCCTTCTGCCCGGACAACAGGCAGCAGCCCCAGTCAATTTCAAGCCTTTGCCTGCCGACAGATCGTTCAGCTTCGAGGCCAAGCACGATGCTGCAATCAACGCAGTCGTGGACGCAAAAACACCCAAGGTCGTGATGGTGCGCAATCCGACCAATGGAACACTCAAAATCCACAAGGGCACGAAGCTGGGCAATATCCGAGAGAACATTGACCACGGATATATCGCCACGACCTGGACGAACGCCTTCAAGGCCGCCGCCGTCGGCGCGACGGCCGCCCTCGCCGTGCAAGCCGGAATTCCCGGGGCTCAATCCGCCGGCACGGCAGCCGCGCCGTCCTCGCTCGCCCTCAACGGAACTCTGACCATGCGAGGCGAATTCGAGATGAGTGAGCTCGTCAAGGCAGTGGCCGATGGCGACGTCGACACCGGAAAGGCTCAGCGCGCTCAGATCGTCGTCAATCAGACCCCGGCTCACTGTGGCACAACACTTGACAACTCACCTCTACCGGACTCTTCTCTTTCGGCTTTCTCTTTCTCAGACTACGTCTACAACATCGCGACCGGTGGCTCTGCCAATGCACCCCCGGCTCCCGTCGAGCCGACAGCCGACTCCGAGGCGAAGGAAGACGACGACGCCAAGGCGGAATTCGTCGAGACCGACAAACAGTCTCCTCTAGGCCTCAGAGCGTCAGCTAACTTGCCGGACGTCGTCGCCGACGAAGGCGTCCACATTTATGTCGACCCAACGACCCAGAATGGATCGCTCAGCTGAAGAAAGTCGTCAAGAAATTCCTTAAGGTCTGGAAGAACGACGGGCTGGTCGACATTCCTGAAGAGGATATGATGAAAATCCCACTGGTCGAAGGCTGGCAGAACCAGAAGGTCAGCACCCGCAAGTATGCGGTGAGCAAACGCGACATGGAAGTCATCAACAAGGTCTTCGACGAGCTACACGAGCAGGACCGGATGGAGTGGGTGTTCGAGCCCACGCCGTTCAGCGCACCAGTCTTCGTGGTCTGGCGGACCGTCCATGGCAAATCCAAGGGAAGAGTCGTTGTCGACCTGAGAGCTCTCAACTGCGCAACGGTTCCCGACAATTACCCGCTACCGTTACAGATCGACCTCATCCAGGCTCTTCGAGGAAAGAAGCACATCTCCGTCATCGACGCTGCTTCCTTCGTTTATCAATTCAGCGTCTACCTGCCGCACCGCGATCGCCTGACAGTGGTCACGCCGCGCGGTTTGGATCGCTCGAAGGTCTGTCTGATGGGATTCAAGAACTCGCCTGCGTACACGCAATGGTTCATGGATCGCATGCTCGCTCCGCACGCCGATTATTGCAAAGCCTACGTAGACGATATTGTTATCTTCTCCGACACCAAGGCTCAGCATCTGAAACATCTCTGCACCCTCTTCGAGGTTTTCGTCTCCAAGAACCTCGTTCCCGACGCCCTGTCTCGTCTTCAGACAATCGACGATACCGGCGAGCGTCCGGACGGCGAGGCAGTACTCGACAACGTATGGTACGCCTTCTCCGAAGCGTCAATGAGCGACGAGATGAGACGTGGATTCGTCGACGGTTACAGAGACGACCAGAAGTACCAAGTCTCAATCGAGTATCTCAAGAGCAAGGGCAGCGAGGACGCTGGAAGATTTTTTCGCCGCGGGTACCCGTTCGAGCTTATCGACGATTTGCTCTATCACATAACCCCTACGGGCACGAGGCTCTACGTTCTGCACAACATGGTACCGACGATACTGGCAGCAGTGCACGACGAGAGGCACCACTTCGGCTCGGAACGCATGATGAAGGACTTGAAGGCCCTCTCCTTCCGCAACAACACACACCAAGTCGACAAGTACGTCGCGCACTGCCGCGGTTGTCTGCTGAACCAGACCCATTGCAACCCACCAAGTGGGGAGTACCAACCTATCATCGCCAAACCTGGTTTTGAGCTACCCATGCGCATTATCGCAATGGACTTCATCGTCGGACTTCCAGAAGTGCCGTCGGCCAATACCCCTCGGCAGGTGGCCGGATACTCAACGTACGACACTCTCATGCCGGTCACGGACAAAGCCACCAAGCGAACGATGCTATTACCTGGGCAATCCACGTACAAGGCCAAAGACTAGGGTCACGTCCTGATCCAGCACTTGCTTTTGGCCGACTGGGGTATACCGGGAGGCATCATCTCCGATCGAGATCGAAAGTTCATCTCGGACTTATGGCAAGGCATGTGGGAGAAGCTCAACACCCGCTTGATGATGACAGCAGCGTACCACCCGCAAGCTGACGGCATGGCCGAACGCAAGAACCAGACTGTGGAGATAGCTATTAGGTTCCACGTATTCTACAACCCGGGTTCAGATTAGCTGGAGCTCTTGCCAGCGCTGCAGTGGAATCTCAACAGCGCTTACTCCGAGACCACCAAGTTGACTCCTCACGAACAACTCTTCGGCTTCAAACTCCCAGGTCCTCTGGACGTATGGACCGGAAGGAATGGCGCCCGGTCCGCCGAGGAAATCGCAGCACTACGCGATCACTTCCGTGAGGATGCACGTTTGGCGATGGATTTCGCTTCCGCCGCCGCCAAGCGTCGTTACGACGATAATCACAAGCCCGTCGAATTTGAAGTCAACCAAATGGTGTATCTCAGACTGCACAAGGGTTACCACTTGCCAGGCCGCCCCTCTCACAAGTACAGCCAACAGCGCTCTGGACCATGGCGAATCAAGGCCAAGATTGGCCGTCTCGCCTACGAGCTCGACTTCCCGGACAACATGCGCATTCACCCAGTCGTGTCAGCCGCCCACCTGTCACCGGCCCCCGACGGTCGGGATCCCTTCAACCGCGACATCCCAGAACCTGGACCGGTGGAAGACAGTCAGTGATACTGGAAGTGCACCGAAATGTGCACTTGCACAGGGCTGTGCACAGGGTTGTGCACAATGGTTGTGCATGGATACCATGCACATGGATTAGACATGGTGATCCAGGGTCACCAGGAAGGTCACATGTAGATAAGCACCTAGATAAGGGCATAGATTGACATAGTCAACCCCGCCCACGCTTCCACAGCTCAAGGCAGCACCCTTCTGACCACCAATCATAGCAATACTACGTTTGTTTTGACAACGCCTGGTATTCGCTATCACTCTCGTTGAGGAGCTATTAGGTTAATTATCAACGTCAACAAACTTTGCTCGGCCACTTGCTGGCAGGCCGCCGCCGAAGGGACCTCGATACAATAACAACAACATAACAACAAAAACAACGGCTGAGGAACTGGCAACGGTATCAATTCAATTTTCTTTCTTCGTTCCTATGTACAATAGTTCTTCTTGATTTCGGATTTCTCTTCTTCTTCTGCTCTTGGCAACAGAGGCCAGCGCGAGACGAGAGTTCTTCATGATTTCAGACGGTGACTTGGAGCCACCTATCAAGGGCAGTCCTAAGTTGTGGGCGAGGCCGCTCCCAGAATGTCTGCGACGTTTCCAGATAGTATAGGGGCAATCGAATGCCTGCAACAGATACCCTTGTTCAACCCATTGTGCTGCCATGCCGGAGCTGTTGATCTAGAGCTTCTCCCACCATGCGTCTAGGTACTCAATGTGATAGAATCAAAAAGACCTCTCCAGATTTTCTCTTCAGTAAATGAAATGACGAAACACATTCTAGCTACTCCACTCGGCGACGGCGGCCAAGGACGATAGCGTGTCCGGATGCCCTGCGCCAAGGACTCGCTGTTGAGCCTGGGAACATTGCTCCATCAATGCTATAGCGTCTGAGTGTCGACCGTAATCTTTCCACGTGAAAGCGAGGTTATTCATGCTCGTCAGCGTGTCTGGGTGATCGGCCCCAAGCTTGGTCTTGCTCGTCTCCATCACCTGCACCTCCAGCTTCTCGGCCTCCTCCCACCGGCCTTGGTTCCAAAATGTCGACGCCAGGTTGGCCATGCTCGTCAGCGTGTCTGGGTGATCGGCCCCAAGCTTGGTCTTGCGAGTCTCCATCACCTGCACGTCCAGCTTCTCGGCCTCCTCCCACCGGCCCTGGTTCCTGTATGTCGACGCCAGGTTGGCCATGCTCGTCAGCGTAGAAGGGTGATCGGCCCCAAGCTTGGTCTTGCGAGTCTCCATCACCTGCACAAACAGCTTCTCGGCCTCCTCCCACCGGCCCTGGTTCCTGTATGTCGACGCCAGGTTGGCCATGCTCGTCAGCGTGTCTGGGTGATCGGCCCCAAGCTTGGTCTTGCGAGTCTCCATCACCTGCACGTCCAGCTTCTCGGCCTCCTCCCACCGGCCCTGGTTCCTGTATGTCGACGCCAGGTTGGCCATGCTTGTCAGCGTAGAAGGGTGATCGGCCCCAAGCTTGGTCTTGCGAGTCTCCATCACCTGCACCTCCAGCTTCTCGGCCTCCTCCCACCGGCCCTGGTTCCTGTATGTCGACGCCAGGTTGGCCATGCTTGTCAGCGTGTCTGGGTGATCGGCCCCAAGCTTGGTCTTGCTCGTCTCCATCACCTGCAACTCCAGCTTCTCGGCCTCCTCCCACCGGCCTTGGTTCGAAAGGACCATGGCAAAAATTGATGTGCTTGCTAAAGTCGCCATATCGTCCTTTCCCAGCCTCCTCTTCCGAACCTTCCTCGCCTTACCCAACATCTGCTGCGCAACCTCGTATACCCCTTGCGACCACGCATACCATCCCCCGTTGTGCAAAAGAGTCGCCCATATTTCGAGCGTATCCTCACTAGGTCGATAACCAAAGGCCACTTGTACATGTGCAAAGAGACTTCGGCAGGTCGCCCAGTTCTCGTACTGTCCCGTCGGGAATGACGCTGTTAGTCGCTCGATGTATTGCTTCTTGAACACCTCCTCTTGCCCGAACGCTTCCAGCCACCTCCTCATCGATAGCTGCACGAGCCCATGCATCTCGAACTCGTCCCCAACCTCGCTCGTAGCGATGAGACAGTAGTCCCTTAGCATTGCGACGTCGTCTTCAAACTCGCCGTCTATGTCGTCGTCTGCGCCATCATCTGTGTCATCGTCTGTGGCACTGCTGCTGTCGTCCAACTCTAAGGTACCGACTTCGCTTTGACGCCTTCCTCGCATTCCGTCCTTGGTGGTTTTGGGAGGGTGTAGAACCCACGCAGGAATACCTTGCCGGTCGAAAAAGCTCATAAGCGATAGGAGATCTGCCGCAGAGCGCCGCTTGGACCGGATGTGGTCAAACGATATCTGCCACGTCGTGAGAATCGCGTTCGACGCGCCTCCATCCCGCTGCAAGTCCCCACCATCGTACTCTAAAAGTCTGCCCCTTTTGCGCTCACTCTCCCGGAACTCAGCTAAATACTTCTCAAGTGAGCTCCGTGGCGCCCTTGCCTGGATGTAGGCGGCAGCCTGGCTGATGGCTAGTGGAACAAAGTCAAGCACCTGCACGAGATCGTCCGCCATATCCGTATCCGCGAGCGATCCCAGCTTCTTCTCCAGGAGCGTGAGGGCGTCCGTCCGCGCCATCGGTCTGACTTCGATTATGTTTTGGGGGCGATTGGTCAGCCTGGAAGCCAGGTCCTTATTGCGTGTTGTAATGATGATCGATCCATTTCGGCTTCGTGGTAGGTACGCCGCAAACGGCCGCCCGTCGCGCCCGTCGCGCGCGTCGCCGCTAGTCGAGTCGTAGAATACATCGCGGTCATCGGCGCTGTCAAGGATCATGATCCATCTGCCGTTCCGCTCATTGGATAGCCAGTGGTACACAATCTGTGGGATGTTGGCTTTGGCCTGGTTCCGGCCGGGTAGCTTGACCGCGTCTGCAATCGTCCTGAAGCCCTCTTCGACGCGTGCTTGCGTGCCAGCGTGGACCCAGAATACCCATGTATCGGGCTGCTCCGCGGCGATTCGGTGAGCGAACTCGATGGTAAGCTGAGATTTGCCAACGCCACCCAGGCCCACGAGGGCCACGCGGGCGGCGGGCTCGGAACATCGCTTGTCGATCTGGTTGATAATGTCTCCGCGGTTGACGAAATCGGGATCGCGTGAGAAAGGGATGATTGCGAACGGTTTTGGCGGTGTTTCCAGTGGGTCGAAGCTGTTAGTACGATCTGGTTTGGTGGGACGTATTAGATAACGACGATATTTTGGTAGAAATGGAAACTGACTTTCTGCATAAATATGCTTGATTTCTATGACTATGAACCCTTGGGTCAGATTTATACGCAACACGGTTTCGAGATATGCTCTCTTGAACCATCATCGTTGGGAGCGCCGGACGACGTTTATGCCCCCCTTGCCCCCTTTCTCCCCATCGACTCCTTGGAGGGAACCATACCGAAATTCTGATCGCCCTTCGCCTCAAAGTAGTTGCCATCAACATTCTTCTGCGAGCCTGTCCCGAAATTGTTGAATTGCCGATTTCCATCTCCATGCTGGCTGGCAGTGCCGGGCTGCTCGTCGCGATCTCGGTCGTTGGAGAGCAGTAGTTTCTTGCGGTGGTTCTCGGCTGCGTCATTATCCGCAGCCTTCTGTCGTGGCAGGTGCCGTTTCATCTTGGCGAAGGACTGGAAGATGCGTGTTGGCCTGCTATTGTAAATGCTGATTCTGTGTAATTGTGGATTATTTAATGACCGAATTCCTGTAGTGTATGTAAAGAGCCGAATAGGAATACCGCGACCGGGCGAAGATTTGGTTGGGTAGGAAGCTGCTGCTAATGTTGCTGCACTGGGAGCAATTACAATTATCCTGTACTCACTCCTATGGGCGGTGCAGACCGCAGCCCATAGTGTGGTGGACTTTTCCCGGAAAATCTACCATTTGCGTACTGCTAAGCCACCCAGTCGTCCCCTCCCAAACCCCGCACTCCCCTGGGGAAAGATCTGGTCCTCTACAGCGCCTGAGGAGGATCTAGACTAAAACGCTGATTGGAGAGAATGTGCAGGGAACAGAAGCATATGCATATATAGAGATCCCTAATAATGCATCAATTGGGCCGGCCCAACTCGATTAGCCGCTCGGTGTCACACCACGACTGCACAATCACTTCAGGGACAGTGCCCAACTTGCAAGTTTTGGCCACGTCAGCCCCCCTTTCCGTTCAATTGGCCATTAATGGCCACAGTCTGCCCCTTCAGGGCACGAAAGCTGAAGAAACGCACGGCACATTGCATGACTGATGCACCTTCCAGCAAATGGCTTCAACGTGCACCCAAACCCACCATGGGTCTTGCCGCTGCAAACCAAGGCAACATCGGAAGTGCAGCGAGCACATAAAGTCAAGCCCACAAACGCGCTGCAGAAATACCGCCAATCAAAGATATTTCAAACCTGTCACCCTTTTGCTGCGCAGTAAAGCAGCTGATGACTTGTATCGCCCAACCGCCATGCAGCACTAATTTCCACGTCCTTTTGAAGCAGTGGCGCATGTGGTGCGCGTCGCTATGGGCATGCTATAACAATTTGCTGGGCATCAACTCTCGACTTGTCGGTTCCGCCCCTTGCCCACTCCGATATCCTGCACTGTGCGCATCCCTCCGAACCAGTCGAACCTTACTCCTAAGAATCTCTGCCGATTCGCAACATAAGGACGAAGCTCCTCCGTAATCACCTTCGTCCCTGTTTCTGACCCAAGCTCCGGCCAGTCCCTGAAGGCAAAATGTCGGGTAGAGAACTCCCTCGCCAGATAACCCGCCTCATCGAAGTTACAGATCAAACGATGGAGGTGTATGATACGATCAAGGACGAGGCGAAGCAGGAGCTGGCGAAGGTGTCTCCGTCTCTGTCAGAATCGGATCTCGACGAGCAGCCCGGCACTGCCAGCCAGCATGGAGATGGAAATCGGCAATTCAACAATTTCGGGACAGGCCCGCAGAAGAATGTTGATGGCAACTACTTTGAGACAAAGGGCAATCAGAATTTCGGTATGGCTCTGATACCGGAAGTGCACCGAAATGTGCACTTGCACAGGGCTGTGCACAGCAGGAAGGTCACATGAAGATAAGCACCCAGATAAGGGCATGGATTGACATAAGTCAACCCCGCCCACGCTTCCACAGCTAAAGCAGTAACCTTTCTCACCACCAACCATAGCAATACTACGTTTGATTTGACAACGCCTGGTATTCGCTATCAGGCTCCCTCCAAGGAGTCGATGGGGAGAAAGAGGGCATAGACGTTGTCCGGCGCTCCCAACGATGATGGTTCAAGAGAGCATATCTCGAAACCGTGTTGCGTATAAAGCTGACCCAAGGGTTCATAGTGACGAAAATCAAGCTTGGTAAAGATGACGGCTGTCTGGCCGACCTGCGTGTCACCGACCCACGCCACGACAAGAAGCGTATCGAAATGGCAAAGGGCAGCCTCTTGAAAGACTCATACCGTTGGGTGCTCAGCAACGTCCAATTCCAACAATGGCGCGACGGCGAAGACAATCGACTCCTCTGGATCAAAGGCGACCCCGGTAAGGGCAAGACCATGTTGCTCTGCGGCATCATAGACGAATTAAGGATATCTGCCCTATCCTGCCTTTTATCCTTCTTCTTCTGCCAGGCTACCGACTCACGCATCAACAACGCCACCGCAGTGCTACGCGGCTTAATCTACCTCCTTGTCACACGGCCAACCCTTGTCACGGCTGGCTGAAATAAGCAGAGAGACAATGCTGCAATAGGCTTAATTCTATTACCGTAATCTAAAGCTAAGGAAAAAAGAAGAAAAAAAAGGAAAGAAGGAAAGGTTCTGCCTGCAATTGCCTTTTGCGTGCTAACACAGCGATGACTCATCAACCCCACTCAAGTCCCGCTGTGGCTGTGCGTGGCGTACGTGGCTTGTGCAGTGCCCTCCGGCCAGGCCGTGACACTCACCGACTGTTTCCCAGTCAAGTGCTTCACACCTCGGGCTGGGCAACCATCATCTGCATCATCTGAGTGGCTCTACAAGTCACCACTATGGGTCCGGCTTTTCAATCGATGCCCTCAATGGACGCTCAGTTTGCCCCTATCTCTACCATGCTCTCCCATCGGGAATTTAACGGGAACTCGAGGGAGGTTAACAACATACCTAACCGACCAACCCATTACCGCCAGGCAGCCACCTGACAAGCTCCCCATCGCAGTTAAAGCCTAGCAACACACTGATCGGGACCTTCATGAGCAGGGATATCGAGCTCTTCGTGGATGATATCCCCTGCACAAAGACGGCAGACGAAACGAGTCACTGGAATCAGGGGCGTCGGCGAGGTTTCAGCAGAGAAAGAAGGAAAGAAAGAAGAAGCAGGACGAGATGATTGCCGCTCTATAGAAACGAAGATACAATTGGAAGAGGAGCAGTGAACCCAAGCCTATGCTCTTCAAGTTGCAACTATAACAACCGAGAACTCCGACACTGGGCACAACTGGGTCATTTACATCGCGGCCGCTACTGTCACGGCCTGGCCGGACGGCACTGCACAAGCCACGTGCGCCACGCACAGCCACAGCGGGACTACAGCGGGGTTGATGAGTCATCGCTGAGTTAGCACAGGACCCACTCTGAGCGCATGCAAAAAGGCAATTGCAGGCAGAACCTTTCCTTCTTTCCTTTTTTTCTTCTTTTTTCCTTAGCTTTAGATTACGGTAGTAGGATTGAGCTTATTGGAGCATTGTCTCTCTGCTTATTTCAGCCAGCCGTGACAGCTACCGCCACTAATGGCGGAGACAAAGCAGATGGATTCTCGGGAGCCGTGGGACAGACAACTTGAATGGTGAGGTTCTTTCAAGCACCCACCCTCGCGATCCAGGCAAGACCATCGGCTTCCAGCCGGTTCAGCCCCGGTGGGCCAACGATATTTCTGGAAGACATAATGCGAGGTCGCGGTTCTTTAATCTCTTCCACTCAGCATGGCAACAAAGGCATGCACATTAAATAAAGAGTCTTTTTAGGGAGCTAGCTGATTATGTGACAGCCGTAGCCACGGCACATTATGCAAACGGCAGCAGGATTCTTGCCGGCAAGCTACCCACCGCCTCCCGAGTGTCGTGTTTCGGTGCGTACCTTGTCTTCAGGTCGTTCTGGCAGTTACAGACAGCTTGTCTCCCGGGAGGGATGAGACCTTAAAGAATGGAGTCCGCCAACTCCCCCCCCTTGATTTTCCCGCCACGCAACTCAAGGTGGAAGGCGGCAGCGTCAGCCACTCCACATGCGCAAGCTGAAGAAGAAACTATGATAATGTCGATCTCTACAAGCAACGGAGCGTCTAGATAGTTAAGTCGCGGTGGCTTGCATTGGTGGGCGACTAAACGTGGTGAGCAAGCTCGCGGTCTCCAGGTTGGAGAAGGAGTGCACTTGGGGGTAATCCCGGCTTTCTTCCCCACAGCGCCAAGGCCTACGGCAATTCTGGCAAAATGCAGAATGCGAGCCTGGGTAAATAGAGACTCAGGGGCCGCGGTGCCAAGCGAAGACAGCAGCCAGTGGGTATTTCTCATGACGCCACTACGGATGGTAATGTCACGTCGGGTCCGGGTTACATGTGGCAACGCGCTGTGCCTTGATGTTTTTGGGTTGGCCAATGGAACATGGGACAACCTTGCCTGCTCGGCTCATGGTCCCGAAGCCCCGGATTTGGGGTAGATTTCTGAGATTTGGGAATATGTTTGGGGTAGCTTGGGGTGATGGGGAACCAAATAGCTCCCGTCGCTTTTATCCAGGGACAGAGGAAGTCATGATCAACGATGCCCTGGGCCGCCTCGGGAAGAAGACGCTAGAGCTCGGGAAGGGGAAGCTGAGTTCCATCCATCGATATATGTAGGGTTGGATAAAACAGTTGCACCAGCTCCCGCAAGCTAGGCACGATGGCCGCGCCGGAGTACTACTAGTACTACTGGTATATATTCTTGGAAAACGTCCTCATGTTCCCAGCCACTTGGACCTCGTCACCCCCCGTCCATCACTCGAGTCCTTAGGTCCACTCACGATGCACCTGCCACTCCTCACCTCGCTGGTGCTTGCCTCGTCGTTGTCCGTTGCGACGGCGCAGAAGGACAAGAGCACGCCGAAGAGAGGTCTCGACTACTATGCCAAGAGAGCAGGGCTGAAGTACTTTGGCTCTGCGACAGACTCACCAGGTCAGCGGGAGCGTGCCCCCTACGCGGCAGCGTATCCCCAATATGATGCCATCATGTGGGATTCAGGCGAGTTTGGCCAGACCACACCGACCAACGGCCAGAAGGTAAGCGCACCCCTGTGCAATCATTGACCATCAACGGTCATCAAGCTAATGCTCCCTAGTGGACATTTGTCGAGCCACAGCAGGGCGTCTTCAACTTCACTGAAGGCGAGATCGTCGCCACCAAAGCCCATGATGCCGGCATGTACTTGAGATGCCACGCTCTTGTGTGGCATAGTCAGCTGGCCCCGTGGGTTGAAAGCACAACCTGGACTCCCGATGCGCTCCGCGCCGCCATCGTCTCGCATATCACCAATGTCGTCGGCCATTGGAAGGGCAGATGCTACGCGTGGGACGTGGTCAACGAGGCCTTGAATGAGGACGGCACCTATCGGAACTCGGTGTTCTACCAGGTTCTCGGTGAAGACTACCTCAAACTCGCCTTCGAAACTGCGTCCAAGGTAGACCCCGCAGCCAAGCTATACTACAATGATTACAACCTCGAGTCCCCAGGCGCCAAGGTCGAGGGCGCCAAGAGAATCGTCAAGCTACTTCAGGGGGCGGGAATCAAGGTCGACGGCGTTGGTCTCCAGGCCCATTTAGTTGCTGAGAGCCACCCCACGCTTGACCAGCACATCGATGCCATCCATGGGTTTGCCAGCCTTGGTGTGGAGGTTGCCCTCACTGAGCTTGATATACGACTTCAAACACCTGCAACCGCCACAAACCTGGCTCTTCAAAAGGAGGCATACAAGAATGTTAGTTGTCCCGATACGTCTGGGTTGCTCAACAATGCGTTAACGATGATTGTTCAGGTTGTCGGAGCTTGTGCTCAGGTCAAGGGCTGCATTGGTGTCACGATCTGGGACTTCTATGATCCTTTCAGCTGGGTTCCTAGTGTCTTTTCCGGCCAGGGGGCCGCGTTGTTGTGGTTCGACAACTTCACCACTCATCCAGCCTATGATGGCGTTGTTGAGGCGTTGAAGAACAAGACGTGTGGAGGGAAGAAAAAGGCCTCCCGGATCAAGATGGCAAAGATCGCGTAAATTTCCTTCACCATGACTAAATCAGGGAGACATCATTGTCTCTCAGAGATGCCACAATTGTCCTACTTGGCTGGAGCGCTTCTATATGATTTTGATCGATGCGGAACGTGAATAAATGATGATTGATCTCATGAAGATAAAAGATTATCGCAGCAAAACATCAAGAACCCAGCAGATTCAACCAACAATTGAAGCAGAGTAGAGAGTGGAGATCAACCATGATCTTTCAGCTAATTACTTGAATACGACTGGAGTATTATATGATTGTGATTACGTCTAAGGAAGGGAATTGTTAAACAGTAAAACCAAACCAGGGGCCTTCGAATAACGTCGATTTCCCCCTCTGCCTCTTCATGCTTTTGCGTGGACATGAATAACCCACTCCCTTCCCATGTTTCTGTCTCCCATTGACAGGGTCGTCACCTCGACCATGGCATGCTTGCACCCCGCAAAAGCCGCCTAGCAAAGACCATCCGGGCAAGGGTTGTCGGTGTTGGCGACGTAATTGACAGTCAGGATGCCGTTCTTGGGGTCGTTGCTGCCGGGGAAGTCGATGGGCACGCTGCCGCAGACCTTGCAATTGTGGCCGACAATGTCGCCGATCAGGTTCTTGATGGCGGCACCGTTGACGTCGCGGTTGGTGTACTGCAGGAAGGCGCAGAAGCCGCCATTGGGGCTGACCAGGCTGCCGCGGCCAACGCAGGCGATGTGCTCGCCGTTGTGGTACACGCGGTTGCCCTGGATGTTGTTGATGTAGGCCTGGAGGCGGGAGGCGGCGTTGCTGCCGCTGCGGGCGTCGCTGCAGAGGGCGCTGCCACGGCAGTTGATTCCTAGCGCCCGGGCAGCGAGGGCGGATGGGTTCTCGCTCTGGTCGGCGGGCAGGGCGAGGGCGCTGGAGAAGGTGGCGAGGGCAAAGATGGCGGTGAGCTTCATTTTGGTGGTTTGAAGAGGTTTGGGCAGTAATTAAGGCTTGGAGTAAACTGAAGATAGAGGAGTTTAGATGGATTTGATGAGGCTGTTGTTGTCGCTGTGTTGTGCAGAGGAGTTCAAGACTTGCCTTAGGTCGTGGAAGAGGAGCTCCTCTATATACGAAAAACGGCCATCTTTGTGAGTTGCAGTCTCTCGTCAGTTCTGCTAGAGGAAGATCGTGAAGAATGACAAATGGCAGATCAAGTCTGGCCAAAGAGATTGTCCACTGTCAATCCATGCCAACCGATGGTGACCACCAGGTCCATGAATTCCCTCCTGTGCCATTGTCGCCAGGATGCTTCGGTGTCTGCCTGGAAGCCATGATACCTCCTGCCGGAAATAGGCACTTATTCAGCATGACGGTGCCCGGGCTGGTGGGCTGAAGCAGCTGAGGCGAACAGTCTAGAGCAGATTCGGGACATGTATAGTGGATCAATCCCACGCGGTGCTTACTGCACTATGGGCTCGCCCCGGGCCACGGATAAAATTCAAGCCTAACATACTAAATACCCAGTATCGTGGCTGACACGCTTATTGAGGCCCGTGGTGGATATTCCCTTAGCGAAAGTGGGCGGCATTGCTACATGTAGGGCACATTCCGGGCAGGCTTCCATATTTACGACCCAAGGTATTCGCGGAATCTAGATGAAGTGGATAAATGTGATTGTGATTGTTCACTGCGGAAAAGAACTGCCTGATCTTGCCCAATCGCTCATAGGAACGCATGACACGTGCCACGAGCAAGCAAGGGGGCCGTCCATGTCTCAGACCGCTGCCGGCGCCGCAGCAGCAGGGGCAGGAGCAGGAGCAGCAGCAGCTGGAGCCGACGGTGCCCTGCCGATGATGAAGCGGTAAGCCGTGATCAGGTGCAAGTCCTTGCTTCGGAACTCGCGCTTGACTCCCTCCATCAGCGTCTGGACCTGGTCGGGCGTGTACGAATGTACACGTGTGAGCAGGGCCGGCGTATGCGAGGCCACCGACATTTGCATGTGGACCTGCTCGAAACGGCCGAGCTCCTTCAGCAGCGGGTCCTGCGTCCATGGTCCGATGGGGATCTATACGAGGAGCGTTGTCAGCCATTGTTCATACCCGACTGGAGTACCTAGATGGGACAGTACTACTGACCCTGTGGATGACCTCGTGGACGTCCTCGAAGCCGGCGTCAATCATCCACTGCTTGTGGAAGGCGGCGACGTTGAGCTGCTTGCCAAAGGTCCTACTCGCGCTGTCGAGCTTCTTCACCCACTCCTGCGAGTGAGGGGCACGATCGAAGCTGTCGTCGTCGCTGAACAACCAGGCGTCGTACTCCTGCATCTCGACCCAGCCGCTGGGCTTCAGATGGCGACGGATCTGGCCGTAGAAGCGTGGCCAGTCGCCGACGGTGCCGCCCAGGGCGCGGCCGTGGATGTAGTCGAACTTCTCGCTGTCACGGTAGGTCCACTCGTCCTCGTAGTCGTCCACGTGGAACTGGCAGTTCTCGGGCACCCAGTCGGGCTGGATGGGCGAGAGATCGATGCCCGAGACGGTGGCGCCGGGGTACTCGTCAGCCATGTCGATGGCCCAGATGCCGGTGCCGCAGCCGAGGTCGAGGATGCGGAAATCGCCATCCGGCCCGGGATTCTCGCCCGCGGGCAGAATGGTCAAGGGGGCGGTAAAGAGGGCGCCGCGGAGCATGAGGCGCCAGATGTGGTGCTGCAGGTCCAGCCGCTCCTGCTCGGCGTCGTCGTTGGGCAGCACGTACTGGCCGGCGCGGTAGGCATGGTAGCGGCGCCCGTTCTCGTACTCGTACGTGTAGATGGACGACGTGATGGACCCGGTGCGACGCGACTCGTCGTCGGACACGTAGGCCGAGTCGGCGTCGCCGTCGTCGTCGGGCCCGTCGGCGTGGGCGAGCTGCAGGGCGACGCGAGACGGTTAGCCAGGGCCAGCACCTAATGTGTTGCACCTGAGGCAATTACGGGTTACAGTGAAGTAGTCCTTACGTCGACCTCGAGGGGCACGGGCGTCGCCTCTGGCTGCCTCGCCGGCGGTTCCTGACGATCGCCATGTTCCTCGGCGCTGGGCGCTGGCACCGCGGCGGTCGGAGTGGGGTTCGACATTGCGCTAGTGGTGGCTTTGGCGGGACCTTGTGTCGGGTTCGGTGTTCTGGGTTGCAATCTCGCGGAGGAACGGGGGAGAACCTGACTCGAATCCACGGGGAGTGGGAGGGAGGCTGTCCGAGTCAGCGTTGTGGTGCTGGCTGCCGTCGGGCGTCGATGGCGAAGACGGCATCCGCCCGACGAGCAAAACAAGTCCCTCATCAGTCAGTCCACTCTTCCCGACCTGTTGGGCGACTATCCCGCATCCAGGAAGCCGCCTGGCTGCCATGGCCGATTAAGCTGCATCCAGCCTAGGGTCGCATAGCAAGTGAGGGGTCGCATGGATGCGCGATGCAGTCTGGTGGGCAATGGGCATTGTCGCCGTGTGAAGAGGGGAGGGGGAAGTTGGAACGGAAGAGGGACGGTGGTGGTGCGATTGCCGAAAAGGAGAAGACATTCACAAAGCACTCGCGATGGCCGGCAACAACAGCAAGAAAATCGTGTGCGTCATCGGCGCCACGGGCAACCAGGGCGGCTCGGTTGCGCGCCGCTTCCTCCAGGACCCGGCTTTTGCCGTGCGCGGGCTGTGCCGCGACACGTCGTCCCCCGCGGCCCAGGCCCTCGCCGCGCTGGGGGCCGACATGGTGAGCGCCGAGCTCGACGACGTCAAGTCGCTCGAGGCGGCCTTTGCGGGCGCCAGCGTCATCTTCAGCGTCACGCAGTACTGGGAGCCCTTCTTCCGCCCCGACTGCCGCGCCAAGGCCGCCCAGCTGGGCATCACCTGCCGCCGCTACGCCTACGACGTCGAGTACCAGCAGGGCAAGAACATTGCCGACGCCGCCGCCACCACCGTCCACACCCTGGACCCCAACGGCTTCCTCGTCTCGACCCTGAGCAACGCACGCAAGTGCAGCAAGGGCGCCTTCCAGGACCTGTACCACTTCGATGCCAAGGCCGACATCTTCCCCGACTATGTCGCTGCCACCTACCCGGCACTTGCATCCAAGATGTCGTGCATCCAAACCGGCTTCTTTACCACAAGCCACAACATCCTGCCCAACTCGTACTTCAGCAAGGTTGGTCGAATCTCGTCCCTGCCCCCAGCCCCCGGCCTGCACTCCAGTCTGCGCTTGGCACTGTACTCTGCACTGTACTCTGCACTTTGTACTCTGCACGCTGCTGGGTGGCCACCGACTGACAGTCCGCAGCAACCCGACGGCAGCTTCCAGATGCGCTTCGCAACCAGTCCCGACCGCCTTGTCCCGCATCTGGCCGTCAATGCCGACACGGGCAACTTCGTCTACGCCGTCCACCAGATGCCGCCGGGAAAGCACTACATGGCCATGGGGTCCAACCTCACCTGGCCCGAATGGATCCAGCTCTGGGGCAAGGCGAACGGCGTCCCTGTGAGCTACAAGGAGGTCACCTTTGACGACATGGTGGTGGAAACTCCCGACAAGGACTGCGGCATCGAGATCGCCCTCATGTTCCGCTACTCCTCGGACTCGGGCTATGACGGCGGCATGGACCTTTTGACCGCCGAGGACATCAAGAAGGTGAGACAGCAGCATCGGGCTCATTCCTCTTTGCCTGCACCTTGCTAATGTTGCTCCTGGCACGCAGGCGGGCATCGATTGCCCCATGACCACTGTAGAAGACTGGATAGCCCAGCAAGACTGGTCTGCTACCCTCGCAAAGTAGACTTGGACTGCCACAGACATTTGTTGCATTCTGATTGAGGACGTGGGAGGGAATACACCTTCATCAATGCAAGTGTATGTCACACGGCCAACCCTCGGGAGTGGTCTGGACCACTAGATAAGGTAGAGCATCAAGGCAACTGTATCAGCCCGGCGGCAATGGCCGCAGGCGGGTAACGGTTGGATACAACAAACCGACAGAAGGTCATGAGGACTCAGCCGTCGAAAAAATAGACAGAAGCGATTGGCATATTGACCTAAGGCAATAACTACCCCTGTAAACTAGACTCGGGCCTGTGCGCCCAGCTGTGGCTATATGAAAGAGGCCTGGATCCAAGTCAGATTGAAGGGATCAAGGACCTTGAGGCCACAGAAGATTATTACTGAATTTGAACCCCTTTCCAAGCCCTGTATTACAGCCCTTGTCACAGTGTACCTACCAACGCATTCAAGGTTTTTGGATGGCTCCTAGACATACATTTAAATACCTATTCGCTTGCAGCACGATAGACAGATTTCGGCAAGAACCGTCCAATTCTCGAGACTGGGGTCTTTTGGCCCATTCGTCCAGCTGTTGATGTCTGCTCCATCCGGGAATGATCACTGAAGGGTGTCAGCATTACTGGTCCAATTGTTTTTAGTCAGCTCGTTCGTTAACTCAGGTAGGTAGGTATAATCTCAAAAGCGGGATTTGAATGTCACAAACCAAGCCCAACCTCATTACCTATAATGTCGAACTGAGAAACGGCGAAGACCCTCTTCCTGGACGACTGGAGGCTGGGACAAATTTCGCCTACCGTGTCATCAATGCTCGCACTACAGTCGACTCGGATAAGTCCTCTCTCCTCCTCCCCTCCTCCCAGACCTCGTCACTGGAACAACTTGCTTGCACGTGCTACGCATCATCGCGGGTCGCGCCAGCGAGGACGGCGAGGACGGCGAGGACGGCGAGCAGGATTTTACCTTCTTAACTGCGGGCCCCTCGCTTCCGTGATTGACGGAAACGTATTTGAGATGAGACAGCGAGTCGATGCCATGTGTATTTGTGTACCTGAATTAGGCGATACGATGATCTTGTCGTGGCGATTGTCAACTCGTTTGAACTAGCGATGCGGATTCCCCACGCCCTTGAAATTCTTCACGTATCTAAGGTCAGGACACGGACATTTCTTCCCGTACGTGGACTTCTAAACAAAAGAGGTGTCGAGTTTCTTGAATGGGAAATTGCCATGGTCACCTGCAACAGCTGAGGTAATTCGGACTTTGGGGCTATCTGAATCATGAGTATAAGGTACGTAGCTGGGGAGCTCTGGGAGCTGACATCACACGTGGCGCAAACACGAAGATGAACGATGAGATACTTGGAGGAGATAGTTGAAGAGGAGAGGGAAATCGTACCTGACCTAGAAGTTTTGCTTCAATCCCTGTCTATAATTCGTGAAAAGCCGGTTGTCGGTTTCTCGCATACGTCATGCACTTCTTCAGTTAAATTACATAGGTGTACAGCAGGCACAACAGCAGCCCATTATGAGATTTCAGGTCCGATTGTGAGGAGGCTCAAACCGCGACTGCCATGGTCGAACAAAAGCTGGAATAAGGGACGTCAATCGCTCAAAAGTGTTTGCGTGTGGTCGGGACCGGGTGTTCATGTTGTCATCGGTAATGGCCAAGGCAACTTCAGATGCAATTCGGTGACATCAAAGCCGCAGGCAGTCGCGCCAAGTCATGTGTCCGGGCACAACGGCATCATCGTGCCACGGCAGCATGGCTGTGCACTGAGAGGGGACCTGATGTGTGTGACGTGGGTGATGGACGGATCCGATCGGCAAACATGCCGAGACGCAGGTCCTGCCAGGTCGCCTCGATAAAGATAAAATGATGCCGATTCTTTCCAATTCAGGATTCTGTCCCGAGGGACATGAATCGCTGCATCCTCGTTTGTGGCTGTAATGCGCCCCTTGGTACCTGGAAGCGGCGACTAAGCAATCTATTTCCAAGCGAGACATGACGATATTTGGTAGGTAGCAATCAAGGAACCCGAGCGATTCACTCTACCATAGTTTTGCGGTAACCAATCAACGTGCCAAGCACCTCCACACACGAGAATGCATCAATGCGCTCGCTGTTCAATCGCCATCCATTATTCTTCTCGGGCATTTCAAGTCAGTACTCCCGCACCCCTTCGGAACATGCACAGGACCCTGGGTGCATCGACGTTTACATGTAGTCATCACGATGCGTCTCCCTGACATGCCGTGCACGACTTGGATTGAGGTTGGGTTAGTCCCGATCTTGGGCTACATCTGCAGTCAACAACCAGGACCACGTGCGAGCACATCAACAGACGAAGTGTCGGTGCGTAACACTAATTCATGTACATTCCGTCGCCGTTTTGAGATAATTATCCTTGCTGTCCTTCCTGTGAAAGCCCTTGGCTGAGCAATCGTGATTGAGACAAGCGAGGTGGGCTGTCAGTAAGAAGCTTGCAAGACAGCCTCAACTTTCTAAATGACGTGGTAGGTCTGAGTGTTATAATTACGTCTTTTTCATGCCATTCGTTTGGACCTGTTCAAGTCAGCAACCAATGAGACAACAAGTTTCTTCAAGGTCGCCACCGCAAAACTTGGAGTAGCACTCGCGTTCGGGAGGTGGGTATGGCTAAAGTGGCAGGTATAGCCACGGACCTGGGCTATACTTGTCCTGTTAATAGGCAGATCACCAACTGGCCCCTGAAAATGTGCTTTGTTCCCCGGATACCCAGCAGTAAGTGACGCAATGGAGCAATTGCCAAACACTTCATTCAGGGGTACAGGCAAGAAACCAAGCCTGCACAGGCAAACGGGAGGGAGCCTCAGAAATGATGGGAGAGCAAGCGTTTGGATGAAGCCGGTGACAAGTATAAATATGTGGCTGTTGCCCTCGATCAGTATCGTAATGTTCTGCATCAGCCTACAATCCACATCTCTCACAATCACAAGGACACTCTCAATCCAAACATAACATCACTTCACCACTTCACTCAAACACAACACACCTTACCGTCAAAATGCAGTTCACTATTGCCACCCTTATTGCAGTCTTTGCTGCCTCTGTTGCAGCCCTACCTGCGCAGGTCGAGGACCGCCAGGTCCCCTACATCCCCTGCAGCGGCCTCTACGCCACCTCGCAGTGCTGCGCAACGGACGTTCTTGGAGTTGCTGACCTCGACTGCGGAAACCGTACGTGAAGCTCCGTGATGATCTCGATCTCTCCTCACTAACACACATGCAGCCTCTGCCGCCCCTACCAGCGCAGATGACTTCAGCAAGGTCTGCGCCGCCATTGGCCAGCGCGCCCGCTGCTGTGTTCTCCCTCTTGTAGGTTCCTCTGCGGTTCTCTTGCATACCACTGAACAGTTTGCTTACTATCTTACAGCTCGACCAAGGAATTCTCTGCGAGACCCCCGCAGGAGTTGTCGCCTAAGTCACTCATTAGTGCTGGCTCATGATCACTTGGTCTTGTCTAAATCAAGAGCTTGGGACACGGGCCACCCTCCTCAATATTGCAGTTGTCGGGGTGATTGTTCATTCTGTTTTGAATTTTGCGATTGCCGCTCCTTTGGGCATCTCCCATGGTTGGGATAATTGGAAATTATCCGTGTAGCAACTCATAGAGGGTGTTAGAAGCTGTATGATAGTTAGCTGCGGAAATGAACTTTGAGCTGAGCCAGGGGGTTTTTCCAATCTTTCTACGCCCTCCCGTGAGCTTGTCTTGCATGCTCGACCAAATCAATGTGAAACTGGTATACTAGAAACCTGTTGAAATCTCAATCAACAGCCTAGAGTCCCAAATCAAAACCCACACGCCGAAAACTGTGACATGGCCATTGACTGTTACCAAGCAGATAACCTGACTAGGCAACATTGGAGCCAATGAATTGTTGGTGGTGTCCGTTGTTCGTACATTCATAGCAAATGGCGGGTCGCTCCTCACAATCTGGCACACGTCTTTGTTGCCAATATTCCACCTCTATAAGATGGGACATAGAAAACATGAGCCAATGTCCGTTTCACGGCTCCTTTGTTTGATCACCCAGCAATAATAACCAAGGTCTCCTCTTCGTGCAATTTGCATCCAACTACTAAATTACGTTTCTTGTTTCGAGGGATTTCCCGGTCGCGTCTAGAATAGATGCCAACAGCCAAGCCTCTGCCCGACTGCGAAGGCCCAAAGCTGGAGCCGTTCGCAGACAGTATTTTTGATCTCAACATCAAGTTTCTCGGCATAATCACCACCGCTGATGATGGGGGACGCAAGGCCATTGTCATGAAGGCGAGAATCGGTCGCAAGATCTATGCTGTCAAAATTGTGCGCTAACTCCACCAAGCACGACACTTCAAACGCGGGTGCCATATCAAACGAAAGACTAACCGTGGGCTTCTCTTCTTAGTTCCAACACCGCAGCAACACGATTTACGACTTTGGGAGCGACTATTTGCAGCCCCTGACGACAGGAGACTCGGCGACAGATGGCGGTCCGCGTGTGGCCCCACGTCCAACACCAGAGCAGGACAAGTACGTCCTCCCGTTCTTCTGCGAGTGCCGTGCCTATGGCCGGTTGAAGGAAACGGGCCGCGAGGATCTTGCTGCTCGAGCCCACGGGTACCTCAGCTTCGTCTTGACCGAGGAGGTACGGAACTTATTCAACAATGCGATTGCCGAACACGCATCTCCAACCCAAGGAGACATTTTGAGCGTGCTGGGCTTGTCTGGAGACTTGGCACTCGACCCGGTTTTTGCCATCGTGAAGGACTGGATTGATCATCCACCCTACGATGATGTTTGGGATATCGCCCTTGCCGAGAGTGCACTCTATCCACGCATGCCGCGGAATCTCAAGGCGTTACACAAGCTAGGCATCGTTGTGCGCGACATCAACTTGGGACAGTATGTCAACGGGGTGTTGGTTGACCTGAGCTCGGCCTGGACAGCGCCGCATTGCTTCGGCCCCGAGACAGGCATCAGACTGCGGTGGGAGTTTCTCAGCCAGGCGGCATGGGATCTGTATTGCTTCCAGACACAGGTCATTGATGCCTATAACGGACCATATCGGAGGATGTTGAAAAAGGGAGAACTACTTCCCGAGGTCTCTTTCCGGGTGTACAGTCCACCCGAGATGCTGGGCCGACTGCGTCCACGACCTCATAGGCAACAACCGTACCTACCTCTACTCGGCAACCAGCCATGGCTAGAAAACCAATTTCTTACCGAGATGCCTCCGTTCGACCCATCGAGGTTTAACTGGGTCAAGGCTCAGGTGGGAAGAGGGCGATTGACTGCCAAGAACATAAACAGCGAGCCAAAACCCACGAAGAAGCGAAGACGAAAGGCAAGAGGGTTAAACTATGGGTGTATAAGGGCATATACAGGCTCAACGATGAGAGGTTAGTTACATACGGAAATTCAAACTTCGAACTCTCAAGTACCTACCTTGGTACTCAGGCTACATGTATTGGCCAGTGCACAACTGTAATGAACGCGGTCATCATCCGGGGTACAGGTGAGAATGAACAATGGCGTAGAGAAATTCCTTTATGCTGTTCATCTCGCTGTCCCCTGTGCATAGAGGACATAACTGGTATAGCTGAAGACCAAATGCACGCTCCTTAGGTCAGGTATTTGATAGCCAATTGAGTTTGCCATCATCCGTCCGCATTTGTCAGCAACCTGACCAGAGAAAGATGCGACCTGTCAGACGCGGACTCCAACGGGACCAATTCCTCGGTCGCACATATGACGCTCGGCATCGTTGAACCCGGGCATCGACGGACAGGTTCTGCGACACATCACGCACCCGGCATAGTGCTAAATAACTGATAAACTTTCACTCTCCGAGTACCTGGCGGAATTCATCTTGTTTGAACCTTGACCAATATCTTAACATTTCTCTTGACATTCCTCCTTGTTGTTCAAATGCAGAAGTTGGACGATGGTGCGGGACGCGCGGCCATCGTGACTGTCGACTTGTCCCCATTCACCGACACGTCTCTCCGAGATTTTGAACGACTCGAGGCAGGCCAGGCGCTAGTCGAAGCCTGTCATAATCTTGGCTTTGTCAAAATAACCGGCCATGGATTTACCAAAGAGGAGTTGGATGTGGCTTTTGCGTGGACGAAGAGACTGTTCGACCTCTCCTACGAAGAAAAGATGACAGCCCCCCACCCTCCGGGACCAATGCCGCACCGTGGCTACTCGGGTATCGGGGTGGAGAAGATCTACTCGAAGGAAGACATGGAGAATCCCGACTGCAGCAAAGACGTTGGGCAGGAACTCCGAAAGATCATGGACTTCAAGGCTCGTCACCCTCTGGTCCTTTGCCAAGCTCCACATGCAGGCACTGACGTGGTAATAGGAGAGCTACGAGATTGGCAGCGAGCAAGATGACCAGCAGCAGAATATATGGCTCCCTCATGAAGTGCTCCCCGGGTTCCAAGATTATATGAACTCTCTTTACGAACGGCTGGCCGGAGTAGGCAAGATGATTCTTGCTGCCTTTGGCGTCGGGCTTGGACTGGACCCTGATGCTACTACTGCTCTTATGCATCTTTGTTCAGAACGGCACTGTCAACTGCGTCTCCTGCACTATCCTGACATTGAGAGGGAGAAGTTGCTGCGAGAACTGGTTGCAAGATTGCCCCCTCACACCGACTGGAGGTGAGAGGTGTCATAGTTTTCACGCGCATTCGCCGGGCATCTTCTAACTCTTGTTATTTGTAGTACCTTCACCATGCTCTTCCAGGATAACTCGGGGGGCCTCGAGCTCCGGGACCCATCAACACAGCAGTTCTTGCATGCAAGACCCGAAGAGGGAGTCCTTGTGCTCAACATTGGCGACATGTTCCAACGCTTCTCCAACGGTATGCCATACCTCGCCCACATCCCCCTTTTAATGTGTCCGGGTTTAGGAGGGTGGTTAATGATATTTTGACCAGATCATTTTGTATCGGCTCTCCATCGAGTTGCTGTCCCTGAAGCGGGCACAGTTTCTGAGTCCCGGATTCCTGCTCGATACTCTATTCCGTTCTTCGTGTCTCCTGCACCGTCCCACACGGTGGAGACATTGCCTCAATTCGTGGCGCCAGGAACCCCGATCAAGTATGCACCCATCAAGTTCCAAGACTACAATGCCTTTATCAGCAAGTACCAGTATCAAAGTGGTGGGCTATAAGATGGCGATAGTAGCTTGTTCTTGTCATGCAGCCATCAGCCTTTCAATCGAAACATCTTGGATATTAAGGTACATGTTAGGACTATTGTTTCTCAACCATACAAGCAATATCTACCAAAGTAACCATGTTTAGTATTTTCACCTAGAATACAAGTATCAATGCTAGGTGCCCGGTAGTAATCACAATAATAATGAGACCAATGTTAACTGGTAAGCTCATGTGACCTGCTATTCGGAGATGAATTCGTCGATGTACTAAGGGGATGGGCTGAGGAAACCCATCAGCTCGTATGCAACGGACGAGACGAGTGATTACCAACTTCACCTGCTATCATGAACCAGATTCACGCAACGACAAAGGAAAATTGCCAAAATTGAACGTTGATACCAACTGGCTTTAACTGGGTATTGGTCCTAGCATTCATTACTACCCCCATGGCCCTTTGCGGCAACCTCCATCTCAAAGCTGTCATTACCAGGAATTGCCCCCTGGCCGGCGTGCTTTGCAATGCCGGTGGTACTCGTCTGCACATGTGTGGACTTGGACCCCGTGGCATCTGTCGTCTTGGCATAGCCTCTGCTCGAGCGTCCACGCTCTGTTCCCAGACTGGGGATATGGCGCACGATTAGCGGCTTGAGGGTGGGCAAGCATGCGCAGGTAATGGCTGAGGTCAGTTCGCCAATCGACCAGCACGACGATTCGACGTTCTCCCAGGGGAAATCCTCAAAGAGCTTGAGATAGCGGATGCGGATGATGGAAATGACGACGGTGCTTTCATGGTGTTAATTAGGTCGACGACAACCAGTGGGGCACGTCCAAAGAATGAACTCACAAGAAGCCCAGGCAGAAGACGCCCAAGAGCAAGAACTTGTACTGTCGACGCATTTTCAGTTTCCAGATGGCAGGAAGTGGGAGCACGAACACGGCGACGTCCGTTATGATGTTTCCGGCCGCATTGATATACCACTGCGGGATATTAGGAATGCACTTGGCCGGCACAGTCGAGTCCCAGAAGCCCTCGATGGGAGAGCAAATGAAAATCCCAACAAGAAGCTGGGAGAGACCCCAGCCGCCGACGACTACCATGGCACCAATGTAGACCATGCGCATCTTCTGGATTCCGAGGACGCGGTAGTACTGGAAGAGGAATGTCATCTTGATTGTAAACAGCGCCGCGCAGTAGAAGACGATGGAGATGTAGAAGTCCTGGACATCCAGTCGCCAGTCAGCAGAGTAAAGCAAAAGGACATACGATGGGGACTGGACTGACCCTCAAGTACAACGGTATGTTTTGCAAATCCATAATATAGACATGCTTTCCAAGCCCGTACTGCGTCATGTGGGCTATGGCGATACCAGATCCATAAGTCACCAGCTTGTACCCTGTCAGCATCGAACTGTTGAACCTTGACAGAAACAGGGGCATTCAGTTGTAGGTTAATGTGCATACCAGGGCCGCAACGCAGGCATAGTCGTCGATGCCGAGCTGGTCAATGATCTTCTTCCGTGTCCACAGGCGGAGACCAACCATCAGCGTGGAGAAGAACAGGCAAAAGGCGACGACGCCAATGACCGTCGCCGACCTGTCGTCGAGCGCATTTGGAGGGAGGGTTGCGGCTAAAGAAGACATGGCTGGTGATCCGACAATCGCACACTGTGACGTTTAGATCGGCACTGCTGGCCTAAGAATGGGCGATGTCATTCAACTCGCTATGTCGCAGCCGGCGGTCAGCCACTCAGCCAGCGGAATAAGTCGACACTAGCAGTCTAGGACCTATGCCGAGAGGTTTCGTAGCGAAGAACGATCGAGCAAGAAGACGATGACAGCAACTTACATATAACATCTAGCATGCAATTCATGGTGCACTAACGAGCCCCATTGTTTTCGGGCTGTCTTGCCGTTGCAAGTTTTCCATGCAGAAGGTTGGCGTCCAAGCACCTATTAATTACCTACTCACCCTCGAGTCACCTCACAAGTTCTCACCGACCTGGTAATTCTATGAGGTCAACCGGGACATCCGCAAATGCACGGGCACGCTCACGACCTACCTTATCGAGCCTGTCCATGCTAGCTGCACCATTATTTGGCGGGCTATTGGTTGGATTCGGAGGTCATGGTGGCGATCAGATCCAACGCTAACAATCCTTCCAGGTTTGCAGGGTTGGACTGGCAAGTGTGATTCGTGATGGTGTGTGTCCACGTAATCGCACGTACCTTAATTAACACAGTATTTGCTCTAGAACTTGCGGGGAAACGCCAATGACAAACGTCGTGAAACACCAAGCAAGAACGATCATTAAACGTTGAGCGCGGGGCAACCAGTTTGTTTCTCAGTGCTTGTTCGTGGTTTGAACAGGTCAATCTCATCAATCGAAGCTTGGTGTTTGCTCCTTGGTTCAAGCAAAACTGGCGCTTCTTTGTTGGCGTCCAGTTGCTAGCAAGCCTTCTAGCTTACTCGAGTCTGTGTAGTAATTAGATACCAGGTAGTGTAGCACTTGGATGCCGCATTTCTTGACACAAGTTTGGATATCTCTCCTTCGTGATGTGTGCATCCGCCGTCAACATGTACGGCACGGTCCGGAAATGGCTTAGATACAAGTGGTTCAACCACCCCTCTTACCAGGTTGGACACTTGTTACCAGGTTGGAGAAGCTATCCCTGGTCGATGAACGCTCGGACCGATCCTCTGCATGTTTCCTGCAGCGTCTACCTAGTAATGGAGCACGAGCACGTCTTATTGTGGTTAGTTCCGACTTCCGGGAAACATTGCTTCCTCGTCGAATCACAACCCATTCGATAGCTGCTACGTACTGTGTGTAGTCGGGCGTGACGAGCTTGGTCGATCTTGCAGAATGGGGTAAAAAAGAAGAGAGAAAGTAAACCACAAGGTATGATCAGGTTTTACTTGGTTACCGTGCAATTGCAACCACAGCATGAGACGCAAGGAAAACGGCGGGTGGATATAACCACCCCTATACTCAGGTGCTAGTATAGTTGCCGAAGCACTGGAGACCAATGGAGTTATGACTACTAGGTACCTAAGTAGCTTTGTCTGTCTGACTCTCGGAATCAATTGACGAGCCATTGGATCACCACCTTGACAACCAAGTTTGCATGGAAGACCACACGAGGAGATTCCAGCGGGTTAGCGTCTTTCAAAGTGTAAAAAGTCCCCCTGCTAAATGCGGGGGTCTACACGATGATACCGGCTACCCGATTCTCTTCTCGGCATCGTTCCTGCCATGGTGTGGGTGGTAGGTAGGCTCCGAATACGCGGGATGCAACAGCCCATGCCGCGTGTCAAAGCACCGGTATACACTACCATTTCGGGCCCAGCACCCGGGTGGGTGCTTTGGCTCTCGACACCAATAATTCCATGGTGTGGTTACTGGGATCTTTAGCCCCGCGAAGACGGGCCCGCAATTCTCTGCTGTTCTAATCATCTACATACCCGACGCGTTTGTCATTGGGTACCATCCTTTTCTCTCTCGGCGGGCCATGGTTGCACTCAAATATTGAGCCCCCCCTATTTTACTATGCTGGACCAACGGGGGTAACACTTGGCGTTCGTCGTGCCTTGCCGGAAGAATCCAAGGCGATTCATTTGTGTCTGGTATTCAACACTCGAGTTACTGACCAGGTAAACGTGGTTAACATGTTCTAATTGCGGCAAAACGGGCCTTGATGTATGCCAATACTGCCATGAGCATTGTGGATTCTAGGTAAACACAGCTCGTGCCTTAATTTCAGCTCTTGGCCCAGTCGGTATCCGACAAACTCTCTGGGGTTAAATACCGGCGGCCTGCGTCGACAACATCTGTGCCTCGTTGTCGATCATCCCCTTCCAAGTCAGCAGTTCGTCACCCCATCGACTTTGCGCAGACTTGAGCTTGAAGCCCACCATGGTCGCACTCAAGTGTCTGGCCGCCACGGGTCTAGCCCTCCTTGGCGCACTCGCGACTGCTCTCCCGCAATCCACGACGGCGGATGTGACCGAGTCTGTTGACATCGCCGCCCAGTTCGTGGATGATCTTGTGTCCAATGCGACTCAGGTCGCCGACGAGCAGGACGCATCGTCAGTCACGCGTCGAGGTTCGCGCTGCGACCGCGCCACGTCGCTTGTTGTCGACGTTGGCTATGCCAAGTACCAGGGCTACTCCAACTCGACCAACGGCCTCAACTACTGGAAAGGGTCTGAGCCCCGCCAAGTCCCCCGTGCGTCGCAAGAGGGTCAGAGCGCATGGATGTGCTGACATTGCTGTGTGCCCGGTTCTAGCATTCGGTATGCCGCCGCTCCAACGGGCAACCTGCGATGGCAGCCACCTCGACTTCCCAGCCCAGTGCCTAATGCCCCCTTAACTCAGGCCACGAGCTTCGGTGCCGGCTGCCCGCAAGCCATCCCCTCAGTGCCGAATGCACCGTTCATCCCCGGCAATGAGGATTGTCTGTTTCTCAACGTCTACGCGCCTTCCAGCGCCGAGAACCTCCCCGTGCTGGTCTGGATTCACGGCGGCGGCTATGGCTACGGCGATGCTTCCCAGGACATGACCGAGATCATCAACGCCAACAACAATGGTTTCGTCGTCGTGACCATTCAGTACCGCCTCGGAGCCTTTGGGTTTCTCGCTTCTCAAGTGGTCCGGAAGAAGGGCGCCGTCAACGCCGGAATCCTGGACCAGGCCTTTGCGCTGGCGTGGGTGAAGCAATTCATCTGCCAGTTCGGCGGCGACCCCACGTCGGTCACCATCGGCGGAGAGTCTGCTGGTGGTGGCTCTGTCCTCTACCACGACATTGCTGTTGATGGCACGCTCGGATCGCTGCTCTTTAGCCAGTCCATTGCCAACTCGCCGTACCTCCCGTTTCAGTACAAGTATAACGATGCTACTCCGACGAGCAAGTACAGCGCCTTCGCCGAGGCTGCTGGCTGCCCGAGCACTGGTGACGTGTTTGCCTGCCTCGTTGGCAAGGACACGGACACGCTCCAGCAGGCCAACTACAACATCACCCAGCAGTCGACCTACGGATACTGGGCCTTCTATCCGGTCACGGACAATGTGTACATCACTGACCGGGCTACCAAGCAGCTGAGTGCCAAGAAGGTCAACGGCAAGAAGCTGCTCGTTGGATACAACGCCAACGAAGGCCCCTTGTTTGTGCCGCCCAGCATCACGACGCAGAGCGACCTCATCAGCTGGTTGCAGCTAGAGTTCCCCAACCTCTCCACCGCGCAAATCAACTCCATCCTAGCCGCCAACCCCAACAGCGCCGAAACCAACGCTGCCAACCCCCGCTTCGAGACCGACGGCCTCAGCACCGGCTACGCCAACGCAGTCAACGTCTCGCAAGCAGCCAACGGCCAGCAGCAGCGCGCCAACAACATCTACGCCGAGGCCACCTTTGCCTGCCCAGCATACTGGATGGCCTCGTCCTACACGGGGCGGCCCAGCTCCTCGTGGCTCTACCAGTACTCGGTGCCGTTTGCGTTCCACACAACCGACCTCACCGCCTACTTAGGACCCGCGACGCCCAACCAGTCCAACGACTTCACCCTCGCCTTCCGCCGGATCTGGGGCAACTTCATCACGACGGGAAACCCGACCATCAGCAACGCGCTGGCCAACGGCGTCAGTGCGGCCAACCCGTCGGCCCCCAACACGGCGTCCACCTGGCCCGCCTACTCGGACGCCAGCCCCAAGCTGCTGAACCTCAACGAGACGGGCGGCACCCCGTACCAAGCGACCATGCAGTGGGGAAGTATCGTCACCCAGTTCTCCCAGCCGGGGTTGAAGAACGCACTTGCCGTCGTGAATGCCGCTTCGTGGGAGGGTGGACGTGGTGCACGATGTGCGGTTTACAGGGGCCTGGCCCCCAGTATCCCTGCTTAAAGCATAGCTTGTGCTGCTTGAAGGTCCGGTCTAAACGAAAGGATTGGAAAGGTTCTGACGGTTGGAGAATCCCACCCCGTGGAAATCAACCAAGAACTGGTGGGGAAAAGGAAAAGGGGTAGAGAAGGATCAAGCCTCGTCCTCTGGACGCGAAGCCCTCCCTTAAATGATACCTTAATCAATGCGACTTCATATCCTCCCAATCTTTTGAAGAGACCGTGATATTATGCACTTTGACAAAGTTTGAGGTTGATGTCCTTCGCGGGATTGTTGCGGCTGATGATGGCGTAATTCAGCTGTCGAATATCGCCACCGGCTGACAAACCCATGTCTCATGTTGGGTAAGCGGGGAGAATGATCACCAATTCACGCCATGCAGGTACGGCCAACTCGGCTCCGGCGTCGGACAGTTTGACCTGGGGATTAGTAATTGCGTGCTTTACGGACAGAAGCCGACCGAACCCCCTCTCCGTGGCACGTCGACAGTCGTGTACCATGTTGGCCGCGCCTAATTGAAGCACGCAATCTACCCGACAATGACCGTCGGCACCGTGGCAGTGGCTTATACGTGAGAGACGACCAGCTGCTATATAACTGACTCCAAACCCTTTTCGACAAGTGAACATTCAATCAGTCAAGCTCTAGATATCCTGCATCGCTTTGTCCTTCATTTTCAGTCTCAGCACCATCCTCCATAACTCACAAATCCTAAGACAGCATCAAAATGTCCGCCATCACCCTCTCCGAACTCGTCATCCCGACCTTCACAAACGGCCTGAAGACCCTGACCCACATCCTCCAGGCCGCCGAAGCACACGCCAAGGCCAACGGCCTCGATGCCGACGCCGAGTATGTCGGTGCGCGCTTGATCGACGACATGCTGCCGCTGTCGTTCCAGGTCCAGAACGCCACCACCAACATCCGCAAGACGCTCAACCGTGTGACCGGCGCCGAGGACCAGCCGTGGGAGGACAATGAGAAGACCTTTGCCGAGCTGTACAAGCGCATCGACAGGGCTCAGGCACTGCTGAGCGCTGTTGACGCCGCCAAGATTGACGCCGCGTCCGATAACGAGGTGTTGCTGTGAGTCTCCCTTTTCTCTTTGTGTGAATATCATCCCTTTATTACTCGCCCAGTCACGTCCATCCAGTCTCTGCAAAACGGCGAGCCGCCAATGATACATGTATTGCATACCACAGAACCCTTATCTGGTAAGCATTCATGAACATATCGTACTCTGCAAGCTATATTCCCCCCCGAGAAAAAGAAAACTGCCATCAATGCTATCGGTGCGCGGTTCAAATGCTGACGGGACATCCTAGGCCCTTCGGACCCCAGGGAATCAAGCTATCGGCAAAGGCATCCGTGCTGAACCAGGCAATCCCCAACTACTTCTTCCACGTCCAGACAGCCTTTGCTATTCTCAGATCAAAGGGCGTGCCAATCGGCAAGCGGGACTTTATTGGCAGCTTTCTGGAACTGTACTAGAGTGCATGCAGGCTTCACTTTGGGTTTCAGGGTAGAGAAAAACAGAATCTACGAATACATCCCGGGATGTTGGCATGTTGAGATGTTAACGTTAGCTGGCTTTTTGCGTTCGAGGGCCTTAAAAAATGGAAATGAAATTCATGACGAATGTCAGCCTTCAACGTGTTATGAACACCAGCAAGTGTCGAGTATCCTACATGTATTATCTGAAGAGTACCTTAGGTACGAACGATGGATCTTTTGCAAAGCATTCAGACGCAGGTATATGCTCATTACATCCTTCTGCCCGGGACAAGAGCCCTCGCTACTGTACGTGGATAGTGATCAGAGCTGTCAATTAAGAGGTGGAGCACATGCGTGGCATGGGAGATATTATTGTCAAGTACTTCACCCGCTCCTCGTGCCGTTCACCGTGAGGTCACATCTCACCACGGCCAAACAGTTACCATGAATCCGGACGAGCAGATAATGAGAGCTTCAATTTTGTATTATCACTGCGCAATCTAAACCGTGCTTAAACCGGCAGGCTGTTCGTGAATATTTGCTGGTTATGACCGCCAAGTAACAAGCTTCATTCGTCGGCTATTTCCACAATCGCACACAGGTCGTTTGCCTAAATCGAAGGAGACGATTACCAAGCCCTCGGGTAGCACAACCGCATGCAGGAACCGTTCGCCTTTAAGGAAATCACAGTTACCCATACGAGATCACTCTATCAGTGGCCAGTTAAGAGCAAGATTTGCACATACCCCTGGGCCGTTGCCTCTTTTAATCTATGCACAGAATGTTCCACTCCAAATGAGGGAGAAGCTCCCTGCAGGCATTCTATGGTTAGGTACTTATAAGCTAGCAACACTGTCGACCTTTAGCTGTTCTACATTTTGCTTCTTCTTCCTGCTTTGAAAGTCACAATCTGTTTGAACCATTCCGCCTGCTGCCACTGCATCACAAACAGCAAGAAAACACCCAGTAATCCTCCATACCGTGCCGGCCCCGTCATTATCTATTCACCACGGAGCAGCCGCACGAGATGCGCTACACAAGCATCCTCGTCGTCGTCACGACATATATCCTGAGCGCTAGGGCTGCGCCAGGCATCATCTCGCCCCGTTTGTTTGCCGCGGCACCCTGCGATGCGTGGAGTGACGAGTGCCGCGAGGTCATCACGGCCAACGCGTGCTTTGCCGCCTATGTCCCAAGCAAGAACGAGACACAGATCTTGGAGTGCGTCGACGTGGACGACCCGGTCGTTGCAAAGAGAAAGGTGAGAGAGTCTTGGTTGACTTGTTACGGGGAGGCAATGCCAGAGACTAACAATTTATTCTGTTCACAAAGATCTGCGCTTGTTACGGATGCTCGGAGATAACGGTCCAGAACTACGCAACAGTTGATTTGGGGTGCGCTTAGATTTAAGGGCTGCCACGGAAGAGATTGTATAGACCACGATCAAGAAAAGCTATTGGACAGTGAGATATAAGCTAGAATTAGATTCGGTCGTATGAGGTAATGAGTTAGATTGAAGTTTAAATCGGGGTTTTATTCTCAACTACTACGACAAACTCCACATGAAAGTCACTGCGATGTCGATAAGTGGGATGTAGCGAGGTATGCTCCAGTCTCACAGGTGCGCAAAATTGGTAGCCATGGTTGTCATGTATAGTTTATGTCTTCTGGGCATCTCGGTGCGTTGGTATTGCAGGTTGGAAAGAAGGGAGACAATCTTTACATGACAACGCTGGACAGTTCGGAGGTTATGTCATCGTGACTTTAGGGGTTGATTATATGGTAGCTGCTGCCCCTGCTGTTTGTAGCTACGTAGGTTCATATATGATTTCGTTCACCCAATGAGTTCAGATGCTGAACAATTAAAAACTCTTTATTTTTCGCACACTTTGACTTTTCTTTTCTCTGTCGATGATCATTTGTTCCCTCAGATATAGCATTATTCTTGAAATTATTCTACTATCGTTACTTCCATTTGACCTATTCTCTACATTTCGGGTCATGGGTTTAGGAAAACGTACAGCCACCAAATTGTGAACCCTTCACTTAATCTTTTCCTTACACAAACCGCGATTTAAACGAACACTTGAATGCGGCAAACAAAGGATAGGGATTGCAAAGTTTCACGGGTAGCTGAGTTAATTATCCATCAAACTCAAAGGTCCGGGCACGATGATAACGAAGTAGAAGCCGTAACTCTCAAACAAACAAACCCCCCCCCCCCCCCCCCACCCCAGTGTGGAGTTGACCCCATTAGCAATAAACCGTGATATATACCTAGGTATCCAGCGTACATCGCGGCTTTCTTTGAACAATAATAATAGGTTGGAGTTTGAAGCACCTTTGGGAACAAGAAGACCCATTCAATATACTGATTACGAGGTGTGATTAATCATCTCGCCGTTGGCTTGAAAACCCCCATTCCAAAGCAACCTACCTACCAGACAGCCAACTTTATCAGGGTAGCACACGCTTGTTATGAGAATTGCTTTCCGGCTCGAAAGATAATGTCTGTCTCATATTCAATCCTGTCCAATGGTTGGGCTTTTTGCCACTGTCCACGCCGCCTTATCGAGGCTAAGCGTCTCCTTGGGCGTATCACGCTCTTTTGCATGATCAACCGTACGATAGGATACCAACGTATCGTCCAGTAATGTAACCGGCAACCCCTGTCCTTCCCGTCCGTGCAGGGATGGGAAAGAGTCTAGACCCAGGCAGACCCAGCTCAGCCCCCCTCGACCATTGACCGCCACTCCATCAGGTCCATCAAGACCTTTGTGTTGTGCTCTCTCATATCACCAGCTGCTGGTACCTGGGCAGGCAGCGAAATTCTCCAACCGCTGGTTTCGGGTGGCTTACTCTATTGTTGGGTACAGCAATCAACAACGACTTGTGACGGCAGAGGCGCTGCCAAACATCGATTTTATCCATGTCGTCGTCTAGACGGAATGCGAGACTGCACAAGTCGTGCACCGAGTGCCGGCGACGGAAGCAGAAGGTACTTTGATACTTGACCTCTCATGTTCTCTCCCAGATTTCCTCATGATAATGGAAACACACATTGACATTGGAATCCAAATCCTCTTAGTGCACCATTCCGCCGCCTGGCAGTCCATGTCCAAACTGCGCAAAACGATGGCCGCAGGTCGAGTGCGTCTTTCTCAGGGAGGCGGACCCCAGTGTAGAGCCAGACGGCCTCGAGGTCACGTCCTCGGAACACTTTCGACAACGACTGTTACATCCGCAGCACGCAAGTCAGTGGTCCATCTACGTGCTGCCAGACCGCGTCAAAGGTTCAGAGGCTGCTGCTCCACATACAATCCAAGAGTTCATGACCCAGCAACGGAAACAATGTCGCCGGCCCCGCGCAGTCCACGTGGAATTCTTCGTGCCAACCAGTCCTTTCGGGGGCATTCTCAGCTCCATCAACTGTCTGAAGAGCTCTCGCATTGACGATACCCCGAGGAACACTGAGCTAATGTACTTCTGTGAGTCCAACCACAGCTCTCATGTCATGTCCCTCGTTTGTTTGGCATACGCGATTGATTGCTGACCATCTTCAGTCCTGGATTTCGTGGCTCCAAACCTCGTCTCTATTGACGGTGCCCATATGCCAGTCAGGTTCCTCAAGGAGATGCTGCCCTGGATGCTTCAGTCACAGCTCTTCCCCAACATTGCGCTTCTCATGGCTTCGGTCTTTCAAGCGCAAGAAAGGGGCCGCGATGCCATCCACAGCTCCGAGCCGCTGGCGATCAAGGTCAGGGTACTGTCCATGATCAACCAGGTTCTCGGGGGCAGCTACGATCTGTATGACGTTTTGCGGTCCATCATGAATCTGGTCATTGTTGAGGTGAGCATGCTCATCCGATTACCTGCGAGTTATGACAGACAGGATTTTTTACTAAACGCGCTCGGTCGTTAGTGGTTCTGGGGAGAAGACGAGAGCATGTGGGCTCATATGCGAGGGATGAAGGAGCTCGTCCAAGCCCGGCGTGATGACGTTGGAATGATGGATCCGCTATTCTCTGCAGTGCTTGTTCTGTGAGTCCGAGTCTCTTCTTGCCGTGTCACATCCCACCACGGCAACTCCTGGCTGACCAACTGGTTGGCAGCATCGACTACGCCACTGCCTGCTGCTTTGAGACCGATCTCTGTGTGCAGGACGGAACAACATCGAGGAAAGCGGCCCCTTTCCCCACGGTACTGTTGTCCCATGACAAGCTAGTATGTCCCTTGGCCGAGTATCCAAAGCGATTTGTGGAGCTTGCAACGCCCTTGGGGTTGAGCGCTGACACAGCCAGAATCCTGGATGATGTTCAATCTCTCACAGTAAGGATTATTGCGCACCACTCCCGGAAGGACCGTTCCAAAGCAAGCAAGATCAGGAGAACCGCCTTGTGGATGCATCAATCCCTTGCTGCTTGGGCTGCTATACTCACTGAAGACGTCTGCTCGGACGATCAAAGAGTGACCAAAACGATCCTCCTTGCTGGCTTGGTATACACAGAAGCAATTATGACAATTTTACCAATATCCCAGGTCAAAAGCGAGGCTTGCGCAAAGGAACTCTACGCAAACATCATATCAACCGCGCCGGCAAGATGGAAAGAGATGCGGGGCGTTTTCCTGTGGGTTCTCCTCGTGGCGACCCCTCACATGTCATCGCCCGCCAGCCGCCACGACAGCGACAGGGAGCTGCGGAGGAAGTATCTCAGTAGGAAAATGGCGACTGCTGCACAGGCTGTCGGACAGGAAGATTTTCCGCTTGCCATTTCGTACTTGAGGGCCTTTTGGTTGGTGCAGCGGTGGATTGCGGACGAGAACGATGCCGAGCGGCAGTCAGAGATAGTAGCTTCGGTCACGAGGGAGGATGCAGAAGAGATGAGTGTGATTGATGCAGGGGAAGGCATATGAGGGCGGGGAACGTGGCCAGAAACATAACGTCCACGAGCCAATAGATACGCGTTTATATTATAACGTTATCTATCAGTGAAAGTGACTTATTAAAAGAGTGTATCCAAGTTTATTCTCATCTTTGCCCCCGGCTTACTGCAAAGAAAAATACCCATCCACCACATTGTCACCGTTCCCCCAAGATATCCGCCAACCACGCGAGAAAGATTGTTCTCGTTATGTCTCACTGGGCCTGAAACGACCTATCCATGAACTCAAAACCAAAGAGCGAAGACCACCAGAACAAGATCAACGTGCCCAGGCAACAGCGGAGGCAGAGATGCCTATTTGATGACTGAGGCCTAGAGGCCAAGTCCGCCGAGGAGTCCCCCCAGAAGGCCGTTGAGGATGTTGGTGATCAAGGTGGTGACGGTGTTGACAAGCCCGGTGAGGGTAGCGATGAGGTTGTTGACGGTGCTGGCAAGACCGGGGACCGTGCCAGCCGCGCCGCCAGCAGCGTCAAGAACGACGGCGACAAGAGAGTTGGCGATGGCCACGACGGTGTTGAGGACGGGGGTGATGGCGGAGACCACGGTGCTGGGGAGACCGCCGGCGGTGTTGATGACGCTGTTGAGGGTGGTCTGGACCTGGGAGAGAGCCGTCTGGACGCGCGTCACAAGGTTGAGAAGCGTGGTGACGTCTGCGCCCTGGAGGCCGCTCAGGGCGAGGGTGGTGAGGAGCGGGACCACCTGGGTGGTGATGGTGGTGAGCTGGCCGGCGAGGTTGTTGACGGCGTTGGTCAGAGCCGTGGTGTTGACGGTCACGGAAGCAGTGCCGCTAACGGCTCCGGCTGGACAGTTGTTAGATCTACTGCTTGTTAAGATGAGGTTGTTTGCTAAGGGAGACTTACTGATCGCGGCGAGGTCAGTCGTGACCTGGGTCAAGACCGAGTTGACAATGGCGGTAGCATTGCTGAGTAGGCCGGCAACGTTGCCGAGCTGGCGATCAGCAAGGACCGAGTCCTGCGAGGACACAACCGCGAGGTCGAGAGGGGCGGCAGCGGGGATAGCCATGACCGAGCCGATGGCGGCGACGGCGGTAAGAGCGGTGGCGAAGAACTTCATTGTGAGAGCTTGGGAGTGAGGGTCACAACCTGGTTGCAAGTTAAAAGGTGATATAGTAGTAAGAGGTGTTACTTATTGCAAAGGCAGAGATGAGAAGTGAAGACCCGAGGAGTGGAGATGCGACTGCTGGTGATGGATAGAAGAGAGAAAGAATGAGCTTCAGACGGAAGAGAGGAGGCCAAATATATACTGCATTCCTGGAGAGAAACATGCAAGTCCAGCTGCAACATCCAATCTCAGCTGCTCGTGGTGTCCACCAACACAATGAAGGCATGAAAGGGCAGCCCTCGTCCTCTCTCTCTCCCAATTGTCTTAGCTGATGACTGCCCACCGCGGACATACTAGTCAATCGCAATGTCGCGATGGAGACAGATGGTGTTTACCCGGCGTCGAGTCTCACTGATCGACGTGCAACTTACGGCGGGCCGCGTCCATAGTCGCGGCAGCAGCCCCAGCTGAACTTTCCATGTACAGGGTTGGCGGGCGGAGCAGACTGGACGGCAGCCAGCAAAAGAAAGGAGAGGTCTAGGCCAGACATGTCAAGTGACGGGCAGATCCAACGCATCGCCAGCCTTGGACGTGGTTGAGAGGACAAGGCACTGAGCGTGAGGCTTGCATGTGCAGTCCAGACACACCAGACCAGACCCAGCCTACTTCGAGTGACAAATGCGCGTACGGTGAGTTAACTCGACAGGTTGTTACGCGATCCCCGATAGGCCAATTGCTCGAAAGCGCCGCCGCTCCGCCGCCGATGATCATTGCCTGTTCCGCGCGGCCCGCATTCCGGCCTCATGAGACTGACATCGACGGTAATTAATCAAAAGTGAAAATCAACACGGAACACATGCAGCGAGTAGAGGCCAACGTCGGACAGATTTGTGGTGCCTGTTTGGATAGCGAGGTCCTTAGGTCGGGTTGAGGACGTGGTGCGTACTGGGAGACCAAAACTACTATATCGTCTGCGAAGGTGAAGCCGACAACTGGCAGGCCGAACTGGTACTTCACCTCAGCTTGACCGAGCATATTCACCTATATCGCATCGACCTACATCATGCCTGCACACCTAGCTACCTACCCAAGAACTACATTGCAGCTGCCAGGCAATTGAAAGCTGCATAACCCAGGTACCCAGGCAGGTAGCAAGCTCTCAGCTCCCAGTTTGTATCACCCGATTCTCTCGACCTCTTGGCTGGGGTTAGGCGGCAAAGGGCCACTCGTTCTTGGCATGAAAAGTGGCATCCAATCCGGTGCTCGAAACCAGCCACCAGGCCAATCACATTACACGATGTGCGCACTCTGAAAGCCTTTGTTTGGCCGGAGCTGCACAAAAGTGTCTCAGACGCCCATCGTCTGCGTTGGCCAGAAAAAGGAAGTTGCTCGCGAAGAACGTCATCCCAATCAGGAAGACACCGCCGCAGATACGCTCTTCCTATTGCGATCAACGTGCACGAGAACAAGCAGGACGTGGTAAGTCGGCCATGGAGGTAAAAGGGCAACACACTAGTTTATCAGACACCGCACGCTTCTCAACGAATTAATTAGCCTCAGCCAGCTCCAATCAGCCCTCGGGGTTCAATGCACGTTCAGGCACAACCCCAACTTGAACCTGGCCGAGACACCTCAGAGAGATGAAGCCGGACATGTTGGTCCCAAAGGCCCGGCTAAGCGTTGAGCGGAGATTTTACAGCTTCCCCATCCACTGCGTGCCTGCCGCGATGCAATGCAATGCAACGTCGGGTCTGGTGATCAACACACGCCTGTACTTGACTGTATGCATTTTCCACTTGGGTCTTCTCCTGGCATATGCATTCGCAAAAGTGAAAAGGAATACGATGCATCTGTGACGGGAGATGCGTCGACGGCGGCATTGGTCCGCCCGGACCGGTCAATCGTTGTTCTCTGGGAGTGCCTTCATGTCCCGAGTGCGCGACGCCGCCAATGGTAACTGCCAGGCAAGTTCAAGCAAGTGCCTTCACGCACAGAGAGCCGCTCATACATGCCGCCCCTGCCTACCCATGCAGTTGGATCCCGATACTTTCCAATAATCCATGTTTCCAAAAGGGGGATTGCATAACGTTATGTACCTATCGTATGTAGGGGAATCCAAGCCCTTTGCTCTGCCGGGTCCTGCTATCTCTAAGTGCAAGAGAGATGGTCCCTTTCGTTTCCGTTCCCCCTTCTCTTACATCCAATGCCAAAGGAAATGGAGCGGAACTACAACTTTCAGTTGAACATGGGATCGGACTCTTGGCGACACCCACTTCAAAGCCGTGAATGCTGGCCGGTGGCTTAGTGCTGCACAACAGATCAAGAATTGCACACAGATCCGAGGCAGCAACTCCCAATACCCAGGCGCTTGCAGGAAGCTGAATTGGAACAGGATTGCTTCTTCCGCGGGAAAACAAATCCACTCCATGGTCTAGAACTGCATCTTGGGGTGGCGGCAGCACAGTCACCAATACAGTAGTGTGCTTCCGATGCCTCCACTCCTCTTAAGTGATGGTGACGCCGGGCTATATCATAATATCAGATCAAACTAGAACGGCACAGGATAGGTTGCCGGCGCCTATAGCTTGTCTCGCTGCCACTCCGCGCCTCTCGTTAGTCCTATCCTTTGTCGTACAACGCCAAAGAACAGGAATTTGCACGGCAGGTCGTATGCAGAACGAACTTACGATATCTCGATCAACAACCGTCGCTTACTAGGCAATTAGATCTTTTCGTAGGTGATCTAGAACATCGCTGTGTCATCGGCTTGCCAGTGAGCAGCGTAAGAAGAGACACAATAAGCTCACGCAATAATGTCCCAACGCCACTTTCTTTCCTACCCCCCCTCTTTTCATCTCAGCTGGCAACATGAAGAGACACAGCAGAAGATGGCGACGGCACAGCAAGTCGTGTCGCCTCAACCCCTCTCCAAGGCCCCTTTTGGAGCAGGCCGACATGGCGACAGTGCAGTGTGGAATGGCGTGCAGTCATCTACCTACCTACCTCGGTCGTGCCGCCAAGCACAGCGTCTACTCTATTGGGCATCTGGCTGGGTCTGGATCTCGATCATCGGAAGACATACGTGCATCCCAGCAAACGCCTGGATAGATCGACCGGGGGGGCCGACGCCGGCGGCACGGGAAGATTTCGGGTTTGGATATCAGAAGGTACCCAGGTACGTAAGATAGGTAGACAGCAAACAGACAACCAAATGTGGTAGAATTGCAACTTGGATGGAGAGTTTAAGGTTCACGAGGCTTCCGGGATCTCCGGCTGGCGGATGTGCCCCATCCTTGCCTACCATGTACTGTGCAAGCTGGTTCAAGTCTTGGTAAAAGCTTACCGAAGAATCCTCAACAAATATAACGGGTGAGACATGGTAAAATGAGAAACAGCTTGATGAACCGTGTTAGCTTGAAGATGGAGCTGACAGCAGCGTAGGATCCCGAATTCACTGTGCTGGTTGGAGAAAGTTGACAATCGCAATGCACATGTCACCATACAGCCCTTTTAAATGGTAAAAGATAATCAAAGGTGCACTTGTACATGAAATATATTACTCAAAGAAATGATTTATGTCAGCTATGTTATTACACATGTTCCGCGTTTATATGCAATGGCTCATTATGTACACCGCCAGTGAGGTTCTCGACTTGAAGTCCGTCTTTACAACCCCTTGCTCACGCTTCTCCTCTTCAGCGCTGCATACCTGATCCGGAACTGCACCGTCTCGGTAGTCTCGTACTCGCTGCCCACCTCGGGCTTGCCAAAGATCTTGAGCGCCTTGACGGCGAACTTGTAGACGCCAGCCGGCACATACGAGCCGTCAGCGAGTCTGCCGTCCCACGAAGTCTCGGATGTTCCGCGGGGGTTGTACACGGAGGGGAAGCCCAGCGGCTGGCCGAGGGTCTTGGTGCCAAAGACGGTCGTGGCGTTCTTGGCCGCGGTGGAGCAGTTGCTCACGGGTACTACGTCGACGCGTACGAGCGCGCTGCCAAGGGCGAGTGTGATTGCGATCTTGGGGAGGTCGAGAGCGCTGTAGGCCGAGTCGTTGGCGTGGCCCGCAGGCGGGAGGATAAAGGTGGTGTTGACGGCTACTCCCCCATTGTTCTTGTCAGACACGCGGCTAAGAACGGTGCCCGTGGTGTCGAGAACCGTCGCCGAGTGCATGCTGCCGGCGACGCCGAGGTAGGGGAGAGACAGCCCAGAGCCATCCGAGCCGTTGACGGCGAGGTATCCAGAGTAGACGGGTAGACGCTTGGCGTCGAGGCCGGTAGGGGCCGTTGCCGTCACGGTGACAATCTTGCGCTGGCCAGCGGCGATGGTGAAGTCGCTGGGGGAGAAGGCGATCGAGGCATAGCCGGCCACCAGGTCATTGGGGAAGGTGTCGGGCGTGATGCTGCCGTCGCCGGCCAGGGTGTAGCCAGTGGCCGCGACGACATGGCTGAGCTTGTATGTGATGGCCGTCTTGGCCGTGTTGGAGATGCTGAACTGCTTGACGGGGCTGAAGTTGTCCGTGTCATTGAACGAGATGCTCGACACGCTGAGGAGGGTCGTGGCGTGAGCTGCGTCCCAAGCCTGGATCAAGCCTCCGCCCTGTTGCGGGACGGGCGCGAGAACATTGGATGCCGTCTTGCCGTTCTGGAAGAGGTTGGGGTGCGCCGTGGACGAGAGGATGTTCTCGAGAGTCTTGGGGTCCTTGGTGCCACGGACTTCGATCACCAGTGCGTAGACAGCGGCCGCGAGAGGGCAGGCCATGGACGTACCGGACAGGACAGCATAGGCGCCGAGCGCGCGAGGGTAGGTGGACAAGATCATGCCGCCGGGAGAAGAGAACTGGGGCTTCACGTCGACCTCGTAGGTAGGGCCCCAGCTAGTGTAGGTGCTCAGGAATCCCGCCGACAAGGTGTTGTCGAAGTTGGCGAGGAACTTGGAGGCGGTGCTGGGATCGACCATGTTGACCACCACCTCAGACCCAGCCTGGAGGGCCTTGATCCACGTAACACCTTGGTCGGCCGTGGTCATGGCCACACCCTTGACGCCATCCACGGCGCCACTGACGCTGGCAGTGCCAACCACGTTGTTGTAGAGCATGACGTACTTGGCTCCCTTGGCGACAGCATTTGTGATCTTTGTGACGAAAGTGCAGCTGCCTCTCCGGATCAGGACGATGTGTCCAGAGAGATCCGGCGTAGAGTCGGGGTATGGCTCGCAGCCATTGGCAGTGTCGGTGGTGTTGAAGTTGACGGCCCAGAGCGGCAGGCTGACGCCGCCCCATGCTCCTGGCTCGCCCGTGGTGAAGCCGAAGGCCGTCAGGGCACCGTTGTCAACCTTGTATGTCGCGTTGGAAAGCAGGGCCGGGGCCAACGTGTTGTCGACAGACGCAATGGCCGTCACCTTGCGACCGTTGGCAGCGGTCGAGGCGTAGAAGAGACCTTCGCTGCCGTCGTTGCCGGCAGAAACCACACATGGGACACCGTTCTCGACGATGCGAGACACAACCTCAGCCCAAGGGTCCTCCGCCCAACCAGAGGCGCCGCCAATAGAAGCGGTGATGATGTCGCTTCCAGCCTCGTACGCCATGTTATAGGCCGCAATCAGGATGTCGTTGCCGACGTCACCGGAGCAGCCGAAGACGCGGTACGATCCCAATGTCACACCCGCGGCCGCTCCAATGATGCCGTAGGGGTTGTTGGACTGCGCTGCGATGATGCCGGCAACGTGCGTTCCGTGACCGTTGCAGTTGTCAAGGGGATCCGAGTCTGGCGTCGGGGTGTTCTTGCCGTTGAAAGCATCTCCGACGAGATCGGTGCCGTAGGAGACCAGGCAGCCAGGTCCAAAGCAGCCACCAAGAGCGGGATGGAGATAGTCGGTACCCGTGTCAATGATGGCGATCTTGATGCCCTTGCCAACGATTCCCGCGTCCTTGAACTTGTTCACTTGGGTCATAAGGTGGGGAGTGAACAGGTCTTTCCCGGACTCCTGTCGCTTCGAAAGGACATCCTGGAGAACGGATCCCGTGTAGTGGACCGTGTGCTCGGGGACAGGGTACGTCTTGACAGGCCAGATCTGCTTGATAGCAGGCAGCTCGGCGACCTTGGCGGCTGTCTCCTCGGCTTTCTCGATGTCTTTGAACTGGATCGAGGACCCCTTGAACAGGTCGAAGTGAAGCTCCTTTCGCAGCGTAGCGTCGTCACTGATGGAGTCCAGAAACGTTTTCGAGTCCTGCGCGCAGCAACCGTGGTCAGTAAAGCTGTGCCGTACGATTCGACCAATTCCGTGTTGACAGGAACATCAGACGGTCTTACATGGTTGTCCTCGTACTCAACGATGTACGCTCCAGGGATGACGCCGGGAGTGCTGCTCTGGACAGCTCGCGCAACAGTGGCGGCCGCCAGAAGCGTCGCCGTCAAGCCTACGCGGACCATGATGGTGCAGAGGCGACTGTGGAGGCGGGGAGAAAGGAGAGAAGGGTCAAGTGAATGAGCGAAAGTGAGCGCCTCAGACCAACATCAACAGCCGAGTGACCAAACAACAGAGTCGTGTGTGCTGCAGCAGCTGGCGCCATGATATATACTCGTCGATCATCTGGAGGTAAACCCAACGCTCGTGGGTCGGGAGAAGTGGGGGTGAGACCCTGGTCCATGTTGGAGACTGGACGGGATGGTGAAATCGCGGTCGAATTTACCCAGATTTCTTATCAACGACGCAATTGATTGACCCAATTGGGCGATAGGCCCCTGCCCGAGAGAAGGGCATAGGATATGCTGTCTTGGGAGCCTCGGTGCAGGATCGGTGCAGGTAGGCTGGTGCTGTTGCCGCTTTGCTCGACGAGGCAGGTCGGCCACTGCTGCCGTGTGCTGTGCGGCCTTATTGGGCGGCAGGTCCTTTTGCCAAGTGTGATTAATCTCTTCGAAAGTAGCACCGCAGTGGGAGTATGGGGCGGATGATGGGCATGGGCAACTCTGCATTCCATGATGTGAATGAGGATCTGTGGCCATGGGGATCGATGCATGAACGATGGACCTCGCCGCGGTCGCTGGCGGGTGCGGAGAAGCCCTCTTGCCCATGCAGTGCGACCGAACCCAGGTACTAGACTCCTCCGATTCGACCGTGATAAGAAGGTCAACCACGGTGCACCACGCCGCGGCCACAATATTGGTTCCATGGTGTCATGGCGTGTGGCTGTCACCTCCGACTTGGACGTGGGCTTTGGACCTCCTCCCTTTAACAGCCAAGGTGCCACGAGTGGACCGAGCTGCTTTGGGGAGGTCAGAATTAGGCAGTGGACAGTCAAGACAAGACATCCCTGCATCGCCAAGACAAGCCGTTTAAGGCTTGATGAGGTTAGGCGGAAGGGAAAGGGAGGGGGACAGAAGCGGATTGATGGCTCCGTCACAACGTAAAGGCAGCTTGGATACCGCCGATCAGAGGCGCAAGCGGGCTGCCCTGCCACATGGTGTTTGGCAGCTTGAAAACTTCCTCCTGCCAGGAACGAGAAGAGGGGGGAGACCTAGGCACTGCTGGGACATTGAACTCGGAGCTGAGTCCAGCCTGAGCAAGTTCGCGCCCTGCCGCGCCGCCGTCTTGTGATGCGGTTCCTGCAGAAAGGCCCAACTCTGTTGCGTTCCATCTGAATGTGCGCGTGCAGGCGATTCCTTGCCTCGCTTGACTTTGGGTTTTCTTCCAGGCACCTTTTACCCCGCAATACTGTGCTGCAGTGCCTTGCACCGCCATGCGCAGCCAGCACACCCATAGGCTGATATGTGAAGGATCCGCGGCCAGATGATGCTGACGATCGCTTGCAAGTTTGCCATGCGGCGACTGACACTGTAAACAAACTCGGGTCGCTTCCATCGCCGATGCTTCTTTTTGGCCCGAGGCTTGTCAGTTGTCGCCAGCTCTCTGTCGAGACTCAATCAGGGGGTGGGCCCAAATAGGAAGGCCAGGAGAGTTTCAAGGACCCCTGGTTAATTGGCATCCAGCACGCGATGCGTGAGTGACATCAATGTAACCACCGAGGCGATCTGGGAGATGCGCGCAATGCGTGCGATTGGGGTCTGACCGCTGCGGTGACGCTAACATAAGATAGGATGCTCGACTCCCATTTGAACGGTTTCTCTGACCGTGGCAAGCTCGGCGAAGGACGCAGTGCATTCATGGAGGCTTGGCCATGTGTTGGACGTGCACGGCAGCGCTGTCGCCATACAGTGCCGAGAAGGCCGCAATACGAGTTGCTCGCCTCATCCGAGTGGGTGTGCAAACCGAAGCAAGACTGGGGGATGTCGTGGAAGCGGGAAGACGACGGGAAAAGGCTCGCCGGATGGTTGATGGCGGACAGACTGGGTCATGCATGGCAACAGCTCCGCTCACGATCAAGGCACACCGACAATTGGAGTCGTGGAAGGTTGGCCGTGACAAGAAATGTGCGGATGATACCCAGAGTCGATCCTGTCGAATTCGATGGCCTCGTGGACACCGAGCTGCTCGACCTGGCAATTGTTCAAGATGTGGGCATCCATGGTCTCGACGTTCCGGGTTGCTGCTGGGGCTGCTGCTGGGACCTCCGCCAGCGATTAGCGATGCCCGCCCATCTGCTCCATGCTCCGATCAATCCTCAGGGCATTTCCGACGAGCGCCAGCGCGCCGTTAGATGTGCAAGGTGAGTAGTGGTTACAGAAAAACACGGGATTCGAGACAGAAACCGTGAAAACGAGGTTGCGGATCTTCCCACGACAGCTCGTGCAGTATTGAACGCGGTAGAGTGTTGAGGTGAGTGACGGGTAGGAGCGATGACGGGCGGGTGCAAAGAAGGTTTGGCGTAATCCAATGGATTTGAAGGGTGCGGGTCTTCTGTGCCAGGGCAGGCACTGCGACAGCCAATCGGATGGGTATGAATGCCAATCGCGCCCCGGATCAAGACTTGGCGACAGCGGCTGCTCCCATCGCTCCCGCGCCCACGACACCTTCAAGACCTCGCAGCTGACATTCCAAGCCTACCTCGCAGCCGCTTTCGCAAAGACCCCCGATTGCGCCCGAATCAATCAATCGAAGCTGCCTACCTCCTAGCCAACATGATCTGCCGAGCCTGCCTCCGCGCTGGCGGCCTGAGAGCAGCAGCCGTGACTGCCCGTGCCGAAGCCTCGTCGCGACAAGGCGCCCAAATCATTCTCCAGACCACACGCACACGCTCGCTCTTCTCGACAGCTTCGATCCCCCGCACGCGATCCCCCATCGCATCATCACTGCTCTCGCGCGTCCAGCCATCTCACAGACGAATCCCTCCCTCCTCCCAAAGACCATACTCCGCCCCGGCCGCAGCGCCCCCGACCGCGCCCGAAAAGCCCGGTTTTCTGTCCGAGGGAGAAGCACAGGTGTGGGATCTGCTGCTGGCCGAGTTCGCCCCCACAGAGCTTGTGGTCCAGGATATATCAGGCGGCTGCGGGTCCATGTACGGCATCGAGATCAGCTCCGAGCGGTTCCGCGGCCTGAACATGCTCAAGCAGCAGCGCCTGGTCAACTCGGTGCTGGGGGATCTGTTGAAGGGCTGGCATGGCGTGCAGCTCAAGACGCGGGTTCCGTGAGGCTGGCACGCGCTGATGTGATTAGCCGCCGCGGTTGCCTTGACGGTTTGCGATGCGACGACGGGGATAGAGGAACAAGGGCCAGGCATTTGCTCGCAAACGATGGCGGGTTTCTTTTCGGGGGTGGTGATAATTAGGAGGGAAGAGAGGGAAAGACACCGCCATACCGTAATGTTTTTCAGCCAATAAAGAGACAGAGCTGCTGTATAATCGGGGTATCTGGTCGTCAAACAGTGACCATACCTACATTGGGTTGTATCAGGGCAAGTACCTCAAGTACCTGGTACCTTTTACACTGTAAAGTGACGTGGTGGGGCCAGTCAAACTATAGAAAACAACTCGTCAGACCCTTGTGTTCTGGAGACATCCTCGAAAGACCATATACCCTGTCCCTGTTCATTTCTACTACGCTCATGGTCCCGAGGGACGCGAGTGACAGCTTTTCATAGCTCGAGTTGGTAATTAACTGTGCCTGTGCTGTGTTCAAGTGTGTAGTGTCGTTTGGATAAGATCACGCTCCCGGAGACAACCCCTTATTACGTATCTCAGGTAAACAACCTTCAAGCCACCCGCCATAGCCCACAGGAACGAAAGAGCCCCGTTCCAGAGCAAAGTTTAAGGTCTCCAGCGCGCTTGTTAAGTGACGCAGAGGTCCCCGTCAGACCAGATTGAATCCCGAGGTTAACCTGACTCCTCCAACAACCATGAGCGCCACGCCGGGCATTTACCTGTCCGTCCGTCTCTCATGTTGGATGATGGACATTGAGGTTTGTCCGTCCATTGAACATTTTTCTTTTAGATTGAGTTTCCGCTTTGATTCTCAAATTTCTTTTGATGTTCTTTCCGTCTCCCGTCCAGTCCAATCATTACCATGGGCAATCAAGCTAGTAACCTCACCCCTCTCGAGAAGTGCATCACGGCCGTTGCCGACGGAAGAGACGGGTTCGCCGGTTTCCCGGGCAGAACCATTCTCTACCAGGACCAATGGGTTCACCGATACAACCTGGACTACGAGGTTGAGCCCGTTGCCGTCATACGCCCTCAGTCGGCCAAGGACATTTCTGGCATCATTATGTGCGCCACACAACATAATGTCAAGGTCCAAGCCAAATCTGGTGGTCATTCTTATGGGTACGTGGATGTTGCTCATCGAGGGGTCATGAAGGGCCGGGCAGATGCTGATGATCGATGTAGGAATTATGGTAGACATCCCCATCACCTGACACCAAGAAAAATAACTAACAAACCATACCTGTCTTGACTTACACAGGCTTGGGAGGGGAAGACGGCGCCATTGCGATCGACCTCGTAAACTTCCAGGACTTCAGCATGGACGGGAAAACGTGGAGGGCCACCATCGGCGCAGGCACTCGGCTGGGAGATGTAACCAAGAAGCTTCACGACCACGGCAACCGAGCCATTGCCCACGGCGTGTGTCCTGACGTTGGCATCGGCGGCCACTGCACAATTGTACTGTCCCTCCCATCTTTATGTTCTTTGTCAAAATTGCTGGCCTGCTGACCTGAGGGGGCTTAGGGAGGACTCGGTCCAATGTCGCGGATGTGGGGATCATGTCTGGACCACGTCGTCGAGGTGGAGGTGGTGACTTCGGTGGGGAGCATCGAGCGGGCAAGCGAGACGCTCAACCCGGATCTGTTTTGGGTAGGTAATTACGTCAAATTTGCCAACCTACCCACCCAGTGACACGCCGGATGCTCTCGACTAACGAGCCATACTTACACGCAACCAGGCTCTCAAGGGCGCGGCATCCAGCTTCGGCATCATCACGCAGTTCGTAGTGCAAACCCGGCCGGCGCCAGGAAACGCGATCCAATACTCGTACAGCTTCAACTTCGGCTCGCAGGCGCAGATGGCCCCGCTGTTCTCGGCCTGGCAAGACCTGGTGACCCGCCCGTCGCTCGACCGGCGCTTCGCCTCCGAGTTCATCATGACGCCGCTGGGGGCCGTGATCACGGGCACCTTCTACGGGTCGGAGGAGGAGTTCAACAGCACGGGCATCCCGACCAGCATCCCCGGCGGCGACGAGCTGGGCTTCCGCATCCACGACTGGCTTGCCTCGCTCGTGCACTCCGCCGAGACGGAGGCGCTGTATCTCTCCAAGATCCCGGCCCCGTTCGTGTCCAAGAGCCTCGCCTTCCGGCGGGAGGACCTGCTCGGCGCGCTCGAGGTCAAGGGGCTGTTTGACTGGGTCGATCGCCAGGACAAGGGCACGCTGCTGTGGTTCGCCATCTTCAGCGTGCAGGGCGGCGCCCTCGCCGACGTGGGCGTGAACGAGACGGCGTTCGCGCACAGGGACAAGGTGCTCATCTTTGAGTCGTATGGCGTCGGCTTGCCGGTCATGAGGGCGACGAGGGAGTTCATCCATAATTTGCACAAGAACATGAAAGATGCGGCCCCGTCGGGCGCGGTGCTCGGCACGTATCCGGGCTATGTCGACCCGACGCTGGAAGAGGGGCAGCGGGAGTATTGGGGGGCAAACTTGCCGAGGCTGGAGAGGCTTAAGCGGGAGTGGGATCCGTTCGATGTCTTTCACAATCCCCAGAGCGTCCGTGTTGGTCCGGTGGAAGACGGGGGTGTGTGATTTGAAGGATTCTGTTTAAGTTTCATTTGTAAGTTTCGACAAGGCGGTTCCGTACCTTCCTGAAGAACCTAAGAATGACAGTAACGTTAACGTTATAGCATGTATATGAATAAACTGGATTCCGGGTATAACTGCACGGTGGGGCAAGTAAATACAATTCCATACTTATTTGTCAACAAAACACTGGAAACCACCGTTATTCCAACCTTCAAATAAAGTTAAAAACACAACTCCTTTTTTTCACCTGAAACCTGCATCCGCCTGCCGCAGCGGCCTCGGCTCCACGTCGTCAAAGTCGGTATTCGCAAACTCATTCTCCATCGGCACGGGCTCACGTCGCCTTGCCTGCATGTGCTGCGCAGTGAGCGGTAGTATCGCCTCGCCTCGCGGATGGAGGTCGAAGTCGGTCATCTCGCGACCCTCCCACGTAAACAGCGTGGTCTCTCATGAACGAGGATCTTACCCCCATGCCGGGGCCGCCCGTCCTCCTCCGAATCTTCGCTGTCACGGTCCGCCGCTGGCTGTTCGGCCCACTCAAACTCGGGCCAGATCTCGTGGATGAGCCGCTTCTGCTGGTGGCGCTCGCGATGGCGCGCCCCGGCGAGGAAACCAAACCACCACAGCGTGGCGAAGAGCAGGATCGCCACGGATGTGGTTGGCACCCACCACCACGCGACGGTGCTGGACGAGAAGTTGGCCGTGGCCGGGATCCACGACGCGATCAGCGGGAAGGCGTTGCCGACGAAGTAGACCACGGCCGAGATGACGCTGAGCCAGGGGTAGACGCTGCTGCCCGTCAACTCGCTCCAGGTTTTGCGAATGGGTACGGTTGTCTCGTCGGCTGCGGAGCCGGCTACGAGGGCACTGCGGTAGTCTTTGGTCTTGGCCGGCTCGGTGGCGGGCGGGCCGCGGAAGCGCAGGATCAGAATGCCGACGGCGAGCAGGCAGCCAAACAGCGCGGTGCTGAGGAAGGCCATCAGCCCCGAGAGCAGGGTGTAGGCGTCGTCGGGCTTGATGCTGACGGTGGCGAGGATCAGCACAAAGCAGCTCAGGAGGTGCAACACCAGCGCGCCGACGGGGGTGGCCTCGCGGTGCTGCTCGGGCGAGAGGTAGCGCAGCTTCCACCCGTGGGACATGCGGAGGTACGCGATCAAGCGCCCGATGCTGAGGTCGACGTTTTGCCCGAAGAACCTGGGGAACGGGAGGAAGCCCTGCTTCGCGATCTCCTGCTTCATGCGCGCGGCCGTGTACGTCATGACGATGACGTTGCCGAACGAGGACAGGGCGAGGAAGGCGTTGAAGATGCGGTCCGCGCTGCCGTCGCCGGGCACCCACGAAAACGTCTTGCGGAAGAAGAGGAGCGCGACTTCGTCGGTAGATTGCTCGTAGGCGGGGACGACGACCATCTTTCGAGTGGTTAGGTCATGTGGGCAACGCTAGCTGTGCTGGAAGAGAGAGGGATGGTTACATGTAACTCACATAGCAGATGTTGACTAGCATGTACAGCACGGATACCAAGGCCATGCCGGAAATGGCTGCCCTTGGGAATGTCCTGCGCGGCGTGGCCACCTCGCCGAGCACCTGCAGCCAGTCAGCGTCTGCAATTCCGTGGGCTTTGCAAAGAGAATGAGTCTTACGTAGTTGGCCTGTTCAAATCCAGAATACGCAAAAACTGCTGTTGGTTAGGGTCTGGTGCCAGTGGTGCCATGGTGATCATTCAGCTTTGCAAGGGGCATGCTCACTGATGGATAAGAACGAGGCCGCGTAGCCCGTGACCGTTCCCTGCGCGAGATTGTCATTGCTGGCATCGCTGTTTGGGTCCACGGGTTCTTTGAAAGCGACCTTGGGGTCTATGTTCTGCGTCAACACGTTCGGGACTTGGTTGCCGTCCTCGTCATGGACGCCCCCACCGAGGACGGCGAGTGTCGTGAAGATGATGACAAGCAGAATGCACACCTTGACCACGGCGAGGAGGTTGTTGAGCCAGATTCCATAGCGGCGGGAGACGACGTGGACCACGCACGCAAAAGCGGCCGCGGCGATGGCGATGGCGATGGCGATGGCCCGGACCTCGCCGTTCTTGGGCTCGTCGCCGGAGCGGGCTGCCTGCAGCACACGCACGGCAAAGTTGATGCAGTTGCTCGCCATGTTGCGCACAAAGATGAAGCTGATGCCAAAGAGCGTGCCCATGAGCAGCACTGTGTCTTTCTTGTAGTGCGGCCAGCCAGACACGAATTGCAGCTAATTACACAGAACGCATGAACAGGCATTCTCTTCATTTGTATGGGCATGATGATCGAGATGGACGGCACTCACATAATGGAGGTCGCCGCCGCACCGTGGGACGGCTTGTTCCAAGCCCTCAATGACATAGCGAGGCACGTTCAGGCCGTACTCAATGTAGACATGCGTTCCTGCAAGCCCGTAGAAGATGTCGAAGAACCAGAGCAGCAACGCACCGCCGCTGCTTCGGGTGCCCTGCATCACCAAGGTAGGCCCGACAAAAATGCCAGTGCCTGGTGACGTTCAGTGCTTGCTCTATGATGAGATGGGAGGCTGATGAGAATGAGGAGTCGGAGAGACTCACCAATCATCTGGTTGATGACGAGGAGAAAAGGGGTAAAGAACCCAAGCCGAAAGCGCTCTTCAGGTGCATCTGTCACGATAGCGTGCTGGTTGGTCGTGCGCACCAACTCGTCAAGCAGGTCGGACTGAGGCTGGGCTTGGGCATAGTCTTGCCCAGCCTCTCCGTGAGGTGGGTCTGCAGGAGCAGCTCGAGCTGCCATGGTAATCTTTGGGTCCGAACGGCTGGCGTCCGTGGCTCTCTTGACGAGGATAGATGATGGGAAAAGAAGAGAGAAAACGAGGGGAACATAGGTAAGTACTAGATGAGGTGAACGGCGTCACCCCGTGCTTGTAGCCTCCGAGTCCAGCGTCTGTCGACCTCGCCCATATAATTACGACTGCTATGCAAGCCCAAATGACATTTTGCTTCGAGTTCAGTCAGGCTTTCCCAAGACAGACGCCTCCGCGAACGACACTTCCGAGCGGAAACCGAATGCAAGGTACACCATTTGTGGCTGGAAAAGCCGAGTGGAGTGTGACGGGCGCGCCATTGTGATTCGTTGCCTCGTCCATCCCATGTCTAAGTTGGCCGCCCGCCACACAGCCAAAGCTGAAAGATGCCTTTCCCGTCTTGAAATGGCTGTTCTGCCTTGACTATTAACGCCTTTGATGGTAGTTGTGGCTTTCGGTATCAGCCTTGGGCTGAATCGGTACGCGGCAAGGTCTTCTTCCGCGTCTCAGCTGCCTTGAGAGCCTCGTTTGAATCCAGCCACATGCTGAGATGCATGGGTTTGGAACCCAGCTTCTCACTTACTCCCCTCGGCTTCCGACTCTGGTGGAGGATCAGACGCATACTTAGGTATCTCATTAGTAACAGGTATCTTACCCACCTTCCTCACATGTTCACCGAGCTCACACGGGTCCCGTCACCACGGCTTGTGCCTGGTAATCATCCACACTTCCAACGATTGTTCGACCGCACAAAGGGTAGAGGGCACACGATCCATGAGTGCCCCTCCCTTGGAGCCGGCACGTTCATTACACGTAACATGGTCGCACCGCAGCTTGGAGATCTGGTCAGGTTTGCGGAATTCGGCTGGATGGTTTACGACTACGGGTGGTCGAGGGAGCGGAATGCTAGTAGGTCAAATTTACTTTGATAATTATCCGCATCCATTGACGGCCATGCTCGTGTCTGTTGCTCACCACACCCAGGCATACAGTACATCGAGTTTGGAGGCGATGTCGAACATCTCGCGAAATGTCTCAACCAGCTCTCGGGCGTTGTCACCCAAGCCCAGAGCTTGTTTTGCGACCCACACCAGAGCTTACCCCCCGTTGGGGCCCTGGACTGGGACAACGCGACGCTGCTCGACATCATCGGCGACTACGATGCTACGCTGAACGAGTGCCTGCAGCTCGTCAAAACAAACAGGAGTTACACGGCAACGACAGGGCCCGTCCCCAATCTCGTGTGGAACGTTATGGTCCAGCCGAAGGTCGACAGGCTCCGAGCTCGGATCGCGCTCCACAGCGCCAAGATCCAGCATGTTCTGGAGCCTTTCAAGATCGACCTCTATCTGCGCATCCACAGCGACCTCGCCCGGCGCATCCAAGGTGTCCAAGATGATGTTCGCGACGTGGGCAACAGCGTCAAGGAGATGCAAAGAGAGTTGCAGACCCTGATGTGCCACCTCAACCCGGCCCTGGTGCAGAACATGGATCCCCAATCCGCCCGCGAGATCCCTAGAATCGAGGTCCCGGCCCCGATCTGGCAGAGCTTGGAACAAGGCTTTGTTGACCGCGACGCCGACAGACTCGACAATCCTCCGCTGCGTGATATCGCCGATGCCTTCATCACAAACTTTGAAATGTCTACCAGGCACTTTCGCCCGGCGCCGAACCAAGGGATCACAAGCCCGCCACTGCGTCAATACCTGGCTCTTGTGACCTGCCAGTTTCTAATGGACAAGATGTTCGAGTCGCCCGAGTATCACAGTGAAACACAGACGTCGTCCCACTGGCCGCGCTACATCAAGAGCTTGCAGCAGCATCTGTCCGCAGAATGTGGTCGCTTCAACCAAGACATGACGCCCCCGGATATTCTAGGCCCGGACGGTAGCTTGAGTGTCCCCGCTATCTGGAAACGCGAGGAGCTCACTGCATACATCGAATCGGCCAATATCCCCACAGCCATGGAGCACCTCCTGTATTTGCCGTTGCAGAAACCCCACCCCCAACGCTGGCGGCGGTTGAAGCTGCTGCGCATTAGCGACGGCACTGACAGACAGTTCCGTCTTGTCATCACTGCCGGCGACCAGGGCCGGCCAGCATCAGAGACGCGCCCTGTCAACTTTGACATCCGGAATGCGTGCCTTATCCCTTGCTACGCCACCCACGACGGGAGAGACGCGCCGTTGGAAATGGTTCTGAGGGTGGGCGATGAGCTGCATCCCCTGGTCTTCTGCTCGCGAGCCGACTTGTACAGGTTCCAGCAGGCCCTGACTGGCTATGAAGTCGTCGACCAGTACATGGAGTACGGGCTGCAGGTCGTGTTTGTCATGGGCGCGGATGGGAAGGTGATGGAATATGCCACGCTGCAGCTGTGGCGCCCCAGCCGTCTCGAGGGGGAGCGCGTCGTCGGTGATGGCGAAGATGAAGCAAGCCAGACATCCAGCACAAGTTCGTCAGAGACACTCCGCCTCAGCCGTTCAGTAACAGACCCCATTCCCTTCTCACCGGGCGGTTCGCGAGACTCGTGGTCCTCGTACGCAATGCAGACTCGGAGCGACCCGTTACTTCGAGCACAAGCTGGTGAGGGTCCAGCTGCGGAGGGGCCACGGAGCCCAACGGACCCCAGTTTCACAGCCTGGCAGCCGCAACGAACCAACACTGACACCACTATTCGTCAACAAGGCCGGCTCTCGGTGTCCAGGAACAGTGGTCAAGCCCGGAACATGCCACCCAGTCCCACATCACCAGTGTCCTCGCCAACAAACGTTGACCCCTCCGGCCGACAAAACAGCCTCCCCAACGGCACGCTGAGCACAGCAGGCAGCATGCGATCCTCCATATCGACAGCCAGCTACGCCACCAGATCCGTATCAGTCGTCGGCACCTCCAACGTCGCCGCCACAGGGATGCTGCACTGCAAGCCAACCGAGCCGCTCCTGGTCCTCTTCACACAGAGCGGCGGCGGCGGCAACACCACCAACGCCCACGGCATCGTCGCCGTCGTCCTCGACCACACAACGGGCTGCAACTACAGCGCCTGCCAATGCATCAGCCGGCCCGAATGCCGCATCGCGTCCCTCGAGCGCCCGGGGTCCGGCGGCGGCAGCAGACCCCTAACTCTACTCCGACTGGGCGGAACCCCTCCCCCTCTCGGGGCATCACCCACATCACGATCGAAACCAGCGCAATGGGACATCCTCCCGCTCTCGGAACCGCTGCGGTCGTCGCGAGCCACTAGCCGCGGCGCAGGGAAAGCCTGCTGGCGCAGGGTGATCCGGATCAGCATCTGCTTCGAGAGCACGCAGCTGCGCAGACACTTCGCGGGCGTGCCGTGTACGTGCCCCCAGGCCGCCGTCACCGAGGGCCAGCTCATGGCCTGTCTGGCGCGGTGGCACCGCGGGCGTCTGGGTCTGGCCCAGGAGGCGGCTCGGCGGGAGTGGGCGGATTGGCATCGGATGCGGTTTGGGAGTCAGGTTGGGATCGTGGTTGACCAGCGGTTGATGCCGGGACGGGGATAGACGCGCGGGGAGGTTGTGGGTGGGCTGCAGGAGTTTGTTGATATTGGGATGTGATTAGATGTCCTGGATGGTTTGATTGTCAGCGTGATACCCTTGTGACCTTTTGTCCAGTTTTTGTATTGAGCTGGGACGTGTATTTATATCCGTATCGTGTTTACCTAGATGAGATGTTTGTTTTCCTCTTGATTTGCACATTTCTTTATTGATCTGATGGATATACTATATACTATGTGTGTCAAGCGATTGAGCGATTCCTGCAATAGACTTTCGTCTGGTGTCAAACATCATCAAACAACTGGTGCCCAAGTTTTATTGGTTGATTCGCTTAAAGCAAGCAGGTGTTCAGACGAGAAAACGATTGCCAATCAAGTACCTGAGATACATAGGTACCTGGTATTCATTGACCTTTCACACTTTTTAAACACACGAACACGGACACGCTTCAGTGCGTCCCCCTATCTCGACATCACGCATGCATGCATGGATGCCCACCAGCGACAGATCTGATAATTAAGCTCAGATCATCGCTACCCACGTGCGTGCATTCAACTTAGTAGACCTGGCCGCGCACGAGCCCCGGTGGCAAACCAAACCGAAAAGTTCTGAGAACCTGAAAGCAATTGCGTGATAGCTGCGTCCCATCCGTGCTCTCCATGACTCGCATTCGAACACGTACAGCCGAGTTTTTCCACCACCAAAAATCGTGCATCAAAGCGCAAACCTCGTTCTTGGAATATCCCTGCTCGTCTCCGAGATGTCATTATCCAACTCCCTTCTCCAATAGCTGATTATGTGTTTTTGTCGTGATAATAATAATATGTGAAGAAGCCCACTCTGTAATAGTTGGTCAGCTCTGACACTTTGGCGGGTAATTATGCTTGCGTGTCGTCAACACCACCCAGTCCCCGTTTGGCCCGCTTCAGATCTCGGCCCGGATCAAGGTCGTTGGAGACATTCTGTAGGAGAAGCCAACATGACGGAGCCTCTCCCATAGTGAGTTTCAGTCTCCCGGCCAGAGACATCGGGCATCCTTGTCTGAAGCAGGCTCCTTGAAGCGACGGCGCCGACTGGAAGTCATATATCGCCGTTGATGCTAGAGTTTGACGCTTTTTTGCAAGCTCCACCTTCTCATTGCAAAACACCGCGTTGAAGGCACTCCCCAGCTAGGGATCGTTCCCGGCGTTTTAAGCTGGGCGTATGCAGCTTGGACATGCCCAAACCTGACACAGGATGAAGGATTCTTTCTTCGTGGTGGAGTGGGGGCGCTCGCGCACGGCAGGTCTAAGCCAAGATATCTACATATGTACTGTCGAAGGCAAGCCCAGGACTCTCGCAACTCATCTCAGGTTCATCCCGTGCTCCCTTCCTCTGTCAACTTGCTGGCAAGAGACAAGCCCCACCGTGATCTTCATTTCGGCACCGAGTTGATCTCATCCATTCATTTCCCCCTTCTCTTTTCTAAGCAAGCACGCATCACAGCAGCCAGCACTCGTTATTTGTTTTCGTCCTGTTTCCTTCAGCTTGCGTCTCTCTCAAAGTTGCCCCTTTCAACCCTCGAGCCAAGATGAATCCCCGCAACTTGTCCATCCAGCTCGGCGGCGACGCAGCCGTGTCAGACTACACATTCCCCGCCGGTCAACTGCACCCAACAGGCCAGCCGCAGCCCAGACGCCCTTCATTCCACTCCCCCCATGTCTCGAACGACGACACCATCCGCGCGGACGACTCCTCTCGCAGCTCGTTCGACGACGACCCGTTTACAGACCACGAGAAGACGGCGCTGACGCCCAACCGCGCCGACTTCCCGCGCTACGGCACAACGCTTCCGATTCCGAGTCCCAGCCCGGACGACGAGGAGCAACAACAACCCCCGCCACAAGACCAGGCAGCCGAGGTGCCGTACGAAAAGGACCACGACCCGTACTCGCCCACGCGCCCGAAACTCGGCATCCGCCCGCGCCTGGCGCACTTCACCTGGGCCAACTACACGCTCACGATGGCGACGGGCGGTCTCGCCCTGCTCCTCCGCGCGCAGCCGTTTCAGTTCCGGGGTCTGTTCCAGATCGGCCTGGTCGTGTATATTCTCAACATCATCCTCTTCACGCTCATCACCTGCGCGCAGGTCACCCGCTTCTTCCTCTTCTCGGGCACGTTCAAGGCGTCGCTCACGCACCGGCGCGAGGGCTTCTTCTTCCCGACCTTCTTCCTGTCCATCGCCACGCTCATCACGTCCACGCAGCGGTACGCGATCCCCGACGGGCTGGCGAGTCATCCCTCTGCTGCGCTGCTGTGGGTGCTCCAGGCCGCCTTCTGGGCGTACGTGGCGATCACGACGGCGGTGGCGGTGGGGCAGTACAGCTACGTGTTTACCGCGCACAGCTTCGGGCTGCAGACCATGATGCCGACGTGGATCCTGCCCATCTTCCCCATCATGCTCAGCGGGACCATCGCGGCCGTGGTCGCGGGCACGCAGCCGTCCGCCAACGCCGTGCCCATCATCATGGCCGGGCTGACCTGCCAGGGGCTCGGGCTCGCCGTCGCCACGCTGATGTACGCGCACATGGTCGGCAGGCTGATGCAGTCGGGCCTGCCGGACCGCGAGCACCGGCCCGGGTTATTCATGTGCGTGGGCCCGCCGGCGTTCACAGCGCTGGCGTTTATCGGCCTGGCGCAGGCGCTGCCGGCGGATTTCGACCACGACATGGACGGGTTGCTGGACACCAACATCATCCGCACCATGGCCATCATCGGCGCGGGCTTCCTGTGGGCGCTGAGCTTCTGGTGGTTCTGCATCGCGCTGCTGGCCGTGGTGCAGAGCCCGCCGCGGTACTTCCACCTCGGCTGGTGGGCCATGGTCTTCCCCAACACGGGGTTCACGCTCGCGACCATCGCGCTGGGGAACGCGTTCCAGAATGACGCGGTGCTGTGGTTTGGCGTGGCCATGTCCATTTGCTTGGTCCTGGCCTACGGCTTTGTGCTGTTTCATCATGTGCGGGCTGTGGTGGTGCAGGATATCATGTACCCCGGGCGGGACGAGGATTTCGAAGACCATTAGCGGCACGCACGCACACATGGAGTTGTATTATGTGTGATGGGAACATGAAGGGAAGGTTTGGCGCGCCGGATGTTTACACCCAAGACCAAGTGCTGGACGGGCGTAACTGGGTTCAAAACGAAGTGGCTGATCCATGGCAAATACATGTAGATGTACGTTGTGTGCAGGACATAGACTTGTACAAGGATATCACTATGAGAAAATGGATAGAATGATAACCTGAACATAATTAGAACTTGATTCAGCTACCAAGTACCCTTTCCTTTATTACCATACCGTACCTAGGATACGCGACGGTCTACATAAGGCACCGGGTGGATGGCGTAACCGGGGACGATTCGACCGTCGATCGATTGCGCGTCGGGGTTGCTTTGCGCCGCCAGAACCAAATGGTAACCAATTAAATTCATGCTATTAGGTACCTGAATTAATACACCGTGCTTCAGCCCTTCAAGGGCAAATACCGCCGTCTCAGACGCCAAAGCTTGCCTGACTTGAACTGTTTTAAGCAAAAAACCAAAACGCCATGCGCCGCGGGGAAAGCCTATCCCCCAAACCAGCGTGAGACCCTCCACGCGCCGCTGGACCAGAACAACTCAGCTTCAATACAAAAAAACTACTCGCACAAAATGCCTAGATTCATAACCTCCAAAAAAAGAAAATACCCCCATCATATCCTCGTGCCGCTGGCCCTCCATGCGGCCCCCCTCTTGGGCTGACTGTTCACAACACCAAAGTTGTGAAGCCGCTCGCCAATGAGGTATGCCTCGTCGCGAATCCTAATGTTCCAGCTATGCAAGACACCCATCATGTTCCACAGACAAACGAAGACGGCCACGCCAAGAGCCATGAACGGAAAGCTCAAGCGGTAGATCAGCACCGAGTTAGCGTCGTGCAGCTGCTGGCTGGGCACTCCGTCGGCGGCAACAACACCAGAGGCATGTATGACTGCCTCTGTCAGCCCCTTGGCGATGGCCAACTTTGCGAGGAGCAGTGGAGTTGCCACAGCAACCACCCAGAAGAGGAGGCTAGGGATGATGAAGGCGCGGGTGAGCACACCCAGGTCAGGGTCTAGCCAGCCGCGGCGGAGGACTGCTCTGACGGCAGCGGCCAACCGGGTGCCGCCGAACCACCCTGTGATGGCGCGTGACCCCAGCTTGAGGTAGAGCAACCCGATGGTCCAGGCCTGGACGACCCGGACGGTGTGGCGGGGGTTGACGTTGATGATCTGATCGGCCGTGACCGATCCTTGGACGTCACCCCCTTGGAGCAACATGCTATACATAAACTCGTGGAGAGGGACCAGCGCGTACAGTTCCATCAGAGACGCGACGAGGAGTGGGAAGACGAGAAGAATGAAAAAGTAAGCGTAGACAATCTTGGAGACGCGGAGAGTGACGTGGAAGACGCGCCGGACCGCGCCCCGGTTGATGGCCGACTTGGCAGCTGTCGTGACCCACTGGCTAGCCGTCCTGTAGATAGATCGCATGTGGAGGAGTGCATAAGCTGCCGTGCCGAGTACGTACACTCCAATGCTGAAGGCGTAGATGTCGTTGGTGAGGATGTGCTCGGGGACGAAGAGCTTGAACATGCGCCGGCCAAAGACAAGCGGGATGATGGTGATGCCGACGCCCGTGACAGCGGCAAAGATCCAGATGAACATGATGAAGAGGAACATCCGGAAGCGGAAATTGGGCGGCACGTAGACGAGCTGGTACTCGCTGGTGGAGTACATATCCGTCTCTGGTCGGTCAACCTTCCCATCCGTTCTTGTGTTGTGTTCCGTGACATCCAAGAACACCCGCTCGCCCTTGGGGATCTTGACCTGGTCCGATGCTGGCGTACGGACGAAGCGGCCATCGGCGATGAGCTGCCCGGTCCTGACAAGTCCTACCTTCTTGGCGCTCAGGGAGATCATCTTCTCTGTCTTTATGATGGCCGTAGGTTTGGCTTTCCCGCCTTCAAATGTGTCCCTCCACGTCTTGGGCACGACTTGGCCGGTCGAGTCCAGCTCCAGGAAGACCTTCTGCCACCAGGGCTTCTGGTGGTATGGCGAGTCGATTTTCAGCGCCAAGTGCCCTTCCTCATCGATCCGGCGTTCTCCAAAGAGGAACCATGTGATCCGCAAAGCGCGTGCGCACTTGCGGAACCACCACGTGTACATGGCGTGGAGGCCGTCGCTAGGCTTGAAGAACTTGGCAGCCAGCGGCATGAGGAAGTTGTAGAAGAGGAGATCGATGGGGAACTCGAGAACCGGCTCGTTCGACGAGTAGTGGATGGGCAACACATTCGGAAGGGAGAGGGCCAAGCCCCACACAACGCCCCCGAGACAGACAAGAACTAGAGCGCCGTAGACAAAGGCCGAGAAGAGTATCTTTCGAAGCTGTGTCGTGACGTTGCGTTCCAGGACGTCCTTGACCGGGTGGAACTCGGGGTCGTCCGGATCCCGGATAAAGTACAGCACGCCCTTACGCATGATCTTTCGGCACATGGACACAAACAAGGCGAAGTGAAACATGTATCCCGTGCCAACGAACCAGTGGATGAAGATGGACGTGATGGGGTAGTTGACGGTGAACAACAGTCGCGACTTCATCGTTGTGCTCTCAAACAGCGGAAGTAGGGCGATATCGAGCAGCATCCCGCAATAGAGCGGGAAGACGAGCATCTCGATACCGATGATCAAGATGACCTTCATGACCCCACTCGCCTGGTTGAGAACGTCGATGATAGAAGCTTCCCAGTCCTGCCCAGTTTGGCCAGACGAGAAAGGTGAACCACGACGTAGGTAGAGCCCTGCCATCGACGACATGGCCATATAGCCGCCGATGATGGCCCAGAACCTGTCCGTTCCACCCCAAAAGGCCAGTTCGGAGTTGATGGTTCCGGTTGTCTTCGGCGTGCTGAGGCTGATAACCCAGGAGTTCGGGTTGGCTAGAATCTCGGGCACGCGATGCAGTCCATCCCACAGAAGGGATGAACCCATAGCAAAGGTCGTCATGACATCTGCGCACTTCGTAGAGTAGTCGGCGCTAGAGACAAACTTGAGAATCTGCCCCAATGAGGTGAGTCCGGCGCCGACATGCTCTTTGACGACGACCAGGGCCTCGTGGCTGACAGCAGAGAAGTTGCGCATTTCGGAGACCGTGATGGGCGGCTCCGACATGAAGCTATCGCCAATCCTGTTTGCCGCGGTCATCGACATATTCCACGACCTGGCGACAGTCGCCGACACGTATTCAGTAAGAGGCGTGATTTTGAAAGATGTGCCCAGCACCTGGACGGTGTATGACAGCACATAGGAAGCGAACCCCATGATGACCAGAGCGCAGTCCTGGACGAACTTGGACAAGCTGAAGAGCATCCGCGCGAGGCGCATCGGGTTTGCAACGATCCAGATAGTGATGCGGCCGACGTTGTAAGGGATAAAGATGCCGACAAAGATGGTGATGGAGACGAGGAAGGCGCAGAATATGGCATTTTGGAACAAACCCGCGACGGGCCCGCGCATGCCAAGTAGCTCCAAAATACCCTCGAGATCTTCGGCATCCTCGATGGCCTCGGGATCGAGGCCAGCAGCTTCCGCATCGTCGGCAGCCTCGCGGCGATCGAAATCTGCCATGACGTCAATCGCACGCAGCTCCTCCTCCAGGTCCTCATCGTCGTCAAAGTCGTCCCGAGCACCGGCGGCGAGTTCTGCGGGGTCAATGGGTTGAAGGTCGCGCCACATGAAGTCTGCAACCCCGTCCACGAATCCTCTTGGCTCCCGAGGCGCGGGAGGGGTCTCACTGTGATCCTGACGCGGAGGTTGCTGCTGGCGTGCAGCGAGCTCCGCCAATGGCACGTTGGCAGGAAACAGCCCGGCCAGCCGCAGCTGCTCGGCCTCTTGCTCTAGTTCTCGCTGCAGTACCTCTGCCCTTCGTATGTCCTCGACCAGTTCATTGTCTTTTTGCGTTTGCCCTTCATCTCTCGTCTGCGATACCGGGGACTCGGCACGAGGCAGTCCCTGAGTAGAGCTGGGGCCAGGTGCTGCGTAGTTGTGGTCGGGCGGCTGAGGAAACAAATCAGCCTTGAACAGCGGCTCACCAAACGAAGGCGAAGTGGACGCCGTGGAAGGCTCTGGCGGCAAGTCGGCAAACGACCAGTTATTGTTTGCCAACGGGTTGATGGTGCCGTTTGTCTTTGGGCCGTCGGTGTTAGCTCGTGGCCTCAGGGGGTTGCCGGCCATCAACAAACTGTCCTCGGCCTCTTCTCTGGCATCGTCATCGATCACAAGCTTTCCCTTTCCCTTGCGATCGGTGGTGCTCGCTAAATGCTGATCGTCGGGCCATGTCCATTCCGACGACTGGCCAGAACTCTGGGACTCGATTGATCGCCTAACGTCTGGTGTACCAGGCCGCGCCACGTTGCTTATCTCAGATACCGAGTCCGCTCGGTGGCTGGCGCTTGACCCCCCTTCGACGTCCCTATTGCGGTCTGACAATGAGGAGCTTGACCGCGGATTGAGGTAAGGGTCTAGCCTTTGCTCCAGGCCACGCTCTCTCGCAATTCGCAGGATCTCATCAGGAGATCCGCCTGCCTCTTTGAAGATTTCTACGAACACACGGACCGTGGCGGTATCTTGACGGTGCCTATTCGAAAGCTCATCGAGACCGCCGTCGGAGGCGTGGCGCTGGATATCTGATGGACTGCGATCGTCGGGCTCGACAGACTGGTCGACTGGCCTACCCGTGAACCCGGCCGCCTCCTCTTCATCATCTCCGTCCATGTTGTCCTCTCTAGGTCCTGGAAGGTGATCGATTTCTTGCGCTCGAACTCCAGGGTCTTCCCGTGGAGGTTGCGGGACTGCATTCTCAGCAGGGGCGAAAGCTGCGCGCATGTTGATCTCGGGCTGCTGCTGTACGACATAGTCTCTCACCAAAATGATGAGGATGAAGCTCACGATGACCAAGATGGTAATGATTTGGCCCTCAAGCACAGCAATAAAAGCCTTGTTGATGGAGGGATGCCGTGTGAGGTTCCGCAGAAAGCCGACTTCACTCAGCAAGGATGAGTGGGCAGACGAGGAGGCCACAACATCGTCCAGAGCCGAGGTGTTTGTGCTGTAGACAGCCGCGGTTGGCCTGTCGCCGGGTCCAAACATGAGACGGAGGAGGGTCGAGTAGAGGGGGTATTCGGTCGTCGAGTTGATGCTGTACAGGCCATTGACCAGCTGCACCGAGTTCGGGGGCAGACGGTCCACGACTCCTCCAATCGTAGCCACCGAGGTCGTCGCGGCGAAAAGAGGGCTCGAAGGGCAGACAGTCAAGCCATAGGACATGGCAGAAAGGGGGTGTGCACCGCTCCCAGAGGCGTTCTTCCCAAAGACGGACGAGCCGCTTCCGAGGCCCTCGTCGCTGATCCAGAACAAAAAGGACCAGACAGAGCGCATGAGATAGGGCAGCAAGCCCAGCCAGACGCTGGCCACCATGGCGGCTCTCAACCATACCAGGAGGTTCCGCAGGATGTACTTGGCCATGTGGCTGAGAAAGATATGGGTGGGCAGGGCCTTGGGCATGTTTGGGGCGTACAGCTTGGTGAAGCGGAAGGGCGTCTTGCACAGCTCGCAGTGCTTCTTCTGCGAGTGGGACAGCCACTCCATCAGACAGTCCTGGTGGACGTACTTGATGCTGCCACTGCATTTGCAGGGGTAGAAGAGCGGCTCATCAGCGGTTCCCTCGCCCCTGCATATCCGGCAGTAGTCGGGCTCATTTGGCTGGAGGGGTTCTGGGGGTGGCAGGGCCCGCGAAGAGGACCCGCGACCGTCGGGGCCGAGCATGGAGGCTCTGGGGCGGGTGTTGGGGAAGCGGTCGGGGTCGTGGCCCAGGAAGATGTCGGCTCGAATGTCACCCATGGTGCTTGTGGTTTCGGTGTCGATGTCGGTGTCGTCGACGGGGCGGGGCGGCTGGGTTTAGGGACGCGTCGGCGCCATTCAAGGGAGCCCAGGTCTGGTCTCACGGCCTCATGGAGATTTGGGTGGTGGACGGGGCCTGGGAGGAAGATGTCGGGGGATAGAGCGAGCCGGCGATGGGGCTGGAGACGAACGGGGGATACTACGTAAACGAGGTCAAGGCCACTCGGAGGGGCAAAGGAGTCGTTGATGTCGCGCGTGCCGCAGCGAAGATGAATCCCGTCAGAATGGGATCTGTGGGCGAGATGGCACAGTCGGCTTGCAGGCGGCCAAGTGCAGGGGCAGGAGCGGAGGTGCAGATAAAGAAGCCGGCGGCGTAAATGCTTGCGGTTGGTTGACGTTTGGCCGAAGAAAGTCATTCAATATTTAGGTTATGGCTGAGGGCGGTCGGCTCGGGGCGGTCTCAGTGGTGGAGTGCTCAAAAGCCTGGGGCAAGCCAAAGGTGGGCCCGGCACGTGTGTGGTGTGCCGTGGTTGGTCCGCTGGCAGTGCCGCTAGTGAGGTCATCTCTGACAGGTCCAGATTCCAGCAGACTCCAGACTGCAGCGCTGGAGGCCAGAAGCCACAATCCGCTGGCGGGGGCTTTATGCACGTAAGGCGGACGGTTTCGTCAATGATCAGCGCCCATCGTGAAGAACAAGTGGATCTCGAGATACGGGATATTGAACCGCGCCTCATCAAGGACCACATCGTATACAACGGGTGAACCACGGTCGAACGATATGTTGATCTAAGACACCTGCCTCAATAAACCAATTCACATGGAATGGATGCACTCTGTGGCCATCTCCCAACGGCGATGACGACGCATCTATCAACTGTTTGTTATCTCGTACAAGACCGACTATATATACACGTGTCCATTCCATGCTAGAAGGTAAGGGATACGATAATGTCCCGATGGAAGCGGTTCGGCGGCGTAGCAAAGAACAGACACCCGAAACACAATCCTCAGCGCCGGGCACTTTGATCACCTAAGAAACCTAAAAGCTTCTAGTTTAGTTGCTACGCAGTTTGACTAGAAACATTGCTGTGGTGTGCACGGGACCAATGGATGGAATGCAGTCTTCCAAGTTGGTTGTCTTGGCCGTCCACAGCCGGCCACCAGTTCGATGACGTCCGTGGAGGCAGCTGCATCACGCTAAAATCCCGACCAGCGCCGCCTCCCTCTGCAAAATCAAGCCTCCCGACAGTCGGTCAAGGAGTGGCCTGGGGGTGGCTGTGACGTTGATGGGACGGAAAACCGGGTTGTTGGACTGTTTATCATCAGAGAAGGAAGAGAGAAATCTGCGTCTTAATACTACGGCATCATTCACAATCATGGAGACAACCGGCTGTTAAACGCAAACTTTATTGCCAGCACCTCATCGACCCAAACTTTGTGGTTCCAGTTTGTATCCCGTACGCAAGCACCCAACCCGCTCCTTCCTGTCCATTTTGCACCAAAAACCGAGCCCCTCAGTCTGTGCCAGTGGCAGACCCCTGCAAGCTCGCTGTCGCCGACTTTTACCTTATCGGCCTAGCCCCCAACCACTGGACGGTGACATCGTCCGTGCTTGTTTCGCCAGGAGTCCTGTTTCGCGGGCTGTCATCATCCTTCCAGGCAGGTGCCAATTTCCAGCCAGGCTGATCACGACAGCTTCCACACACGCTCTGCCGCGTCCCGATTTTTCTTCCTCTTCTTGCACCACCACGCAACGACCACTTTCGACAACCGGCGCTGGCAGCAACAATATCAGGTATCATCCACGACACAACAGAGCCCCCGCACGACCGCGTCCACCGTCCAACGGCCCGAGGTAACCAACTTGTCGGTCGACGCAGCAGCCAGCACTGGCAGTTGGCAGCGGGCACACCCTCCCCGGCTGTCCTCAGCATGGCGCTGAACACATCGCGCACCATGGGCGCGCAGAACGGCGCGCTCAAGGGCCCCAAGGCCGTGAACGGCGTCAACGGCAACACGCTCAAGGCGAGCCTCAATGGCCACGCCGTCGGACCGAGGAAGCGGGCCATCCCCGCTGGGCCAGGATTGTTCGCTTGGAGCTTGAATGTGTTGGGTAGACTCCTGACCTGGTACTCGATATTGACTATCCTGCTGCGATGCCCCGCCACCCTCGACGCCTGCGACGAGTCCTCCCCGCGCATCTGCAGGCCGTATTTCCAGCTAAAACACGCCGTCGCCCCCCACCTCGAGCCATACTACACCACCTACGCTGCCCCTTATGTCGACGTGGTGCGGCCATACTACGACACCGTCGACCGCACTGTTATTGTCCCTGGCTTGGGGTACGCGAAGAAGTACGGCGCCCCTCAGGTGGAACAAGCTCGAGCATATAGCAAGGCGCAATGGGAAAAGAGCGTCCAGCCCCAGCTGGTCAAGTACCAGACTCTCGCAAAGACGCAGTACGACCAGAGCCTCGCCCCCCACGTCGATCGCGTCTCCACCGCTATCGGCCCCTACTACGAGATTGCGCGCACCAATGCCCTGCAGACCTACCACGAGCTGTTCCTGCCCTCGTACCAATTCATCCGGCCGTATGCGCAACAGGGCTATCAGTCTGCCTCCACCTTCACAACCGGCACCGCCGTCCCGTCGGCCCTCTGGGCCTGGAACAAGACGTACGTCTTCTTAGATGGAACCGTGTGGCCTCATCTGAGGGTCATCTACGTAGAAAACGTCGAGCCTCAGCTTGTTAAGATTGGCCAGCGCCTCGGTCGTCACAACAGCGGCAAGAAGATGGTTCCCAAGTCGTTCACGGATGCCTCCGCAAGCTCGGCCATCAAGACGACAGCATCGTCCTTCATCAAACCGACCCTGTCGGTCTCTGCGAGCGCCACGACGTCGACCTCCTCCTACGTGACTCCGTCAGCCAGCGTGGCCAAGGACGAGGAGCCCCAGGCCGCCGCCGAGTCTTCAAAGACCAGATCAACAGCAGAACAAGTCTCACCTCCCGATGTCGACGAGGCTCTGGAGAGCGATGACCCTGTTCGTCGCACCGCCCGCGAGACTGTTGCTGCCGACCTCGAGGACTGGCAGGAGCGGTATGCCAAGGCCGCTGACGAAGGTGCCGCCGAGATCGACGAGCGTGTTCAGGAGATCTCCAAGAGAATGATACGACGCAACGCCAGGATTATGGGCAAGTCTCTGCTCGACCAGCTTCGGTCGAGCGCCGTGAGCGAGCTCGTCACTCTTCGCCGCGACATTTTGCGCATCGCTGGTGCGGTGAAGCAAGAAACCGCCACTGTCGAAGAGGGCGAAGAGCAAATCACACAGGTCGTGCGGCGCGCGGGCTTGGCCATCAAGGAGAAGGCCCAGGATGTCCGCACGTGGCGAGAGAACTACGAGGCCGAGATGCACGCTGCCATCACCAAGGCGGCCGAGACCCATTTCTCCATCCTCGAGAACATCAGAGATTTGGCGCTCCAGAAGATCGGCATGAAGTGGGCATGGATGGACGGTGTCACGTACAAGGACTGGGCAAAGTACCATCTTCTCAAGAGTCGGTTCGAGGAGTGGAAGGGCGACCTGGAGAACCTGATCGTCACCCACTCCAGCCTCGAAGCTGCCCAGCTCGAGGGTGCCAACATCGAGGAGGAGGCCATGAAGATGGCAGCCTCGGCTGCCAAGGAGCTCGCCCGCTTGAAGCAAGTCGCAGGATGGAAGCTCGCTGCCCGCGATGACACACCCGAGTTTGACAGCACCTTGATGCAGCAGGCTGCCGAGGCTGCTACCGCGGCTGCCCAGGCCGCCGCGCGCATTGTTGAAAACATTGTTGAGTCCGCGAGCGATGCAAAGGACGCCATCTATGAGAAGGTTGGCGAAGGCGCAGGCATTGCAGCTGAGGCCATCAATAAGGCCACGTCTGCTGTAGTCGATGCCCAGGATACCGCCGTCAGCCAAGGAGAGGAGGTTGTGGAATCGGCAACCGAGGCTGCCTCCTCGCAAGTTTCAAGCTCCATTTCAGCTGGACAAGAGAGTGCAAGCAGTCTCCAAGAGACAGTTATTGCATCGGTTGTGAGTGCGACATCTCAGGTCTCCGAGGCCGTTAGTGCTGCGCCCGAGAGTGCTTTCAGCGCAACCGAGTCCACACAATCCGAGGAGGCCGCTCCTGACCTTGCTTTTACTGTCATACTCGCGGAAACCCCGGTTGTGGCCGGCAACACCAGCGAGTTCGAGCCCGATAGCCCAGCGCCTGTCCAGCTGCCCATTGGGGAGGAGCTTGGCGAGCCTCAGCTTGAGGAGTCTGACATCGTCGCCCCGATAGAAGATCGCCCCGCTACCAGCATCACCTCAATTAAGTCGGCGTGGCTCGGCGCGGCCGCCCAGTCTGTCCCCAGCCGCATGCCTATCCTGGATGAGGATGAGGACGATGTATCGAACGCCATGGCGTCGCTGCGAGAGGACTTCAAGTCAGCCTACTCGGCCGCCATCTCCCGCGCAAATGACCAGTATGCGCAGGCGCTGTCCGTCGTCTCTGTTCAGATCCACGGCACCCCGAAGCCGGCACACGAGCAACTGCTGGCCTCGGTCACATCGGGCTACATCAACGCGATGGCGACCGCAAGCTCCCGGCTGGACGAGGCTCTGAACGCAGCATCATCGCGACTTTACGGCACCCCGACCACGACCAACATCATTCCTACTGCGGTATCTCTCCCCTCTCTTCCAACCGTCGACTGGGCCGAGTGGGCTCGTGTGGAGTCTATTGCTGCCGAGAGACTGCAGCAGGGCCGGGCGTGGGCGGAAGAGCAGTACGAGAGTGCAAAGATTGCCATCGGACTCGCCACGCCAGCTCCGTCGACGCCGGCCGAGCACGTGAATAAGATGCTCGAGAACGCAAAGCACAACTACTACGCCGGGCTTGGCGTTGCGTATGCCAGGTACTCTGACTTCCTGGCCACTGCTTCGTCGGCCCTGAGCTCAGTGACCGCCACGCCCACCCCTACCGATCTCGCAGGCTCCGCGTCATCGGCCGCGTCGGTGGCTAGCGCATCCGCATGGTCCGTCGCCTCTGCCGCCAGCGCTTCGGCTGCATCGATTGCGGGTGCTGCTGGTGATGCCGGAGCCGATCTTACCAGCTCCGCATGGTCCGCGGCCTCGGCTGCCGGCGCTTCGGCCTCCTCGGTGGCTTCGGTTGCCAGTGAATCCGCTGCGTCGGTCGCGTCCGCTGCCGCAGCGGCCGGGACCGATCTTGCTAGCTCGGCTTCGTCGGTTGCCTCGGTGGTCAATGCATCCGCGGTCTCGGTAGTGTCTGTTGTGGGAGAGAATGTGTCTTCGGCAGCGGCAGCAGGATACGAGAGCGCCGCTTCCGTGGCTGGAGCCGGCTATGACAATGCGGCCGCTGCTGCTAGCAAGGTCTCGGACAGCTGGGATGTTGTCGTCACACGCATCAGCATTCAGATCTACGGCGAGCCGACGCCAACACCGTGGTACGCGAGCGCCTACAGCCTTGCCAGTGAATACGTGTCTTCGGCAAGCGATGCTGCTGGCGAGTATGCTGCCTCGGCGACCGATGCGGCCGGCAACAATGCTGCCGCCGTATCAGACGAGGCTTCCAGGCAGTACGAGGCAGTCAGCGTATTGGTGTCGGAACTGCTGTACGGCAAGGAGCCCACCTTCTCCGAGAGCGTGCTTTCGCGGCTGAGCGCCGCGTACGCAACTGGTGCCTCTTCTGCATCAAGCTTCGCCAGCGCGGCGCAGGCGACTGCGGCGTCTGCTGCGGCAGAGGCGAGCGAAGCCGCCCAGAGCGTGGGCGAGAAGATTGTCAGCGCCGCGAGCGAGGCGACCAAGGCGGTCAAGGATGAGCTCTGAAGAGTGCAGGGATGCGGAGTCTTGGATCGCCACCCTCGCTGCGGGGGAGATGCTGGAGATGGATAGACATGTTTAGCTGAAGATGGAGGAGTATATGAGACGAGGTAATGATTATCCAACGCAGTGTCCCATCATATCACGTCACGAGCGAAGGCAGACCATCCACACACACACACACACCACAGAAGCATGGACGGGTGGGTCGTTACAGGCTGGACTGGCTGGACTAGCTGAGACAGTACAGTCGACGGAGATGGGCAGCGGGTCTGTTTTTTTTTTTGTTTTTTTTTTGTCTTAGTAGAGGTGAGGGGGGGAATGGTAGAGAGGGGAAAGATGAAGAAATAAGGGAGGACGCCTCTCGTTTTGTATGTTTTAGCTACGGTATATACCCCCTCTATCACCGGACGATTATCACGGCCACACACCTAGGCACGCTTTTCTCTTTTCCTTTTGTGTTTCGTTTTTCTATTTCGTATTCTTTTTGCAGCGTCCGGTTTGGTCATATCATGGTCGGGTCGCCGGGTCATCATGGTCGGTCTCCCTTGCCACTAATGGGTTGGCATTGTGTTTTTTATTTGCGCCGCTTAGGGTCCGGCGCTCCTTTTTTTAAAACAAAAAAAAAAAGAAAACCAATGAGCAACAAAAAATTACATGTATACATGAAGTAGGCAATATACCTACTTACCCGGATCCGACGGATCAGCTCTGCGCTAGAGAAGTAAGTCTACTTTACAATGAAGGAGGGCATTAAACAGGCCAAGGTTAAACGATACTGTCTATCAAAGGGTAAGGTATCCATCTATCTATCCTTTTTTTGTGGCCCGGGGCCCTGTCTATCCATTCCGGTCGTGCGGCTATTAAGTCCTGCGCGCCTGCGCTGCAAATAATGCACGTAACCCAGGGTGTAGTAGCGATAGAGTGGGACGACGAAGACGAGATCACGCCTTCTTCCCGCTGTGCCCCGACGAAGAAGAGGAAGAGGAAGCAAGCTTATACTTGGCGACGATCTCCGCCTCGGTGAAGCGGCGCGTGTGCCGCTTGAGCAGCGCCACGCGCTCGGGCAGCGTCATGGCGATCTGCGTGGCGCCGATGGGCACCAGGCAGCGCGCCAGGTGCTCGTAGTCCTTCATGAGCAGCCGGATCGTGATGAACATGTAGTCGATGTTGTGGAAGACGAGCGCCGACTGGGCCGCGTAGTCGGCCTTGCCCTGGAGGAAGGACACGGGGTGCTCGCGCCAGTGGCGGAGGGGGTTCAGGTGGTGCGAGGTGTGGTAGCCGTCATTGTAGCAGAACCTGTTGCTCTGCGGTGGGGGTTAGTGGTGTGTGGTGTGTTAAGAAGGCTACGGGGGGCTGGGATTTAAAGATATAAAGTTGGGCTGGCCGTTGGGGATGACGGTTTGTTTGAGGTTAAAGTGGAGGGGGGTGGGTGTGTGGACCACATGGCAGTCGGTTGTCTCCAAGTGGACCAAAACAAAACAAAAGGGGCGGCACCACAACAACGAAACACTGACAAAAAAGAAAAAAAGAAGAAAAGAACACATACCGAAACATCGACCAGCGTCACACTCGACCGGTAATCCGAATCCGGCTCATCCTCGTCCACAAACGCATGCTGGCCCCAATTCCCCGCCATGAGCGCCAGCCGCATCAGCATCAGCGGGACGAGAAACACAAACGCCGCCGCGCGCGCATTGACCTGGAACGCCGCCCAGATGGCTACGTAGCTGCCGACCTCCCAAAACCCGCACTTGAGCCCCATGGCCGTCTTGCCGGAGCGCAGGAAGTACCGCGGCAGGTCGACCCACACGAGCACCAAGAACCGACCGACGTAGGCGGCAAAGTCGCGGGCGCTGTCGCGCTGGTACCGGATGGTGCTGCTCAGATCGCGCGGGCCGTTGGCCTCGACGTGGTGGTGCTTGACGTGGTGGTAGTAGTACGAGTTCCACGTGTGGCCCATGAGCAGGTCCATGGCGTAGGGGAACGCGTGGTCGATGGCGGCGAAGCGCCTGGCGAGCACGCCGCGCTGGTGGATGTGCTGGTGCTTGAGCAGCGTGTAGGGCCCCATGTAGAAGATCTGCATGGCCAGATGCGCGACGGCGTGGAGGTACCGGAAGTGGACGAAGAGGAGGACCGCGGAGGGGAGCGTTGTGGCAAAGTACAGCAGGAGGTGGGTGAGCATCACCACGTCTGTCTCGACGCGCACGATGCGCCGGCCCCAGGCGATGTAGGCGTCCAGCAGCCAGGGGAGGGACCCAAAGATGCGCGAGGCGCGCGCGTCGGCGAGGTCGTACGAGGTGAAGACCGTTGGCTCGAAGCGCGGGTCCGCGGGGTCGTTGAGCGCGTGCAGCGTCGCGATGGTGTCAGCGAGGGTCGGGGACGGTGAGGACGAGCTGCCGGCGAGCATGTCTTTGCCGAGTTCTTGGAGCACCAGCCGGTCAGGTTCTGTGAGCTGCGCATCGAACACGAGGCCTATTGATGCCATCTTGGCGTCCATGGTCTGGGACTCGAATGCCTCTCCCATGGTGTGCATATATTTGGTAGGGATGAGGCGGGAGGATGAATTTAAGGTGAGGTTGAGATTCAACAGGGAGCAGCGAAACGTGAGAGCCTTCAAGGTACCTGCTGCACCCACGGCAAAGGCGGGAAGCCGCGCACTTGGCCGGGATTAGTGGACTGTTTTTGGCGTGGGGTTCGCCAGAAGCACCCCCCACGATTGGAGCGCCAGCAGACGGCAGTGGGCCGGCGCCAGGGGTGCGAAGTTTTGGACTCAGGGGCTTGCGCTAGACCCATCGTCTGGGCTTGACTGGTCGCAGGGTTCAGAATACTGCAGGGGGTTGAGCAACAAAACCGCTGAGGAAGCGGCGTCATGTCATCATTGTAAACAGAACTCCCAAACTCATAATAAACAAATTGTAAAAAACACACCAAAGGCGAAGGGCACGGATAGAAATGGATGACACAAGAGCGTTCTTACAAATAACAACACGCTTCTCCTGCCCAAATAAACAGACGCTAATACAAACACATCAAAGAAGACAACCGCCAAACATACAGCCCAAGCACAGGTGAAGGAGGCTATTATACCCAAGATTCCGTCCCATGCACGACGCCCCGAGTCAAGTGACGCCCCATCTCCCCATGCCCAGCGGTACGCCCTGTTCAGACAGCCGCAGCTGCTTGATATCGCGCGCAAGCTCCTCGACCTCGACGCCCTCATCGTAACATTCGTCAACCTCATCATCATCATCATCGTCGTCGTGCTGCGCCGCAACATACGACCCCCTCTGGCCCCGATTGCGTCGGCTCCCCCGACGCTGATACACACCCGAGTGCCTTGCTGCTTCGTCATTCGTCTCGCTCCTGCGTTGCGGCGCAGCACTGCTAAAAAGCACCTCACCGCTCGGCAGCCTGATCTCCTCCGCCTTGAGCGTTTCCGCAATGTCCACCAACAGGACATCCATCGGGCAGATATACGCGACCCGTTTGCGCTCGCTCCACGCCAGCACGTGGCCGCAGATCTGGCCGAGTCTGCGGTCCACCACCCACGCGCCGCTGTCGCCGGGGATGCCCATCGGGAGCGGCCGCCGTGCGCCGTCGTGTGAGTCGCTGGATGGTGTGCCCGAGATCTGGTAGGTGTGGCTGGGGGACATGCGCCCGTAGATCTTGACTGAGGTGATGGTGGGCAGGATTACGCCTGTCTGCAGTCCGCTTGTTCGCGCCATGCATTGCACCTCGAGCGCGGGCAGGGTGGATACCGCGGCGACGGAGCTGGGGCTGATCACGCTGGCGGCGGACGCTTCCGCGCGCGGGATGATGTTCCCCTTTGGCTGGCGCTCGCCCTTGAACTCGAAGAGGGCCCAGTCGATCTCGTGCACAAGGCCCTGCTCCTCGCGTCTGCGTATGCCGCTTGAAGCGTAGACTTCCCCCAGGCTGAATGAGTCCAGGTGGTCTTCGTCCTCGGTGTCTTTTGACGGATGGAAGCCTTCAGGCACATCGTCCAATGCCGGCTGTGTGACGATGTAACCCTCTCCGCAGCCCGGTTCGATCCCGACCACGTCGCCCTGCTCGAAATATCTGTAGTCCCCCTCCTCCTCGTCATCGGAATCATCGCTCGTGATGGCCGACTCGGAGAAGGTATCTGAGTCCGAGTCGGAGAATTCGCAAGCGTAGTCGTCCTCGTCCGTCCCGCTGCTATCTGGCTCGGATTCTGTCTTCTGGTTTAGCTCGGCGTACCATGCGGCCAGGTCGGGCACGGGCTGCGACCTGGCCATGCTTCTGGCGATCTCGTCCTTCTTCGCCGTGGCCGTGTCGTCGTTCTGCTCCGGGTCGTCAAGCATGTGGTGGACCGTCATGCCATACGGTTTGTCGTCGACCACGATCAGCCCGCCGAAACTGACAGGCGGCAGGTGGCGATCGCCAATCCAAGCGCCGATGCTAGCTCCATTCTGCGGCCGCTCCTGGTACTGCGGGTTGGCGGCCGTGACCTGCTCGTGGCCGGCGGGGTCATCCAGTTTCGCCATGCTCCGCCCGGGCGTCTGGTTTCGCGACCGCAGCACCTGGCCGCGGCAGACCTTGAGGGCGAACCCGGTTGGACTGTCAAACAGCATGCCGAGCCTCTTCTTCAGTATCGCCCGGACCTTGCCTACCGATGTGCACACCACCAACACGGTCGGTTTCGTCTTCTGCGGCGATTCGCCGATGGACTCGAGCGAGATCTCGACCGACTCAGGGTTTTTGCGGTAAAAGGGGCGCAGTGCGATGTTGATCTGCGGCATCAGCACCTTGTTCCATTGCTCGACGACATCCGGTGCCAATGGCACCTGTGGGTAGAGCCGCATTTTCGCTGGCGGTTGTTTGGTTTCGGGTTCGGGGGGGTTGGGCGCTGTTGACGTTAGCACGGCTGGGAACAGAGCATCGTGGGCGCTTGTACCTTGAGTATGGACCGCGGCTTCCTCGGCTGCAAGCACACTACTTCGTCTCTCGACCCATCCCTCTGTCTGTGAATCTGTTCCTTCGCCGCGGGCCCCGTCAGACTTGTTGGATTTGGAAGGGCCGGCGTCAGATGCCGGGCTAAGACTTGTCTCTGCGGCCGGCCCCTTGCCAAGGTCGTCGCCGAGGCGCTCGTCGAGGTTGCTGACGCCGTCCAGGATGCAACAGGCCTCGAGATATCGGCTAGTCTTGAACTGGACGTGGGATACAATCTGCTCGCTGGAGTGGAGGCCCGTCAGTTCCTGGTCGACGGCGTTCCAGCAAGTCTGGACGGCCTTCGTGTAGAGCGTGCCACATCGTATGGACAGCTGGTCGAGGACGGAATCGGGGATCACGGGCGAGGTAGGATCGGGCACGAGGTTCTCCAGTTTGGTCCAGAGGCCGATGGAGAGGAGGATCATGGCCAATGAGTAGATGTCCAGGGTTTTCGAGTCTGCGTTGGACATGAGCGGAGACGCTGCGCTGTTCCTGGGGTCGAGTGGATGCTTGTAAGGGGAAAAGGGGGTCGGGGAGTCTTGGGACTGGGGATCTGAAAATAGATCAAAGGAGGAGATGAGGGGCCTCCGGATGTCCACCTCGCCCCGCGTGACACCACTGACTTCAGGGTCGGTCCCGACAGCATTGCAGAAGGAGATGTTGTCGTCGACAAGATTGCCGTGGGTGATGCCTCTGGCGTGCATGTCGAAAACGGTGTTGGCGAGGTTAGCAGCCAGCCGGAACTTAGCCTCGAGCTTGGGTTCAAAGTCGGGACGCGCCAGCAGGTCTGCCAGGGAGCAGAGGTTGTAAAGCGGGTTCTGCGTGAGGTGCTCAAACGAGACGGGGTTGAAGGTACGCGGGAAGCGGTAGACGAGGCCGAACCGGGAGTTCTCCATGTCCTCAAAGTATCCCAGCAGGCGAGGCAGGCCGGTCCACGACCCTGGAGACCGCTGGGGCTCGGTCTGGAGCCCGGCCGACAGTTTCTCGAATCGCGACATCGGGGGCGATATGCCCGTCATGGAGTAAATGGAGTCAAAGGAGGCATACTCGAGGAGGAGGGGCGCGTAGGGCTGCTGGCCGCCGGAGCGCTGCATCAGCTCCGAGTAGGCCTGCTTGCCCATGAAGACGATGTCGCGCGTCCTCGCCTGCCCTTGGGCGTCGGACTCCGTCATGGGCTCGGCCAGCATGCTGCGGAGATTGGTGAGGGTCCCGGGGTTAATCTGCTGGGGGGTCTGAATGCGTGACGACTCGAAGGGGCGGAGGTCCTCGGTGGAGACGGACGGTTTGGAGAGCCGCTCACGGGCGGCCGTAGAGGATTGAGCGTAGGATGACCGCGTCCTTGACAGGTCGTACAGCGTGTCGATGGAGTCGGTGAGGTCGCGGATGAGGTCCTCGAAGCGGCGGCGGTCCCAGACGACAAGCTGTATCTTCTCACCCCGTTTGGGAGCACTGTCGGGCTCGACTCTCTCGCCGGCGAGGCGGCGGGAGCTGTGCCACAGGGGCTCAGCCTCGGCCAGGACCTCCTGGATGGTGGACATGATGCTCCCGACGACCTCGCTGAGGCCGGCCTTGGACAGCGACGAGTCGATGAGCACCTCGGGCGACGACTGGTTGGGGTCGGACCACTCGAGGCCCCAGCTGACGAGGCGGTCCTTCTGGATGCGCAGCTTGCGGTGCAGCGCCTTGATCTCGGGGTCGGCTTCGGCATGCTGCTGGACGGGCGGGTCCTTGACGAAGTCGGACGACTTCTTGGTGTCGTTGTAGAGCCGGCTTAGGCGCCGCTGGAACGACGGCAGCGGCAGGCCGCCCATGGCGCCCGTGGGCATGTACGACTCCATCTCTCAGTCGGTGACCGTGAGGGGTTCTTTTCAAAACATTGCCGGCGTCAGGTCCTCATTTGAAGTCGTCGGTCGTGAATCGGTCGTGGTTGTGGTGGAAGAGACAGGACGGTGCAAGGCAGGAATTGAAGGAAATGGGTAATGGGTAATGGACGGCGGGCGGGCATGGCAGCAGCTCGCAAGAAGCCGTCACGGCACCGGTCGGGGGCCCTGCCTCTGGATGTTTATTTCGGTGCCTATCCCACAATGCCCGGGTTCCATTATTCCCAGATCGTCACAGGCCGGGTGGGCTGTGTGTTACGGTAGCGTCCCGCACATTGGCTGCCGCCAAGGTGCAAAATGCTGCTGCCTGATCATTTGGCGGGGGTTCCCAATCCAGACCATCCAATTCAGAACGCTTTAAATCTGGGTGCCTGGGAAGTGGAGCCCGCCACGTGATGCTGGTGCATCCCGTCGGGTTCCCGTCAGGTCAGTTGAACAGCAGGTGGCAGGTGCGAGTCAAGTGCTGTCGGCCGGCGCTTCGTAAACCAGGAGGAGTGAGATTCGTAGCCTAGAATAGGACCGGAGCCTGGTGTGCTACATCATCGGCCAATTCCCCTGTGAAGAACTTGTGAAACCACCGAAGTCATTCTTGGTGGCGAGATGCACGAAAACTACCAGGTAATGTCATCAATACACGGCATTTTTCCACCGGTTTAAGTCGGTGGCGAATATCAAGTTGCACGATACTCAGTCAATCATGACGCTGGGGAACGTTGATTACAACAACAGCCTTCCCGTCGGCATATCTTTTGCATCTTACGTTGCTATCTTCGGGGGAACTTGAATCGATTGATATCATTATCTAGCACCTGGCGTGTTCAATTAATTGTGACTATGTTGGTTGGGGCCTGGTTATGTTGGTTGCCACTAATGCCTCGAAAGAAGTCTGAAAGAAACCAGAAAATTGTTTGCCTAAAACACGACAGCCATAGGAACTTTCACTAGATAAACCTCACTAACTAACTGATCCGAAAGGGCCATATTACATAGGTAGATATCAGAACACCTAACAAGAGCATCCAACGCAAAGCCCGTGCATGGCCATTTGGGATAACATCCTGCTTGTGTCTGTCTAACGTCTAGGCAGCGAGAAGGATTCATAGGGTGGAGATTGATATGGTATCAATCTGGTGGCCGGCATGGCGCTCATTATAGCCTGGACAATCTCTACCGTCCAGGCAAACACCAGAAGGACGGCGAGCTTGAAGAAAACAGTTGAGTGTCTACCGGGCACCTCACAGCGTCAATACAAAAATATGCATACTACCTCAGTGGCTGAACCAGCGGGTTGCACACGGATCCGCTCCTTCCTGGTCGTCTCGATGGCAACCATTCCAATCCCTATCAACAAAACAGATATGACATACCAAGCCCATCCTTGCAATGGGTCAAAATTGACCTGTTCCTGCCACCCTTCAGAATGTCCATCGTGGACACGTTAAACCTGTCCGCCCCCGTGAACTGTGGTGGCGGATCCTTTCCCCACAGCGGACGACTCGTTGAGCCAGTGAACGAGAAGAAACAGCGAGTGAACGCCATAGACACGCTCACAGCGCCCCCAATAATGAAGGTTCACCACGGCGGCGGCGTGCTCCTGCTTTCCGCCGAGTTGCATCATGGCACGGCACAATGACGGCACACAGATCAAAGGAGGCGCGGCCGATAATGTTCAGAGCGAACAGAAACCTCATGCGTTACTGGCACCGGTGGCGATTGCGATTTCATGCAATATACCGACACAGAAAACGACACAAATGTATCCAAAGCAGATTACAGGAAAACACACCGCAATCGAAGTCAAATCAAAGGAGACGCAAAGCTCGCCAAAATAACGCCCGGACGGACTTTGAATCCCAGTCTCGGCTGTAATTCGACATAGTTCCAACCAACGCAAGCAAATCAAGTCCAAAGCATTTCAAAGTCACCAGAACTCACTTTAGCTAAAGTAATGCAATTGATGTCGCTTTGTTATTTGTTTGATTTCCGTCAGGATTGAAATTACTTTAGAGGTGAAACCCCGATTTAGTATACCTATCTTTCAAGTCCTTTGAAGGTGGGTGCAGAGAATGCATCCCATGCTGGGGCGGTGATAACAGGAATGGAATAAGTTACTGGCACAGATGCTGCTGGGCAATGGCTTGGCTCAATACCTTTGAATGATCTTTAGTCCTGTGCCTCGGGAATAGCGGTCGATTGGCGGGTTTCTCCGAGGGTGGTGAAAATTGCCTCATGATACGAGATTGCTCAACCCTGAAATACAACATTGACGGCGATAACCAAGACCCTCGTAGAGCGACGCGCATTAGGTTTCGTCAAGCGCAATCCTTCCGGGCATCGTGCAGAATGCTTCGCTATGGACCGATGTCATACACGTTTGTTTGAATAAGGGGTCTCGGGCGAGAGTATGTCTTCTAATTTGAGGTACCTAACATACAGCTACCTAGGTATGTAAGGTGAACATAGGAACATCAGGAGAACCGGCAGGGAGTTCCACCGAGGTATGTTGTACGACCGCCCGCAGCACAGCGTTGTGCAGCCCGACCAACATGAGACCCATCCATGCCTGTAGATCTCGTGTTTATCCCTGCACGTGTAGTTCACGTCGACACATCAAGTCTGCGGGGCCCAAAAGCACTCACAAGTTCATTGTTTATAGTAGAAATGAATCTCGCGGTGCAAACGCTCCCCAGTGCCCGTGCAGCCAACCACCCCAACAGCAGATATCTCTGGACATGTCTATCTCTGAGATAAGGGTAGGTACTCTCAACGAAACCACATGCCGGCAACCCAGCGTCCCAGCACAACGAAACTGCCGCCTACTCATACACATGACTGCGATCTTTGATATCGTTGTACCCAAAGAACCCGGGCGTCGCCTCGCCACAGACGAGCCAGGTCCACACGGCGCTGGGCGTGTAGCTCGTCAGAGTCGAATAGGACCGGCCGTAGTCGGCGCGCTCAAACAAGCAGCCCGTTTCATCCGTGCTCTTGAGATGGGCCACGTTCTCCGGGACCGCGACAGCAAGGAAGTGGTCCCTCTTGGGCCCTCGCGGGAGCGTTCTATGCACATCATAATCATTGTCAGTATCAACTCAATCCAACAAGATATAGTAATCAAAAAACTCACAGCGCATTCCCGAAAATCCCATGACACAGACTGGGCTCCTTCCTTAACAGCCCCTCGGCCCAGATATTCTCCCTCCCCCTCCTCACCGCCTCGTCGATCATCCCCCGCAGCTCCTCGCCAAAGAACTCTCTTAAGCTCAACAAGCTGGTCACGAACCCCGGCGCGCCATGGCAGAACTGCACCAGCCCCTTCCCACTGCTCCTCCCCGGCACGCCATGGCCATCCGCGCTAGGCCAGTTCCCATCCGGCCCTTGCAAGCTCAGCAGCCTGCGCACCGACGGCTCGACCCTACCCGCCAGCTCGGGCGTCGTCAGCACCAGCTGCGTGAGGATCCCGATCTCCCCGTGCACGGCGCCGAGATACCGCCGCCCATGCCACGTCCACGCGGGCCCGTTGTCCAGAATCCGCTCCGAGATCTCCCTGATCGGGCTCGCCACGTGTCCGGCGCAGTCGGGCACCCAGTGCCGCACCATACGCAGGAGGTACAGCGTGCCCGCGCGGCCGTAGAGCATCTCGTCCGCGTACCCGTCGACTACTTCGAGGACCTGCTCGACGCTGGCGACGAACTCGCGCACGTGCCGCTGGTCCTGGGAGATGGATGCGCGGACGGCCTCGAGCGCGAGCTTCTCGTCGCTGATGCCGCACCCATGCGAGCCCAGGCGGAGGTTATGCCCGCGCGAGCCGGCGATGTAGGCCTGCGCCCAGTGCAGGGCGGGTTGTCCGCTGATGAGCAGGTCCGGCTTGTGCAGGTGCACTTGGAGCATCAGGTAGGCGATGCCCGTGGGCCCGCTCCAGAGGCCCTGCAGGACTTCGTGTGGGTAGCGGCTGCGGGGCGGGTAGTTGGCTACGATGTCCTCGAGGGAGCCTTTGAGGTAGACGGACGGGTCGCCGGGGACGGTTAGGAGAGTGGGTGATGTGAAGGTGAGGTAGCGGGAGGAGGAGGACGAGGAGGAAGAAGAAGAAGACGGCATTTTGGTGGTGTGGTTTATGGCTCGCTCGTCTGCGCCGACAGCAGTATGGGTGAGATGGCGAGATGGGTGTGTTCAGTTTCGATGGTGGTGATAACGTCACGGCGGTTGATGAACGGGACTGCTTTGTTCTGCTTGTCCAGAAACAAGAAGAAAACAACTCAAAGACGAACGACACTAGGCGACGCCAGAAGCAGAGGTCGCCTCAGCTTGTCGTCATGATGTCTGCACCACCAAACTCTTGGCACGCACTGTGTGCCGCGACCGACGGGCGGGATATGTGGGAATAATTATGTGGAGGAGGAGGAGGGGAGGAGTGATAGGGGAGGAGTGATGGGAAAATGCGGGGGACAAGGATGGCCCGACCTGCACGGGCGAGATAGCACCGACCCATGGCCCATGGCAGATGGGAAGGTGGGGTTCTGCATCGAGCGCGGAGTGCAGCACTGGCAGCGGCGTGGTAGCATCAGACCACCACCGCCCCGAGATCCTTCTGTGCGGCCCTTGGGGCGGGCGGCAGTCTGGACCGCTGGGCCCCGTGTCTTTGTGCCATGAACTGACTGGTCGACTGACGTCCCGGGCTGTGATAGGCCCAGCAGGTGCTGATATTGGAATGTGGTGTGGCAGCCCTCTTGACCAATCCATTCGCAGACAAGGGGGCTGAGAAACCAGATGTTGCCAATCTCACTGGTCCGCGACGAACTAACTTGAAATGCCGAATGCAAATGAGACTTGTTTATGCCAGCTCCCCTGACCTATGCTATGCTATGCTGTGCAACGCCCAAAATACATTAATCATACACACACCATCAACGCAACACAAAGAAAAGTAAAAGTAATAACACCCCAGCGAGGTCTTATTCCTTGGCGGCCTTCTCCTTGCGGGCGCTGTCCACAATCTTCTGCGCCTTGATCGCCTTCTCCTCCAGCACCTTGGTCAGGTCGTCCTTGGTCTCCTTGAGCAGGTCCTTGCCCTGGTCGGCGTGCTTCTCCACCACCTCGGTCAGCAGCTGGATGTTCTGCTGCACCTTGCCGTTCGATGCCCCGAAATAAGAGCCCAGGGCTGCGAGGGGGGCACTTCCTCCGGACAGCATCGACGAGCCCGACGACTTGGCCTTGTCGACCGCCTTCTTGACGTACTCCTCGAGCTTGCCGCTATCGCCGCTCTCGATGGTGCTCTTGACCTGCTTGAACAACTCCGTGGCGTTGCCCTGCTTGAGCGCCCCCTCGTTCTTCTTGATCAGCTCCTTGACCTTTGGGTTCTTGTCGAGCAGCGGCTGTGCCTGCTCCAGTCCCTTCTGCCACGCCTGGTCGCCAAACTTCTTGAGCTGCTGAGACTTCTCCTCGACCAGCTTGCGCACCTTGTCTGCCGTGTCGGCCGAGAAGCCGCTGGACGTGATCTCCTTGACCTGCTGCCAAGTCTCGTCCACCATCTTCTTGGCCTCGGGGCCGTACTGGTCGCCCATCTGCTTGAGCTGGTCGATGGGTCCGCCCAGCTTCTCCTTGAGCTCCGGGTGGTTGTCGATGATCTTGTCGACCGAGTTGCCCGCCAGACTAGCGAGCTTCTGGCCCAGGTCCGTCAGGGCGTCGTAGGCTTTGGACAGCGCCTCCATGCTCAGACCGGCCTTAACGATGTCCTGGAACCGCTTGTATGTCTCGTTGATGAGCGCGTTGGCCTCGTCCTTGTTGCTCTCGCGCACCGAGTCGAGGTCGCGGAAGGCCGTGTCGACGTACTGGCGGCCGCCGGGGATCCAGCCGACGTACGAGTAGCACACCTGCTTGATGCTGTCGACGGCCTCATCGGCGCTGGGCGTCTTCTCCTTGAGCTTGGTGGCCAGCGCCTGGTATTTCTTGTCCGCCTCTTTCGCCACCTTGTTGACCTGCTTAGCCGTCTGACCTGCCGGTGTCATTGTGTAGATGCCGTAGAGAAGCGAGGCACCGGCGATACCGCCAGCGACGCCCGATGCGATGTGTGAGGAACCGGAGCCGGCGGCATTGGATGTCGAAGGGGTAGCTGAGGACTGGGCGCGGCGTTGGCTGATGCGGCTCCCGCGGGCAGAGCGGGCTGCTCTGGGGGCCGCCCGGGTGAGAGATCGTGCGGGAAACATTGTGTGTGTGAGAGGTATGAGGATTGAGTTGGGTGAAGAAGTTCAATATGCGGTAACGAGAAGGTTGTTTGATGTTGCCTTTGCGAGGTTGTCCGTTTTGTTTGTTTGTGTCCGAATTCGGGGAAAAGGCAGCAATCGTGAACGCGGGCAAAGTATTATAAAGGAACAGAAAACACAGTCGCGGGACCGGAACTAGCCCAACGAGACCGGGAAGCTCCAACCTCGGATGGGGAAAACCTTCAAACCAAGCACAGAATGACGTATGGCGCTGCCAGTGTGCTGCAGGTACTCCCCTCGACTAATTGGCTGGGTTGACGGGGTCAGGCAGTGGCCAGCGAATGACGTTGCACCTTGCCAAGCATCGTGGGAAGTCGCGACAGTGTTGATGATATCATCACTGAGCGGGGCCCCGCTTTAAAGTACGATGACAGCATCACTGCTTGCGGCCACCCCGCCCGCTAATTACACTCTCTCTGTCGGCTGCCATGGACGCACTGGTATTTCAGCGCCTCCCAACGACACGGCGACACATGTAAATTCTACACACGCGGTGACTTTACCCTTGAATAATACGTCCTTCTAAAAGCGGACGACGCTATCTTTCCGCATTTACCCTTGCTTTAATCGATTAATTACAGTGTGCACAATTGTTTTAAGCCATCAACTAATTACCGCTTACACCAAACTCTTGGCATTATGATGACAAACTCATATACCTAAATGTCCATGTAGCCAAGATCCTGATGCCCAGGAAGAAACTTCAGAACAAGCATCCACCAACTTATATAGTTAAACCTGTGTCATGCATTTGAAATGGTTGGATGTCAACCTCCTCATCATTGCACAGGGGGGCATTCAGACTGTGTAGATTGCCTAGGTACCTGATAATACTTATGTCCGTGTGGTGTGTGTGCGTTAATTAGGTATAGCAAGCCTCGAGCAGTTGAATGCATTAATACCATGTAACTTGACCCTTTGATTGTGCATTTGCAGCCCTTATCATTTCTGCTTCTTTTTCCTTCCTGTTTTCCTTTCTTCCCTTCTTTTCCCTTTCTCTTTTTCTCTTCCTTCCACCGCCTCATCTTTCTTACTCTTTCTCTCCTCTAAATTATCCGCCCTGCCACTTTAATGGTATGTGGCGGAACATGGGCGTGCCGGGGATGAGTTCCCCGGTCTCTAATTATGCTCTTCCCCTTGACGTCCGTGGGAGCTGTTGGATGACGCTGCCTGGTCGAGATAGCCGTTCCTCTTACAGCCTGATCGGATGGTAGTGTCAGGCGTCGAGAGGGAACGCCCCGTTTTTCAAGAAGGTTGAAACCACATTGACTGGTGTTACGGTATACGAATGATGCTAACCCGCACGCTGCCGGTCTGATAGATGTTAAGGTCTACAACCAGACTGTCATCGCCCTTTCGGCACCGACGACAGCTGTGTCTTCGCCCTTAGTACCGCGCATCCTTCGTCAACTCGTCACGCTCCTTTTCAAAGGGGGAGGAGGCAAGGGGTCTCGCTCCACGGCGGACTGCTCCGCCACAGCCAATAACAGCTTTAGCCACGAGAGTGTACCAGGGGACTAAGTCTTCAAGAGGCGGCTACCTCTGCTCCTTGCAAATGTGCACAAAGCCGGTACACGTGGCGCTGTTCCCGTCCTCCTGCATTGTGGCGCGCTACGTTCTGCGATGTAGTATGTTGAACTTGAAAAAAAAAAACATCGTCCGTTGCTATGACTTAGGCTGTTGTCGTCTCGAGGGCGATGGTCATGGGCTCTGGCAGTAACGACGAACCGCGACATGGTAATGACAGCTAAAGGAATCGAGGCCAGGGGATATAATGAGGACCACAGGGCTGCCTGGAGTGCTGAAGGGATTCGGGGACCCGGCGGACCGTGTCCGCCCCATTTCGCTCCTTCATGAAGACCAGTCAGTGTTACTGCACACCTGCTTCTATATCCTGTGAAGGAGGTCGATCGGTAGACCGCTCTCGGGATTGGGGCGTGAGGCGAAGTTGGAAGCCTCCACCATGAATTAATCGCTATCCGACATTGAATTTTAATCGAAGGTCGTGATCTAGCTAGGTATTATGTCAGGGGCCCGCTTGTTGACTTTGCTTCGATTCATTCTCGCCTTCTTGTGCCAGCTTGGGCTGCAGTCCGGAGTATCCTAGTGCTGGGATCAGCCACTCCTTCGTCTTCTGGATATACTGTGACCTCAGAAGCTTCAAGGGGTCCTCGGGGCTGGCTGTCTCACTAACCCGGTGCTTAGGCAGCTCGTGGTAATCCTCCCACTCTCGGTCGGGCACGGAGGGCACGAGGACGTTGGGTACTCGCCTGGTTCGGGTGGGGCTTGAGCTGCCAGGTTTGGGATACCAGGCTCGGGGTCGACGTTCGCCCGCGTTTCGTGGTTTGGTTCTTGCCGACGTGCCATTCTGGTCGAGAGCAGAAGTACTGTGATTTATACTGCCATGAACGCGCCTGGTAGCGAAGGTATCTTCGGAGGCAATACGGTATATGTGAGTCCTGGTGGATCATTTGCGGGGGTCTGGTGACTGCGACGATGAAGCTCCAGAAGTGCAATGCGCGAACACAAACTCCCTCTTTCGGACGACTCGGCCATCAAGCAACAAACGGACGGACCAGACAGGAGCAGACTCTGAGGGTAACGAGAGCAGCTAGGGGAGCAGGGCGGTCCGTTGGCACCTGGCACTTGGGTCCATATGTTGGTCCCAGAACGCAGCCCTCTTTCCATTTCCAGGTCGCTGGGAGGGCCTGGAAGGCGGTAAACTGGCTTGCCAGGCTTTGCGCTCAGCTTCCTGTCCGCCTGGTCCCCTGCCTGTAGCGGCTGCCCTACGGCGGTTGCACCTGGCACCACAAAGAAACCGACAACGGCCCGAACCGCTTTCCTCCCCTTCCCATTTCCTCCCCTTCCCATTTCCTCCCCTTCCCATTTCCTCTTTCCGCGCACCCCTTCACCCACATCAAGCACATGGACAAAAGAATCGCAACGCCACGTTCTCGCTTTCACCATGGCACATCAAAGCAGCAACGCCTACCTTGTTCCGAAAGGAATCAAGATACCGGAGAAGAAAGCTCTGACTGGCGAGTAGATCGAGCTGGCGCTGGAGCTCCTGAGCGCTAGACGCCAGTTCATCTTTGCCTTTGCCGCCGCGAGCAGACACCCCGAGCTGGCCAAGCCCGAGAACCAGAAGATCGCTGTGCAGGCCGCCGCAAAGACCCTCTTCGACTCGCTGTACGAGGCGGGCAAGCCCGCCGTGTCCAAGGCGTATGTCAAGTTCCAGATTGATCTCAAGCTCTGGAAACGTTTCGGTAAGCACTCTCATCTCTTTCCGCTCTTCGCTTGGATTAATCGAGTTGGTTCGTCACCAATCACGGCGTCTCCAAGTTGTCGACGACTCGTTACCGTTCGAGTTCATGCACGTCGGTAAGGTTGACGGCGTCGACTGGGTCGACAGCCACCCGCATTGCCTGGCGTACGAGCGCTACGTGGCCAACATGGCCGCAACCAAACAAGAGGCCGAGAAATAAAGTGAAGCAGCACCGGTGGAGGAGCGTGGGAGGAGAGCATGCCGCGCAGACCGATTTTCGACCGCTCGCCGCCTGGTTCACCACAGGATGCCCGGAACGAGGCTGACGACAAGACCGCGAAGGAACCTGCCGAGGAGGGGCTGGTTTCGGGGGGAATCATAAGTACCAGGTAGCCAATACATGACTCTTTCGCCTACCTTATGAATGTCCCTCAGCGCCGAGCGAGCAGGCCATGTCTTTATCGAGGCAAACCAAAAGAACCCTAAATGGGAGACCAAGACGGCAAAGAAGGCCGCTACATAAACATTGCTCAAGATGTGCGTGATAATCCGGTGCCAAACCCTTCTCCTGATATTCCCTTCCCAATAAATAGCGAGATTTAGTGTTGATGCTGCCGCGTCCGGTCTTCCGGCCGAGGCTCATGCTGCCGGAAGACCAGACGGTACAGCCACCTCAGAAACAACATCCCACGACGCCAACCCTTCGTAGACCAAGGCCATCAAAAACCCCGTTCCGAGGCGGGACGCTTGAATCTACAGCGAAGAAGCAGCCAATTTCTCTCGAGCAGGTTGCGGTTGCGTCAGGTCGAAGTGATACTCCAGACAGCTCGGTCCCGGTACGCGATCGCACGGCTCCCCCACCCGTGTCTCGAGATATCAACCATGACCCAGAGATCCCGCATCATTGACACCGGGATCCGGCGAGTCCAGCTAAACTGCTAGGCAAGGAAGAGAGCGCACTACATCACAAGATCTCCAGAACTCCGACCAGACATTCTTTTGTCCTGCTAACTTCACGTACTCCAACACAGGTACCCCTCCAGCAGAGCACGCGGCTGCGCAATGTTCCGGATTACGAGCCGATATACTACACCGCGGGTTGGACCAGACCCTCGACGCAAAACAAGCCGCTTTCCAACATGGGGGACTACAGTAACGGGAATCACTTTATGCTCTCGGGGTTTGGATCACTCCGGAGAAAGCACTGATGGTGCGAAATCCTACAAGAAGGTACCAGGCTGGGCGGGCAGCGGCCAGCACGTTAACAACAGCACCGGAGCCTTTACCCCCAGGCTGGAATCTGTCGACCCGGCTACGGAAACACAAGAAAGAAAGATGAAGAGGACAAGACGTGGCGAGAAAAGTGCCAGGACTGACTGACACTGGAGACGGATCGCAACACAAGGAAGAATGGGAGGTCCGATTTGTGCCTCAGCCAAGGTACCGTCGTTTGCTAACAAGAAAACCGCGGCCTCGGGGAGGAGATAGTGACAAGGGAAACCTTTGGACGGCGGTGCGGGGCAACTTTTGGATCTGGCCAGCCTCCCTGTTAGGAACATATAGAAGCCACCGAACCGTTGAGTGAGGAATCAGGCGGCGCCTGCAGCTATTCGCCGGCTACCTGCAGCTCTGCCTCCTTGAAAGAACAAGGGAGCAAACTTGAACTCTCCATAGATAGTAATTAGTTTGAACAGTGATACCGCCATGGTCAGACTCCAGCTCTACAGCAGAAAGGTTGATTGGACTTTGTGCCGCTTTAATTACCTACTTGATCCCGCGGCGTTAGAGCAAACATGCTTGAACCTCAAACATCCAACTCAAAGCGGAAAGACCTCGGACGGTTCCTCTACACGGATGTATATAATGGATACCTAGCTCTCTAGCCGCAAAGTGTAGAAAGTCAAAATTTAGAAGAAATGCTTTGTCTGCCGCTACCGAAAAGCCGCGTGGAGTGACGCGTCGAATGCTGTTTTCACTCCCGCGACTGGTCCCATTACAAGAATACCTGACCTATAATATATACCTTGATGCTGCGCAGCCACCAGCCATAATGCTTGTCTTCCTCCAGTCCATGAGTGTCCTCGTCAGGTCCGTTGACGACCTGAGGCTCTTGCCCACGGCACTACCTGGCAGTGGGCTCTCACTATTATTCCTCCCACCACGTCCCTGAACGCAGCAATACCACTCCTGATTCTGTTCCCTGTCCTCGTCCTGCAATATCCCCACTCTCCACAATCAAACAACAATTAAATTCCATGATCCTCGTGCGTGCATCAAACGCTTCCAGCTCAACCATCCACGCCACCGGGAAGGCATAATTAAGCCAAGGCGCCGCCGCCCGCAAGACGCTTCTTCTCCCTCATCTTCGTCTCTCTCCTGATCTTGAGGCCCGCCTTATCCAGCGTGTCAATGACTTTCGGCCCCACCCGAGGAACCTCACTGTACAGTTTCAGCGTCGGCGGCTTCCCCATGTTCAGGCTGGCCAGGGCTTGCGCGATGCTCTCCAGGTCCTTGCGACCCACCATATAAGGACGGTCTTCGAAAGACCCCTCAAGGACTCGGGTGTTGCTCGTGGGCGATGGGCTGTTCAGCCTCGCGATGGCCGTGAAGAGCCGGTGCCAGGTTGACTGAGGCGTATTGGTATTCGCGATGGGCGGCGGACGCCAGACGGACTGCACCAGCTCGAGCATTCTGTTTTTCTTTTGCGGCGCGATGTCGACCTGCTCGTTGATCAAATCGGCGAGCTCGTCGAGGAAGCGGTCCGAGGCGCTAGAAGGCGGGTTGGCAACCGCGGCGGGGAGCAGCCGACGCTCGACGGAGTCGATCAGCTCGACCATGCTCTTTCTGCTTGCCGGCGGCAGGTTGGTCTGCTTGCTGATGCAGTCGTCGAGGACCCGGAGGAAGCGGTCGCCGGTCGGGTTTGCGGGCTTCCAGGTCCGTCGATCGTCAGTCCGGACAATCACAGCCAGCTGAAGCAGCATCACCACGAGGGTGACACGCTCCTGCTCACGGTTCCACAACGGGTTGACGAGGACGGCGGTGAACCGTTTGCAGAAGCCCACGGACCAGGCCGGAGAGTCGGAGTCTTTAAAGCCCTCCTTGTGCCGCTTGCTCGAGTCGCATGACAGGTTGTGCTTCACGTTGATGATGTCGGTGGGCAGGCACCGGAACCACCGGACTGAGGTCCTGATCATCCTGCCCGGGTCACAGAGGAGGTTGCGCTCCATGGCCAGGATCCCGGCCCGGTCGGGGCTTGCCTTCCATTCGGCGTCCACGGCCTGCTCGTCCTCGGCGGTCCAGGTCTCGTCGAAGGGGGGAGGCGCCAGCAGCGCCTGGAGAACCTCCTCTGTCACGAAGGGGAAGTCCCGGAGGAGCGTGTGGGCGGGTGGTTGAGCGACTGGGGATTGAGCGACTGTGGATCGACCGTCGGGCAGTCTCTTTCTCTTTCTCGACTCGGAGGGACCACTCATTTTGCCTTTTGGGTTGGCTTGATGGTTCGTGGTGAGCAAGGTGGTGGGGGAGGGGGTGATTGGGGACCGGGGAGGGCTCAGCGAGGGGGGGGGGGGGGGGGGGGGCGGCGCGCTCAACGACCGTGGAGGATCAGCGGGGATGAGGGCTCAGCGATCGTGGAGGGGTCAGCGACCGTGGAGGGTCCAGTGACCGTGGAGGGTTCAGCAAGGGGGAAGGGCCCGGCGACCGTGGAGCGCTCAGCGACCGAGAGGTGCTCAGCGACCGTGGAGTGCTCAGCGACCGTGGAGTGCTCAGCAAGGGGAGAGGTGAGGGGAATCTGCCAGCAGGCAGTCTCGTTGTCTTTCTTGGGTGGTCACCTGTCTTGGTTCGGCGTGATAGTTTACGATGATGGTTGGTTGTGGCCTTTCGTTGTGGTGGAGGAAGTTGAGAGTTCCTGAGGGGCGGCAAGAATTATATTATAGGCCTGCGTGATTCCCTCCACCGGCAAGAATTGCAGTGGGCAGACGACCTCAATAGCTATTGAGAAGCAGGGAAGGGCCCCACATCCTGTCATCCAGTCTCCCAGACCGTGTCCCTCCTCCAAACGGCGGTCACGGGTCCCGTTGCGCAGTATTCCAAGTCTGCCCTGGTTCCCCTGGTGTGGGTGGCTGTTCTTTTCGCCGTCCGATACCCCTGTGCGAGGCCCAGAACTGCCCGGTTCGCTGTTTTGCAGCGCTGAACAGAAAGGCAGGGAGGATATGTCTACGGAGCGCTGAGTGGCATATACATCCACCTTGGCGCCCTAGGTTACCTGAAATCAACTTGAGCTGACAACATCGCAGTGATTCCCCTCCGTTCTCCCGATCTATTTGTCGCGAGGCCTTCATGTTCCCTTCCCATGCCCGCATACACCAACCCCTCACGTTAATTTCATGGGCTAATGGGGGCCATATAGGTTCCGCCCCGATAGCCCAGCGAGGACATCAAACCACCCGGAAGGAAGGTAGCAATGCCTCCCCTCGACAGCATAGCGGGCGCAACAGACTTTCTCCCGAAACGAAACGAAAATAATAATTATTTGAGCGAATTCCGGGCTCATGTTTCTCAAACCAGCCCAAGCACCGCTCCAGACAATGACAAACCAAGCCCGATCTCGGAAGCAGCCAACAGAATCCTCCGTCCATTCCCTTATGAGTCTTTTCCCAAGCCAACATTGAGCATCACGACCACGAAAATGCCATGATATCGAGCCCATTTTCGAGCAAACAACGGGAGACGGAGTTTGTTTCCCACCGCCTGACGCGACATATGGAAGAGAACGGCAATAATACATGGAGCGAGGGGTCTGGAGAGGATGATGAAGAACAGAGCACGAGTGTAGGGATAAGAAAATTCAAAGAGGATGAAGAGGAATAACAACAACGGGGAAAATCACTGTCAAAGAGGAGCCTCAAGTCGGGAGGACGAGACAAGCAGATAACTACCTACCTGGTAGCCAATGTGGGGGCAAGTTAAATGACACGGGGTATCGTTGAGATAGTGATGGTTGAAGTGGGATATAACAAAGAAACACGTAAGAATGCCTAGGTTAATCATGGCCAAAGAGGGGGGCAGGGAGAAGTGGGGCACGGAGGAAAACAAGACGAACAGAGAACGGCCAGCAGAGAGCAAAGAACGCAAGGAGGGGGCCTCGAGAATGGCGGAGGACGAGGCGGACCACAAGAGCCATTGTTGGAATACTTGAGATATTTGCTCCGCTGCTCGTATCACGATGCTGATAATTATCGACATGCTGAATAATCCTACACCGGAATCCTTTCTGTCAGAATCTCTTGCAACAAAATACCGGCGGTAGAGCCCTTTCAGCGCCTCGAAATTTCCATCATGGGAGAGCCAAAACTCCAGTCAGCCATTCTCTGGCGTCTCATGTCAGGGGGGCCGTCACGTCCAGAGTTTTCGTCGTGTTCCAGCCTCTCGGTGTCTTCTTCATGGTGGTCTCGCTTAATTAGGTAGCATCCTCCAAGATGGATTAAGCACTGAGGCATCCGAAGGAAAGATGGTTGCCGTTCGACTTTGAGCGCAGTGCTTGGTTCTGGCACTGGGCTATCTGTCCTCTTCTTGATCAGAAGGTGCTGGGTGTCTTCGGAGCTTCCAGGTGCTCGTGCTTGCCGTAAGTACATGTCTCCACGGCTTGAGCTGTTTAGGTATGGATGATTTCGATAGCGAATGATAACGTCCCCTGACGGCATGTGGTGTCGACAATTTTCTGCTCCGTGTATCGGTCGGCTGTGCACGTCGTCGAGAAGAGCCGCCTATATTTTGTACTTGGCATGAATGGTGCTGATAATTACGTTGTTGCTCTGTCCCGTGTCTCGGTCTCGCCCCCATCGGCGGAAAAGGACCCTAGGACGAGATAATCACCATCAGTATGCGGCGGGAAAAAGCGGGAAGAGAAGGATGTAAGGATACTGGCCACTTTGGCTGCTTGCTCCCAAGCCTAACAGGTTTAGATCGACCGTGACGAGAACCAGTGCCGGCAAGGTCAAGGGCGAGCGATCTCGAAGGCGCGAAGCAGGCTTTGCGTTCCCAAGCACTACTCCAAGGTCGATTTCTCAAGACGGGCAGCCAGTGGATGGCCTAGATACCAAAACTTTACTCCCAAAGTGCTTCAAACATGCACAAATGCGGCCTGGTGCTTGGATGAAGCTCACAGATAAGTGGTCGGCACGATCTCGTCCGCGGGCGTCAACATCTAGGAAGGACAGGCAAGGTCTCCACCATAATTGAAGCCCACGCGCCTACCTCAGCGGTCGCACCTTTGCAACACCACCTTCAGCAGCCCCTTCCGCCCCCCTCTAGCAGTCTCTCCAGCACGCCGGTCGGCACCCTTACCAGGCACTGCAAACCCCCCGGCCCTCTAACACACCCTCCAGGTCTTTGGTAACCTGTACGCAAGCACCTAACACCTACCTACCCACCCTAACCGCCGTGTTTGTTACCCCGCCAGACAATTCCTTTCCTTTTCCATCCTCACACCCAAACCAAGCAAGCTCCCAAATCCTATCTCTCCCTCCCTTTCTCTCACCGTGCCTTTCCTCGCAAGCAAACGACGTGCGAACTCACGCACGCGGGCGCGCACACCACAGCACCAAACGAAACAAAGCAACAAAAAAGGCCATAAACACAATATACCAACATAAACCCACCCCTCCACCCTCACAGACAAGAAAACTGCCCAAAATGCCCTCCAAAGCCAACGACAATCTCGCCCCGTCCACCCACGGACGCGAGCGCGACGACGGCGCTCGCAACGAGCAACCCGAGAACATGAACCTGGGCGCCCAGCTGTACGACCCAGCCCGTATCCATGCCGAGCTCCCAGCCCATATCCATGAGCTCCTGGCCCGCCACCCGGACGTCCTGCAGCCACCTCTCCAAGCGGACGGCACGCCCCGCTTCACTGTCCACCCGCCCGTCCCCACCCCAGCGTTCCCCGGTCCCCTTCACCACGGCCCGGGAGCTCCGCAGGCTCAGGCTCAGCGCTTTGATCAGCCTCTGCCGCCTATGCGTTCCGACCGTGACGTTGGCAGGGTGCTGCGGGCGCCTGATGTTCGGATGCCCGAGGGTCACGGTGATGTTGGAGGTGCTGGTGGCGATGGTGGTCCTGGCGGTCGTGGCGGTGCCGGTGCTGTTGGAGGAGCTGGCGGCAATGGTGGAGCCGGCGGTGCTGGTGGCCGTGGTGGACGTGGTGGTCCTGGCGGCGCCGGTGGTCCTGGCGGCGTTGGAGGTCCTGGCGGCCGTGGTGGTGCCGGAGGAGCCGGCGGCCCTGGTGGTGACGGCACTGATGGTGTCAATGGCGTCGATGGTCATCACGGCGGCTGTTTTGCCTATGGTGCCGGTTCTGGTGGCTATGCCAGTGGCTTTCGCTACGATTCCAACGATGAGGTGAGTTTAGCCTTGATAGCTACCACAAACTTGGTTCTGGTTGTGCTAACGGCTCGTATCATAAGTCTGGATATTGAAGCAGAAGGACGGCACAGCAGGGGGGACTCAGGGAGAACGCCAACCGAAGTCTGGGTCTTTCAAAAGAAGCTGAGTGGGGCTCATTTACAGCGTAACGAGCGCGTATCCAGTCACTGATCACGACGCCAAGCACCTACTACCGGCTGGTCTTTTGGACGAGGTTTATGGCACGGATCTCCGGGGAGAATAGGATGGGGTTTATGATATAAGAGGTTACGTCCATGATAATCCCACAGTCTCCCGACAACCCTCAACTTCTAAATCAGTGAAACGAGTCTTACTTGGGAACAAAGGTCTTCCTTCTGCCACATATGCAACCATGCTGAAGAATTCGCCAAGCAATTCCTTATCGAAGCACTTCAGCCAACGCTCCCGGCACGATCTGCGATGATGTTCAATGTATTTGAACTTGCTAGCACCAGACGTCGCTGGAATCAAGCAGATCGACATTTGCAGTACTTGGTATAATCCCCACCAGCGAAACTGAACATGGAACTGCCAAAAGACCACCAATGATATACATGTAACGTTATCCAGTCATCGCCATGACAAGAACCTGACACCCCAAGTGATACCGCCCATGTCATTCCTGGAAGTTTCAGCTCCGACGTCCGCCAGCTCTGGTGCGATTGCTTATGTGACGAGAATCATCGGCCTTGCTGGCCAGCTACACTGTTCTCATCCTTGTCCTTGTCCTCCGGCTTCATGGGGACCTCGACATCCTCTTTCTCAGCTGGTGGCGATGCTTTGAGAAGAAACACCGTCGTGAGAGGCGATGCAAATTGAACCTTCTTGCTCGCTTCCTCGGCGTCGCGCTTGCGCTTAAGTGCTAGGGATGCGATGTCTGTGGTCATGTCAGCGGAGAGGTCATCGGGGGTCGTCTCACGGTTTGTCTCCGGGCGCCATCTCCATGCTTGTGTGGATGTGCGTCTATGTGGTGTTCTTGCTGTCTATGCCAGCGTCTGCAAATGGGCTGGGGGCTTTGATGGTGTTCTAGGCAAAGAGTCGGCGGGGCAACTCTCGAGGGGAGAAAACCTGGGTGGTCGTTTGCGAACCCGGAGCAGGTGTCCCTCTTGCCCTGTTTCTCGTTTGCAGCCAACACCAGGAGTCCCACCGTCTGCATGTATCAGACGGAATTTTGGCCACCAGGGGGGTCACTCGGCAGATTTTGACGGTGGCGAATCTCCCATGTCCTGCCCACCGCCCGCCAAACCGTCCTGACCCTCTCGCCCCTCCAGCCTTGCACCTAATAATCTACCAAGCCTGCCTAGAGCACTGCACCGACCGAAAGCACCGGTATCGTCTTCAGAATACGAGTGCAACAATACGAAGCACACCGACAAGGTACTACCAATTATCCGCAAATCCAGCAGCACTCATAGCGAGACTGACAACACCTCCAGGTCTCGAGCCCAATTCTTTCCGCGTCTGCTCGTGCGTGCTGCAACTCCCAGCTTTCCACGTGCGTGCCCCGACACCGAATTCCCCTTCGCCCTCCGCCCGCCGTGCCGCGGAAGTTCGGCGTGCTCAACCCCACCCACGCAAAGCACGATTCCAGTTGCCCTCAAAGCACGTAAGTAGCCGACCGCCTGCTCTTCGCGAACAGCACGCTAATTAATCCCAAGCACCAGATCCAGCCGCAGAACCGACGACAGAAAGTGAACCGGTTCTCTCTGCATGCCTGCCTGCCTGCCTGCCTGCCTGCCTGCCTGCGTGTCACAAGCCCGAGAACCACACCGACGGACCTGCTGAAGATGGACCCGAACCGTGACCTGAAACGGCAGATCATGGAGTGTGCGCCGGGCATGACACCGCAGGAGTGGGAGGAAATGATCAAGGAACTGGAGGAGCTTGACAAAGTCCTCGAGGAGCTCGTGGACTGGCTGCGTGCGGAGCGTGAGCAGCTGCTTCTGGAATTCGAGCTGCTGCTGCTGCTGCTGCTGAAGCGAGAGAACGCCTGAGGCCGGGAGGACTTGGGGCGAGACTGGGACGCACGAGGCTCAACTACTAATGCAGGCACTTCCTTGCGCTGGGGGCTCGATTCTAGCGTAGGGACATATGCTTTCATGATGTTAGGCCTTCGTTTGTCGCTCCTCGAGCTTCGCCCAAAACTTCTTGACGCGACCTGTCGACGGCGGCGACACGCGGGGTCATTTCGCGTCTGTCGACTCAACTACGCGGCAATGGACGAGCAGTACATTTATTCTCCATTCTAACGTGACGATCACCCTCACCGTGAATGCATGAAGTGCGGAATATGACTGTCATGTACCTGTTATGCTTGCCAAACTGTGCGTAGTCGTCGTTCGGACAATTAATGCAAGCCCTGACAAAGTCAAGATCAGCCTTTTCCCGTGCAAGAAATGGCGTAATTAAGTGATGTGCAAACGCTTGCTAAATCCAGGTACCCGACCTATGAGGTCAATAGGGTGGGTACATGTATCCTATGGGCCAGAAAAGAAGAAAGAAAGGGCAAGAGGGTTGTCGACCCCGTCCACTGCGGAAATGGCGGTGTGAGAAACGCTTTCGTCAAAAACAAAAGAAAAGCAAAAAAAAGACCAGAGAAGAAAAACAAAAGAAGCCAAGCTAAAAGATTGCCCTAAGAATAGGTAACGTATTTGATAAGCGAGCCGGACAGATAAGCGAGCCGGACACTTTTACCTACTCAACAACAACTTTTCTCAATTGCAATACAACAACATTAAGAACCAACTATAATAACATCAGAAACAGCTGAATCAGATGCTTCTACAGCCTCCTGGCAAGTGCGGGCATTATGGCCAGGCTTGCCGCATACACCACAGCACCGAACCCTCGAACGACCCCCCCCTGCACTACTACTATCTAGCTGCGTTCCTTGCACTCCCTCCCTATCTATAGCCCTCTGGCCCAATACATCCTGTGCATCTTGTACAATAAGTGACCCTCCAAGCTGTATACGTGTTCTTTTCGCTCTCCGGCGCTTGCTTAGTGCCTCGTTGGCCTTGCGGAGCGAAGCGTTCTCCGCCCGAAGGAGGGCCACCTGGTGCATCACGGCCATCGTACCTTTGGTAAGCTGGTCCACAGCAGCCAACATCGAAGTCGGGGAGCTGTTTTGATGGCTGGCAATGCGAGTCTTGATGAGCGTTGACTGCGAATTGGCTTCTTGGGGGTTGTGGGGTGTTTGGAAGACCCAAGGTTGTGCAGTACCAGGCCGTGAGGTTGGGGGTGTTGGTGTATGAAGCTTGATATCTAGCTTGGAAAGCACCCTCTCTGGATCGTATGGTATAAGGCCAGCCGAGGGCATTGACTCCCTGGATGACCGTTGCCCACTCGCGGTTGCCAGGCTGGGCTAGCTTTGCCTTGCCACGGCCATCCGAGGTCGTAACAACCATGCCAGCGAAGATGATGCCCATCATAAACCCAGTCTCGTCGAAGTTGTAGATATCATCATCTACAATACCATACTTGGCCTTAACGTTCCGTACGAGCGCAAACCACTCGCCAATAACCTTTGGATCTTCGCACTTGGCCCTCTGGTAGTCGTATCTACGCGTATAACGCGTACGGAGCTCTGGCTGGCGTTTGACGAAATTGTGTGCCCAGCGTTTGCCGACAGGGGCCGCGTCGCGCACACGTAGCAGCTGGTTGGCCATATCTTCCACACCACCCAATCTGGGAGGAAATGCGCGAGCATATAGTTCAATCACATACTGAACTATCGTCTTCTCTTCTAAATCCGTAAGCTTGCGTAAGTTGGCTGGAGTATCGCGTCGTGCAGGCCGGCCAGCGCGTCGGTCGCCAAGGGTGGAAGTTGATACATTATAGAGCTTAGCCGCAGCTCGGAGGCTTAGTTTCTCATCCCTTTGAAGAGCTTCAAGGGCCAAGATCACCCTGGCTTCATGTAAAGGACGAGGCATTTTGGGTTGTTGAGAAAATTGGTGTTCGGTGGAGAGAGGACGCGTTACGCTAAAAAGTGTCCGGCTCGCTTATCTGTCCGGCTCGCTTATCAAATACGTTAATCAAGATACAAAACTGTGACCCACAAAATCCACCACATTCACTCAAGGCAGTCACGAGAGGCAAGCACGTGCAGCTTCCTAGTTCCAGAAGCAGATATACATAGGCGTCGTTGTGGTTGAAAGAAGGTGCGGCTTACGATCTATCGTCGGCAAAAGTGCGGGGCTGGGCGAAAAAAAGGGGCTGCGCTCGCCGTAGTCAATGCGAATTGTGCGGGGACCCGTCGCGGGTGCCAGGTCGGCTACTCCGGGTCAAATGCGGCCCGTTGATGCTTTTAGTTGGATGACTGCGCCGCGTTTGACTGGATGCGTGGTACAAGAAAATGGCAACGGAAACAATAATGTCCTCATTGATTGACAGGTATAATTACGCAATTATCGGACAAAATTGCCTAGCGGCAATGCTATTGTTTGACCCCCACATAATGGAATCAATTATTGTATTCAATTGGGATGGAGTGAGTGAGTTCTGATTGAGTAACACACAGAATTGCGCCATCCATTCTCTTGCAATTCGACGGAACGACAATCTCGTACATGCTCCATCTTATTAATTGTCATGTTTGAACGTACCTGCCATTGTTGGCCTGATGCGCGTTGTTGAGGCAACATGTCTAGTCATATTCATGGGCTTCGAACTTTCACCGGCTCCTACTAGGATGGTGTTATTACTCTATGGGTCATGTCGATGGCCTTCTCTCGCAGATCTTTCGACTGTTTTTACGGTATCTTATGCCGCCTCTTGAATGGTACACGTAGTATTATCACTACTGCGCGTTGCCAACATGCCCAACTGTTCCTAGTGCTGGTGGAGTGGTTCTTCGGAATTAGACGCGGTCGCCCTGGAGTTTTTGTGCCTTTATTGGCGTCTTCCCTCCCCTCCTGCTAAACGGTCCACATTGCACGACCATCCTCCACATGCATCCAACGTCACCCCCATCAACCCGCAAAGTCCCGTCCCTTTTGCAACGACCTTGAGCACTTCCACTCCTCAAAATTTTCCACCGCCGCCACGACCTCCTGCATTGACTTGCCTAACTAGATGCATCACCTAATATGTAGAAGGGGCTCACCGCGCATATGGCGCTTCTCCCTATCACGTGGCTGCCATGATCTCTGGCCACCCTCCCCGGCCAGTGGTGGATCTATTTGCTTCTCGTTGTTGTGGATATTACACCTGTGCTTCTGTGGCGGTTGCTGGCAGCGACGCCGACGCATGTCATCATAATCGGTCACAGGTTATCACTTCAAGTTACGCTGTTCTTTGCTTCGTTTAATACCTCTACTTTTTCCCTGTCGCTCAATATCCGGGCCCAAGAATCGCCGCTGTATCGAACCTTTGGTTTGCATACCTTACATGTATCATTCGTATTTGTAGCTTGATCACCCTCGTCTCTCAAGCAGGCGGGATGCTTCTTGGCATCTTTGGCCTGACGGGGAGATGGCCATGGGCGACTAAAAAGGCTCGTCGCAAATATGGTAGGTGTGGTTCGGCACGCAGATACAGTTGGATCATCGACGCTGGCTGATCGGGTCGTTACAGGCGATGTAGTGCGCGTCGCCCCAAACGAGGTCATGTTCATGAACCCACAGGCAACGGTCGGTATGTACCTGCCATGGTTTACCGCCTGGCGCGGTCGCGGGAGATCAAGGCCAAAGAGGCCACAGTGCTAAGGGGCGAGAGGGGGACGAGACATATAGGGCTAGGGTTTCCCACTTTGCTGGCACCGATCTGAAAAAAAACAACCAACAACCGATGGTCCCCGGTTTTTTTCTTCTTTCTTTCGACCACTGTGAGGGGTAACTACCAGGCAGCACCAAGGACTATTTGGTACACACCTAGTTATTTTCTCTTTCTCCTTCACCTTTCAGCCTGATCAAGCTCTGCACCATGGCCACCAAAGCCCACATCCACGCCTGCCCGACCGAGATTCTGGGCCCGATCCTCGGCGAATTACCGCCTACAGATCTCGCCACCCTCTGCCACGTGAGCAGTCGCCTGCGCCAGGTCGCCGAGGCCATCCTCTACACCAAGATCGAGTGGAAGTGGCAGGTCCGCCGGGAAATTGGCTCCGGGCTCCCCAACGCCGAGCTCCCGGGCCCTCAACCAATCGAGGCCCTCGTACGCACCCTCTTGCGCAGACCGGACCTTGGAGACCATGTTCGTGTTTTTTGATTCTGGACGGGAGCGACCCTGCGTTCAAGCGCTGCAGGGAGCGTGTAGTTGACCCTCCGAAACACATGGACCGTTACGATCCTGAGCTGCGCATGCTGGCCATGACTATCGCGGATATGGAGTTGCCACAGGACGATCAAGAGCTATGGACCCGGGAGCTATATCGTGGATCTATGGATGCTTTTGTAGCCTTTCTCCTCTTGCAGGTGCCCAACATCAAGTATCTGAAGCTGGGCGAGGTCTTCTCGGATGGCTGCGACTGCATCTGCATAGTGCTCCGCTGGGCCCTCTGCGGACGCGGCAGCACGTATTTTGGTGCTCCGCTGTTCCAGCACACGACCAAGCTGCTCTGGCCATTCTTCGACACCACGTTCCCTACTATGGCACAGTACCGTGAGGCCCACCCCAACACGGCCTCTTTCCTGGCTCTTCTCTACATGCCGAAGCTCGAGGAACTGGCGATTTCCATAGACAACCCAGTCAACGGCGCCGCGCTCGAGTGGCCCGCGGACCAGCTGCCAGCCCCATCAAACCTGCAAAGCCTGGACCTCAACTTCCTGCGGGAGGAGCATCTCGCGCCAGTTCTCGCCCGCGCCACACAGCTCAAGACACTCAAGTGGAATTGGTGGTACAACCCCCAGGCCGACAGCCAGTTCGTGAACCTCACCATCAACCTCGACAACATCGCGACCGCCCTATCCCACGTACAGGGAACTCTCACACACCTGGTTCTCACCGCGTCCGTCTGGCCGTCATCAATCTGTCGTCGCCCGTCGCTGCGGATGACAGGGTCGCTCGCCGGTCTCGCTACGTTCGACTCGTTGACGACACTGGAGATCCCCGCCCCCATGCTGTTCGGCAGCCTGGAGGACCCCGAGCCTGCGGACGGGTGCCAGCAGATGCAGACCTGTCTGCCGCGCAACCTCGAGACGCTTCGGGTCATGGACTACTTGACGGGCACGCACCACCTTGACATGTGGGGAAGCAGGAGGCTTGGGCCCCTCATCGTGTTGTGGATGCAGGATTGGAGGGCGTCGACGCCGCGTCTCCGTCGGTTTCACCTTCTTTTGGGTCCGGGCGGGCACAAGCAGACATGGCCTTACGGCGTGAAACAGAACCTGAAGCTCGCGGTCGAGCAGGCTGGCCTGGAGTTCGAGCTTCATCACGAGGAGCATAACTTCGCCCATATCGGCCCTCGGAAGTTTTGGGCGACTCTTGGCAGATATGAGCGCTACTCTCTGACGGCTTAGAATAGCAGCGAGAGAGGGTGTGTGGGAGCGAACAAGTGGTGTGATTGCTACCGAAAGTGTGTGTGTATATCTATGGAAAGGAAGGAAAGAAGCAAGGAAAAGGCGAAGACCCGGGCTATATAGATGGGTGAGGTCACGTGGTAGCGTACGTGCCACCAGCAACAGGGTGCGTTGATGAGAGATTGGTGGAACGGGTGAAGTAGGTAGTAGTAGTAGGGTCCTGATAGAGATTTGGGCAGCGTTGAGGTCCAAGCAAAAACACAAAGCACCTGAATGTACAAAGAGACGTATAGACTTGGAGGTCGAGATAGCAATTAGACTATGGTTCTTTTACACAACCAGCCCGGTGCAACAAGTAACACTCGCTCGTGCCATCCAGGCGGGTCCAGCTCCATCACCGCTACCCGAGTAAAGAACATTATTACAGGAGACAGATCAAGCAAGACGTTCAAGCAACACATCAAAGCAACACATCAAAGCAAACATCAAAGCACAGAAGAAGGAGAGAGAATACAGGTGACTAAAAGTAATGCCAAACCACCAAATCCAAGATAGACAAGTAAATACCTCATCCCCTTACTCCTCCCACCCATCATATCCATCACACCCCCTCCTCGACCCTCAGATTCGGCTCAGCAGCCGCCCTCCCCCTCCCATCCGCTACATCCCCATACTCAACGCCAGCAACCCACACCCTCGCAATGTCCAACGTATTCCGCACATCCACAAGGGGATCACTACCGCCATTCAGCAGCACCAGATCCGCGCGCTTCCCCGGCGCGATAACACCCCCCGGTCACGCAGACGATGATGCCGCGCGGCGAGGCTGGTGGCCGCGCGCAGGGCAGCGGCGGGGGATAGACCTACTTCGACGAGGTTCTGCAGCTCGTAGTGGAGGGTCAGACCAAAGGGGATGGTGATGCCCAGCACGAGGGTGCCGAAGGCGTCGGTGCCGGCGAGGATGGGGATGTGGGCGCGGGCGAGGGTGCGGAGGTTTGCGACGGCGTTGGCGTACGAGTTGGTTTTGTCAGTCGGGGAGCGGCCGAGGAAGGCGAGGATTGCCGGATTGCTGAATGCGTACCGGAAGATTTTGAGCGTCGGGGTGAAGAACTGATTGCCGTTCCGTTGTCCGAATTGTTGCCACTTTGTCGACGCTGTAGGGTGTTGGCGCAGAATACTTAGAGATAGAGTGGTACGCCGATAAAAAGTCGTTGCCTAGCATGATAATTTTGGTGGTGGCGCGGGTTTACTATGCGATGTCGGTTGATGACTGCTTCCGCGCTTCCCAGTTTACAACCTAGAGGCTTTGCATAATATTTGGGCGAGAAAGGAAGTTCAACAGTAACCTGGCCCCTTCTTTGGGGCTTTACCTCCCCTCCAGCCGCCCTTCATTAAGGGACCTTGCTTACCACGGCAAATCGAGCTGGCAAAAGTGCGATGCGGCTGAAGCCAGGCACCTGGTACTTCCGCAGATCATGCGCCAACGAATTCCTGAGTGCGTTAATTACAGGTACCATCGCCGAGTACGGGTCAGGTACGAAAGAACCAGACCGCGGCATTTAATTGCGCAAGACTTTGGATCTAGAAAGACAGTTCCCCTGCGTTCCACCAAGAGCTGCCTCTTGTTCGTCCTGTTTGCCTTCAACCGCGCTGGCTGTTCTTTCCATCTTGCATTCATATTTCTTTGACCTACCTCGGTACTTGACCGTATCTTCTCGTCAAGCAAGACCCTGGCTGACCGCAGTTTGCATTCTTTTTCCATAAGCAAGCAAAAATGGCTCCTCCCGCCAGCTCGTCGGACATCGCTACCATGTGGGAGGAGGCATGCCAGAGGTTTGAGCAGGAAGCAGGTCCAGACAACGAATTCGCCACAGTCGCCGCAAAACCCCCTGCAGAGATCAAAGCTATGATGGACGAAGAGCTCGGAAAATTCAAATCCCGTCGGCACGATGGTAGGAAGATGGATGTAATGCGCAAGAGCGTCAACAAATATCTGGACATCATCCACGGCATCGCAACGATTGCGTCTCAGCTAGGCAAGGCCGCATTCCCACCCGCGGAAGCTGTCTTGGCTGCGTTCACGCTTGTGGTCCGCACGTCCAAGGTCATGTCGGAAGTTCTTGACAAGGTCGAGAAGTTTTTCCAGATAATGGGGTTCTTCGCCGAGCGCTTGGAGCTTCTGGACAACCGCTTGCCGGATGGCCAAAAGGAGAAATACAAGGAGATACTGCTGCGGGTCTTCGCATCCATGCTCCGTGTATCGGCCGTCGTGGTCAAGTCCATGAGCTCACGGCGGGCCACACAGTTCGCCAAGGTATTAGTCCGACAGAGCGGTGGCGCGGAACTGGAGGAGACAGTGAAGGAGTTGCACGAGAACGTCCAGCACTTTGATCGAGCCACCGTCGCGGCAATACTGGCTGTTGGCGTCGAGACGCAGAGGGAGTTGCGGGACATGCGTGGCAAGATGGATGATATTCATAACATAATAGTCAGGGGTTGGCAGCTGTCAGCAACGTCCTCCAGCCCCGCTACGATGTCTGAGGAAAAGAACCATAACAGCAAAGTCTCGACTGATCCTGGGTCAAAAGCGACGATGGCTCTCAGGGTCATCAGGGAAATACTCGATGAGGGCGATCCCCTTGCAAAGAACCAGCGAGTGATATGTGACAGATACCAACGAGAGATCGCCCCGCATACTTTGGCATGGCTTTCTCATGAGGAGGAGCTCCAGCGTGTTACTTTGAGCGAACTCTCTTTCCTGTGGATCTCGGGCGATGCCGGCATGGGCAAAACGGTCATCGTGGCGAGCATCGTCAAGAGGCTCAACGAGGAGCCGACGGCGAGGCTCGGAAGTCCCGACAGCCTCCAGCCTTCAGTCGCCTACTTCTTCTTTCACCAAGAATATGCCCAGCCGAGGCCACCAATCGAGTCGATGATTCGGTCATGCGCTGTCCAGCTAGCCGAAGCCGACAAGGACTACAGAATGACCATCGCGCACTATGTCGAGAGCACCCCCAGAAGCAATCTAACTGATTGGGAGGTCGGCTGGAAGGATCTTTTCCTGGATATGTTCCCAAAGGAATCATCGAAGCGCCTCATCCTTGTTCTTGATGGACTCGAGTCCTATGACGCCACATTCGCCGAGGAGTCTAGCAAGGAGCTAACAGGCATTTTCAAGAAGCTGTTGAAACGAACCAAGGACTCGGAAGCCAGGATTCAGATCATCTTCACCAGCAGCAACTCGTTCTTTTCCGACCAAGATACACTCCCGATATCTCAGGGACACGTGTGGATCGACAAGAAGAAGATGCAGAGCGACATGTATTGGATTGCTCGCAATGCCATTAGGTCTAGCTCACGCTTGAAAGGACTCGGGGCAAAGCTGAGAAAGAAGATTGCTCGTTGTTTGAAAGATCAGGCTGATAGTAAGTACTTCTTTTACGGTGCCCGACTTTTGCTATCCATGTAACTGACATGCACCCCAGATATTCGCTACATTGAACACATGGTTCGAAGGCTCAGCGCCATCGGTCGCGAGTCAAAGGTCGAGGCCGAGCTGCGAGCCCTTCCACACGACAGCACTAAGTTCTATGAGCTGATTTTGCTCGACTGCGCCAAAGACAGAGATGATGAGGAGCTTTATTACCTCAAGCGACTGTACGCATGGCTCGCATACTCGAAATCCCCTCTTAGCCTTGGTGCGGTAAACAGGCTGAGTAGGGTGATGATTTACGGCACCTTCGATTTCAAATTGGAAGACGAGATCGATCGATCACCAGGAATCTTGAGGCTCCTGACTCAATCATCCGACCAAAGCGACGAGGAGACTGAGAGTGGAACTGACGAGGCGACCGAACATAACAACGAGGACGATACAACCGGTAATTCAGAGGGTTGGGTCGCATATGAAACCTCGCAATCCCTCGTACTCTTCCAGGAGCGTTCCTTGCGGGCCTTTCTGCGCAGGCCTGGTGCTGATCCTCACCCCCGAGACTTACGCTCTTCCGCCCCCGCGGCAAACAGACTGATACTGGACGAAATCACCAGAATCTTGACACAACTGAGCTTCAGACGCCACTTCCCTGATGATCCGTCCTTGTCCTTTACGGAGGAACTTCTCCACTATGCCGCAGAACACTGGCTGGGCCACTTATTCGACATTGATATTGACGCCCTGGAGGACAGCGAGTGCATTGCACTGGCAAGCAACCTCTACACTCTACTTTCGGTTCCCTGTGCATTACTGAGTCTGGAGTACCATGCTTGGATCTCCGGGTGCTCAGACGGCTCAACAGACGCGGCAATGATCATCGGTGAAAAGGCCGTAGCAACACTTTTCAAGCTCTCTCAGCGGGCTGCACATTTTGATCCGACCCTGTTCCCATTGGGCGTTTTCCCCTGGATGGAGTTGCTCGCGAAGCATCCCCACATGGCCCACTTTCACGGAGAAGGACGTGACTCTCCTGGCTGGCGTGTTTCCAGATTCTCATGGAGCCATAAGCGAGTCCGAGTCATTGCTTGCTCAGGCCACCGTCTCGGTCAACAGACAACTCTACCTGATATGCATGAAGTATCCTATGCGTTGGCCAAGTCTGGTCTGGAGCTCAGTACCTGGAGCACGGGGAACCTCGAAAAACTCCGCCTAGTACACTGCATAGTCAGTTCCTCGATTGAATTGGCGTGCCAGGAGAAGAAGGTCGCTATCGCGACAGCTGGTGACCCAAACCTGGCCGAGCAGATGCAGCTGAGGCTTTCCGAGGCTTCCCAGCTTCTCACACAAGCAACTGCGTTTTACGAGCCAGAGAAGGCTAGAGGAAAAGATCACGTCAGGGCCATGGAGTTCGAGGTAGCCATCAGTGCTGGACTTCGAGTGAACGTCGAGACCTTGCTTGGGAATATTGCCAAAGCCCAAACCTTTATCCCCACAGCCAAGTTTGGCAGTGAAGTGGGACCTGGTCTTTTTCATGGACAGAAGGAAAATGGTCAGCCTACTGGCCGAAAGGGGACACTGGGAGGCAGTCATGCAGCTTTTTACTTCGATGGACGCCGACTGGCATAGGTACCACCTTATGATGAGCACCGTACTACAGGATCGCGAATTCGAGAAGGCCGCGAAGCTCACCGGCCGGACCCATGAAGTCGACGTCATATACGCAGAAACAGTAACGGGCACGACTACTTGGTGGGCCGCTGACTTGCGGGCCAAGCGCGCCAGAATTGCGTTTCGGCAGAGTGTCATGGACGACTTGCCAACAGCAAGGGAGCTAGCCAAGCAATATCTCGACGAAGGGGGCGATTCTGAAGAAGTGCACAGGGTGCTAGCAAGCAACCTGATCGGGCAGTTTCGACACAGCAAGGACCCAGCTGAGAAGGCAGCGCTGTTCAAGGATTTGAAGGATTTGTTGATTCGCATGTCGCGAGTTGACGGCGCGGACGAGTACGACACCAAGGCATCATACCTGAGTGCGCCGCTCGCCCTCATGGCGCGCAAACTCGGTCCAGCCAAAGATTACCACGGCTACCTCGACAAGACATTCCATTCATGCGTCAATGCTCTCACAGACTCGAAAGCATGGAACGATTCATACGGCTTAAGGACGCTCGCCAGGATTCTCATGTGCCTGCCCGGCTTCTCTGAGGAGGCCCGAATTAGTTTGTCGTGTCGGTTCTACGTTCTCGACAGAAAGATCTTCGAAGACGAGAACGGTGTTCTCGATAGAAAGATCTTAGAAGACGAGAACGGCGATTCAGACACCAATGAGAAGGAGCAAGACAAGGAGGACCCAGACATTGAATCTCCAGACCCAGGATCCTTCAACTCCATTCAAAAAACCGAGCCAGACCTAAGCACGGTCTCTAAAAGTTCAGCAGACGATGGCGACGCACGTCCAACGGAACAAAACCCCGAGGTGACCGGAAACATACCAGCTCCAGACAATACAGCCACAACAGAAACAGCTGAGCCCAGAAACCAGAAGACCAAAGATCTCTCTAGGAGCACTCCCTATTGTGACGCATGCTCAGGAGCCTGCTCAATACAGGACGGACCCGTCTATCTCTGCGTCTACTTCACTGAAATTGACTTGTGCCAGGCTTGCTACGATGAAAAGATTGCACGCGAGGAGGCCAACAACCCCGACTGGCGGGCCGTGTGCTGGAAGGGACACCCGTTCATCAAGGCGCCGGCAGAGGGCTGGCGGGGCGTCGAAGATGGCGTCTTGTTCCTCAAGGACAGCAGGGAGATCAAGTTCAGGGACTGGCTGGATGAGCTACAGAAGAAGTGGGATCTGGCGTGGGAGAAGTTTTGGTTGGATGAATCGCTTTTGTGAGCACGGGGACGGCACGGTTAATTGTTTCGCAGAGGGGTAGTATTGTAATCTTCCTCAAAGTCATCTCTTGATCTTTGAAAATCGAGTCCGTGCACACAACCCATCGAAGGGAAACATTTTCATTCTTCAAAATTGAGCAAGGTTCAGTCAACTTCGCCAAGTTCGTTTCCTAATCTAGCCCTAGGTCCCTACCAGGTAGTGCATACGTCTCAAACACCCAGCTCCAACTCGTCAATTTCCCATCCCATCGGGTCATGCAGAACCGGAGTGCCAGGGTCGTATCCGTTCAACCGTGATGTACATCTATACGGCCAATAGCTGTCCAGCGCAAAGAAGGCCGGCTGGAGGCCCTGGTACGCATTCCGACGAAGCGTGAGCCCCGGCGTGCCCCAAAACAAGGCCCCCATCTCCTCCTCGGACGGCCCGCCGTTGTCGTCCTCGCCCAGAAACGGCTTGGCGAGCTGATACTCGAAATCCGCGAGCGTCGAACACCCGCCGGCCCGGATGTGCTTGGCGAGTCTGTGGATCTTGGGCGCCATGGCCTTCCACCGCGCATTCAGACTGAACCACCGGATGCGCGGGGGGAGCAGGTTCACGAGCATGTCGGGGCCGCCCTCCTGCGGCTTGGTGTCGTAGATGTCGAGCGACAGGCGCTCGAGCATGGTGAATTCGGACAAGTCCATGGCGAAGTCATCACGCATCGCCGGCCCGGTGCGGTTGCAGAGATCCAGGTCGAGCCTCTTTAGCGTGGCCTTGACGGGCAGCAATGCGCGACAGATGTCCTGCGCGACGAAGTTTAGGAATTTTCCCTCGGGGTCGCGCCCGGGGAGGATGCATGACAGGTCGAAGGCGGCGCGGTACCGGAAACTTTGCAGCCTGGGAAACAAGGTGAGCATGGCCTCGAGCTGGAACAGCTCCAAGTCGGCCCTTTCGATGTTGACGCAGGTGACGTGCTTGAAAGGATGGTAGCACGTCCACAAGCTGAGAGGGCGCATCCATGGGGAGACGATGGCCCAGTCTCTTTCCATCGCCACGCGCTCGAGCGTCGGCATACGGGTGGGGTTGAGGAGGCCAGAGAGCCGGTCGAGCCAGAGTACATAGCGCGGGTTGGCCATGCTCGACTGGAGCCTGACTCGCCGCAGGGACGCGAAGACCAGGGATTCTGGGAGGTAGTGGGCCCAGTCGTGGCGCCGGTCGTCGAGGATGAGCGTGAGGTCCTCGACGTTTGGGATCTGCGTGAGGATGAGCACGTCGCGAAGCAGGAGGTGGTCCATGATCTGGGGGTCCATCTCGTCACTCATATGTATCGTCGTGGGTAGGGGGATGCCGAGGCGGTGGGCTTCGCGGCGGAGAAGTCGGACATCAGGCCGGAGATGGCGGCCATTGGTGGCTTTGAGCTTGGCGGTGTCGTCGTAGTCCTCCTCAGAGGAGTCCCAGCCCTCCTCCGAGCCACCATATCGCCAATCCTCATCCGTGTAGTGATACTCCAAGTGCGCATACATGAAGACGGTGGCAGACCTGACAAAGAGGGCGTACTCGGGGTTCCGTGCAAAATGGCGCAACAGGGCTACCGTGAGGTCGGTCTGCCAGCAGTTGAAGTTGACGCGCCGGTAAAGCAAGGGCAACACGAACTGGCGCAGAGCCCGGCAGGTCTCCGAGAGGCCACCAAGCATCTCGTAATTGACGACGGCATCTTGCCACCCGCAGCGGCTCTTGGGGTTTCGTGCGCGCAGAAGGACGGGCTGCGCGATGATGTCGTGCAGGATCTCGACGGGGAGAGTGAGGAGGGGGGGTTGGGCTTGGTTCGACATTGTGCTGCAATGAGTCACCGTGACTCTTGAGGTGAAGTTTTGTTTGGTGGTTTGAAAGACGTTTTCGGAGGGTGGTTGAGGTGGTGAATTGCGGTTGTGGTGCCAAGTGTGAGTCGCGTGCTAAGGGGACGGTAAAGGGGTGTGAGGATAGGTCGCGGTAAGGTCCAGTTGCCGACCTACTCGGCGTTGGATGCCCGCGTTTCTGCTGGAGATTGTAGTTGAAGTTGAAGTTCAAGATGAAGCTGAACTTGTTTGACCAACCGAGCGCGCTGAGATTAAGTACGTGGTGAAGAACAGGTGAGTCATCCCTTACCAGACCTCTTGTTTTACAACGGAGAGAAAAACTAGCCCTAATGGCCAGCCCCTGAGATGACTGCATCGTAGCCCAGACCAATAGAATGAAGCAGTTCCACAACGACTTGCATACCCTCTCGATCATGTCCATTGTGACCAGCCTCAACCAAAGGCACTTATCGAAGGCACTTGCCGTTATTAACAGCCTTTCCAAATGGAACCAACCGCATAGGTTTCTAAGGTACCCAGGTACCTACTAGACTTCGCAGTGGGTGCAAGTCTTTGCAATTAGTAAATGGCCTGCCTGTCAACAACAACCTTCTTTGATGCCCCGTATCTAGCTAAAAAGGATTTCACATCTGAATCGCAAGTGTCCCAACTGAAAGCCAAGTTCTTCACCCAATCAAAATCAGACCACCGAACTCCAAAACAAACATGCGCCACAAACTACAATATGAGCCCCTAACCCGTTCCAGCACTCCCCCTCACGTCTCCAACACCTTATTCGCAAACCCCACCCGCATCCCCCCGAGATCAAACACCGCAAACTGCGCCTTCATGACCGTCCCACCGAAGACCGCAAACCCAATCCCCTCGGCCGTCTGCATGCCGCCATAGCAATGCGTCGCATTCACCACGCCACAGTTCATATACCTTCCCGGGACCGTCCCCTTGTACCCACCAATAAAGAAACTCCAATCCGGCAGGTCCGCGTCGCACGGGAACAGCACCGCCGCCCACGTGTCGTCGGACGCGCTCCCTTGCATCCGCGCGTAGTACGCATCCACCATGTCCTGCTGCGCGAGCAGCAGCGTCGTCCCCATGTCCGCGATTGCCGTCGAGTTCTGTGTAACAGCCGGCCCGTCCGCCGCGCCAACGTGGTATCCCGTCGCGTTGAATTCCAGTAGGGACTCTCGGCGCTGACGGGTGCGTACTGGATGGCGCCTGTGTGCTCGGACGCGTTGATGGAGCCAAAGGTATACGTGCCCGGGACGACGTGTTTGAGGTTCGCGGTGAACAGGGGCTGGGCAAGCTTGTCGCGGAGGTTGTCCATGAAGGCGAGCGTCTTGTTGGGCTTGACGGAGCTGCCCGAGGTCATACCTAGCCCCAGCAGGCCCGAGCAGAACTTGTCTGCGGTAAAGGTTGAGGAGACCCAGGTCGCGGACTCGACGATCTGCGAGGGGACGGATACGTTGCCGATGGCTACGCGGTCCGTGTAGACGACCCCCGCTGCGCCGGAGCTGTCGCCGTACGCGATTTTCCGGGACAGCTCGGGCACGGGTGTCGAGGTTTTTGAGGCGGATGGCGTGTAGATGGCTTGCCCGTTGACTTGGAATGGTAGGGTTTCGGAGGAGAAGACCCAGCTGAGCGGGATGTTAGAACTAGTAGTGGAGGGGTTGTGTTGTTGTTGTTGTTGTGGAGAGCGAGAGGGTATTGTGGGGATACGGGGTGGGAATGGGGATGTAAACAATGGGAAAAGGGGTAAAGTGGAGCATGGCTTACAGGTCGGCGGAGCCCGTGTCAAAGTTGAGGTAGACCGTCTAGGGCGGTGTCCCTATCTGCACCGGCGACACAAACTCGTAGTCGTTGCCCTCGGGAGGGTAGGTTGTGACTGACCCCGTGGTGTTGTCCCCTGCAGCACACACACACACCAGTCAGTCAAATCTCAAGTTCTTGTCTTGGCTAGCAGCACCATCCTCCGGAGATACTAGGCGGTATGCACTTACGCTTACGGAGAATGTCCGCATTGACAGTCGCGCTCAGCCTGACGGCCGTCTTGAGGGCGGGCGTGAGCTCGGCGCCGAACTTTGCGTAGGCGCGTATCAGGGCATGCAGGCCGTTGCGTTGGTGGCCGCTGTGGTATTTGGGTTTCTTGATCTGGCGGACGGTAAAATGCGAAGACCGTGACGCCGGAGCAAGATATTTCTTAGCATACGGACTCCATCTGTGGGCCGAGAGGTGTGCAGAACGAGGGATTCTATGGCGATGGGTGTGCACGTGCAGAGAGATGGCGTGGGCATTGCGCTTCGCTACCTCCCGCGTCGCTGGTTTCCACACGGATATCCCCTCGTCGCGTAGCTCATGGTTCGAAGCATGGTTGCGGATGCTAAGTGCATGAACAGTATCTCGTTCTCTGGTCGTGAGCGTAATGATTGTCGGCGTCGCGGTGCGGACCCTTCTTACTCGACAGTTGCGATAGCGCGTATGATGAGGCCCGAACTTGATGGGTTGTGGTAATTGAATCACGGGGTTTCCTACATTTTCATAGTGAGCTTCGCCTTGCGTCGGTGCAGTCAAGGTGTGAGTGTGAAGTGGTATGGGCCGCCCAAGGGCTATTGGCACATTGCCAAGGAGAAGGGCAACTGAGAGAGAAAACAAATCTGCAGAGAAACGCATCTTGATCGACTGTAGGCCAGCTGCAATCGTAGCCAAATCCCGAACCAACTGCCGCGACAAAAATGGAAAGCTCCTCTTGCGTGTGGGTATCTGAGGGAAGAAATACGGAAATCGGACCGCCTATTTAATAGGATCACGACAGGCGAGCTTTTGGTTCCTGATTTAAGGGATGAATATTGCGCGGCGGGGAGACGCGAGGCCCAGACGCGTTAATTGATGGTCACTCGCGACGGATCTTCAGCGCCATCGGCATGCACATCGCCCTTAACCGAGTCGCGAAACTTGTCTTTCGAGCACAATGTCTCAGACAGAACACCAACCGAGCAGGCTAAGCGACCTTTGCGCCGCCTCCTCTTCAGAAGGGATACGAATGATCCACCAGCTTTTTGCAAAGACCTTTGGCAATCGAGGAATGTTGCGGCGCCGCCAGTTCAAAGGGGGGTACTTGCAATCCCAGCCACCATTGCTTTTGCCAATGGCGCGTTTGATTCCAAGACCTGGGCTTTTCACTATGAGCGTGCAGAGGACTAAAGCCGAGCTCTTTGTAGAATGAATGAATTAGTAGTTTCTATCCCGTAGACAAGGGGCAGCTTTTAATCTTTTTGTCTACCTGGTAAGTTTGCGCGGAAACCTCTATCATATTCAAAACGTTCTTTGCGGTCGATGCCAAGTCATCTCAACAGCCCAAACTATTTCGCTTTAATGATCATCAAAGACAGCGATTCTAGCCAAAGCTCCTGAACAGAGGATCAATAAGTGATGACCAGGAGACAGGCAATGTGGCTATGGCTAAAAGAAACATGACTTGCAGCTCGTGAGTGATCTTGGTCCGTGGCACCAGCTAGTCATGTTGCCGGTGTGGGGATGCTTTCGTGAACAGATTCAAATGTTTTTAAGCAAATCAAAGGGTTTTTATTTGCCCAGATAGGTGGCCGATGAAGTCACATCCCTTCAGCCCTGTCGTATCACACAAAACCCTAACCATATAGTGAATCGGTTCTTTGATAAACAACACTTGAACCTTATCGACACCTTCTAGTCGTATCGTAAAGCTTTTTGTGTTCCTGATTCCGCCGCCATTGACAACATCGAATCTAGCAGGACCAAAGCTACCTATACTGTACAAGGCTACCCGACATGTGACTGAACTGGCTCCGCTATGACGGGCGTAACGTCATCCAACGTGCACTCCAATTCAACCTTCACCGCCAGCCCGTTGGGTCAGTGGCTTTTCTCGTGCCTAGGAACTACGAGGGAGCATAACGGCGGCGCCAACGGACTTCTTGTTTTTTCCCTTCTGTTTCTTTCCTGCCATTTCCTTTCTTCTGTTTCTCTCCTTCTGTTTCTTTTCTTCTGTTTCCATTTTCTTGCTTGAGAACATGTGTATGCAGATACCAATTCATTCGGAAATGCTCAGTTGTTGGGTCTTTCAATTACTCGATTACCCGTTGTGAAGTGAAAAACGATGGAAAGACATGCTGTTGTCAAAAGACCTCAAGCTCGAACCTCGTGCAACCATCCGGCCGAGGGTGCCGGTCAACATTATTCATATGCCAATGCTCCTTTCCGCCTTCGCTTGAACGCCGTCAAATGCTGGAAAATGCCGAGCAAAATGGGTGAAAATCTGCAAAGCTAACAGATTTCCACAAAAGTGTAACAGGCTTGCTAGTTGCATATAAAGGCAAAAGTCAAGGGACGCAAACCCCCTGCTTCAACCTCTGGGTTCCTTCTGCAGTGGAAAGCTATGCCAGTCCTCCCGCCACCCGTCCTTGGAATATCTGACCCCCTCCTTAGCAGGCCACAGGTGCCGAAAGACGTCCCAGAGCTCCCCGGTCCCATCCACACCTGTCCCGTCATACCCGTGCATCCACGTGTGCTCCTGCGCGGCCATGTACTCGGCGTTCACGTCATCCTTGTTCGGCCCGGGAGCGTTGTTGAGTTCCGTGACGTGTATCTCGTGACGGTGGCCATCGCGGATGTCGCGCTCGACGCGCCAAGGCCTGGCAATGGTGTAGATGAGCAACTCGACGGTTCGGACGCCGATGCGGAAATAGTAGTTGGAACTGTCGTTGACAAATGGAATAGGGATCAGGCTGCCCGAGTCTAGATCGCGGCGACGCCCAGCCGGTTTGATATCCAGCCTCTGCAGCGGCATAGTGATAGATCAGTGTGTCCCGTATGTGTGTGTATTCCGGGCCTCGGAAATGGTGTCGAAGATGTCGCGTGCTAGCCGCTCGTCCACGGCGCTGTTGATCAGGATGTTTTTGATGGCGCCGCGTGTGTATCTGTGCCTGCACCGTTCTGGGTCAGACACCCCCTTTTTCAGGAGCTTCTTGTCCCACAAAGATTCAGCAGTCATTTGTGTCTGTATGCGTGACTCAACCGGTGCCGCCAGCTCCAGGCCTTATGCACCGCAGCCGGGGGAAAAGGCTCCCCAGTGCCCTGTAGGCCGCGACCTCGTCCGGGTGACCCTGCCGCCGCCGGATGGGCAGGTCAACTTGCTCAAGCAGGGGATATTGGGAGGCAATCTGGGTGATTTCGGGATACCCGAGACCGCGGGATACGCCTGGCGAATATAATGGACGTTGCTGGATCTGTAGACGCCAGAGGGTTGGGCTGGGGAATTGGAGGGACGTGAATCGGAAGTCAGGCAAGTTGAGAAGCGATAAAGTGGTGAGAGTCGGCAGAGTGGAAAGGAAAAGGGACAAAGGTGCTTCATGCACACTATAGAAAAACTCGTGGGCCGTGATAGTGAGCGTTGTCAAGGAAGACAAGCGGCAGTTGAACGCTAGATCCCAGATGACTGAGAATTCGGTGGGCTGGAGAAGCTTGACTGTTTGGAGGGCGGAGAAGTCGGTGTAGGTCTGCCAGGCCCTGATTTGTTGAAGCCCGATGGCCGGACAGTGGCGCGGGTCAATCTTTCCGGATCTCAGAACCAGAGATTGCAACGAAGCCTGTCCGGTCCGCGAGAACAACTGGAAACCAGCAAAGACATCGGCCCACTGCACGGAATGCTCGTTTCTGACACAGGGATTCGGTCATCTTCTATGACTTTGGCGAACGTATCCGCGCCCCACGACAGGCTCGGGGTCATGTGCAGCCTTTTTATGTTTGGGGCCAGCCTCGCCAACACGCCCCCGATATTAGTCTTCAGTTCGTTGCCGTGGCCGGTGCCATCTTTGCATCCGGCTAGTGCGTACGGTCTGTACCGGATCATTCTGACACTGTGCAATAACGAACACGTCGCCAGTTTCCACTCATACTCAGACAACATCGGTTCTTGTAGGCTGAAGAGGTAGAAGCTGTCGAGGTGCAGCCGACATTCAGGCCGGTAGGTTTGCAGCGCGTCCAGCAGACAGGGCGGGAGCTGCCCTTCGACCTGGAACTCAAAGTCCTGCAGGGAAGGGAGCTGCCCTATCAGCCAGGCCAGCGGCTTGAAGTGCGCGTTGCGGTAAAGGTCCCCGGCTGCCGACAGTCCGTCCAGTTCGAACCATGAATGGGGTTCAGGGACGTTGTAGCGATCGTGAAGAACGGCGTCGTTGGCCTCGTCGCGTCGAGGCCGGGCCCGGTCGTTGCGCACGACCAACCGCTTGACATGCCCCGGGTTGCCGAACCGCCGCAGGGACTGATAGCGACGCTCGACGTCGCAAGAAAACTTCACCGAGGGCTGGGCCAGATCGTAATCGGCCGTGGACCGATAAAAGGTCTCCATGGGGATACGGGCGCTCAAAGTGTACGTTCGCGAGAGCGTACGGCTGGCGAATTGGTAACAGTCTCTGCTGGCCAGCGCAAGATTGAGAACGTTCCGGCCGTGAGCGAAGCTGACGAGTTCACATATCTCTTGTTTTAATTCGAGCGGCAGACGCTGGAGGCCGGGAATGGAGGGCATCATAGATGTGCTTGTTCGTTGGGAGCTCGCTGTGCAGCTGGTATCTATGTTAGAAAGGATGGAAGGAAAGGGGGGTCAAGGTCTGCATACCGTAATGTTGTTTTAGTGGTTGAATGTTTCCTGAGGGATGAGAAGAAAGAGAAAGAAGTGAGTCCGTTCTCTGTCTGGCCGCCGTGAATTTATATGAAAACTATCTGGTAAGAAAGGCTTCATTCTTTTATATGAAACCCTAAAGATTGCACGACTCAAAATTACAGACACATGGACTGTTTTAACTTCCAGTGTAGAGGATGTGGCAAACATATCACGAACTGATGACCTAACAAACCAACATTTCGAGAGCCTAGGTTGCTCGCGATTTGGGCTTGCCACATCCCGTAATAAGTAAGGCAAATGACCCTTTATGATTAAAGTTTGGAGGAGGCGGAGGCCGTTGGAAGACGTTTAGTGGCCCGTTGTGGGTTGTCACATTCAAGAAATCGTGGCCTCGGTGAATACCTGATTTATTACCTGGTATACAAGTGAAGTGCCATCCACAAGTACCATGTACCGAACGCACCAAACTCTGAGCTCACTTGCCTGTGGGGGGCCTCCTGGTCATGTAAAAGTTTTAACTCTCATGGCCCCTGCCACGCAGCCGAAGAACAATCGCCTTGCTTTCGCGGCTGGCATTGCATTTACACTTCACCATAACGTTAAGCCTCGCTTTATCGCTTTACAATTACTTCAAGGAGTGACCACAGCCAAAACACTGACTACGTACGTTACCGATCAGTCTGACTGGGTACCCTAATCTTTTCCCGAATATATCCTCCCACCCCGTCGGTGTAGGACCGAGGGATTTTGCCATCGTTGCATATACGCCCCGTTTCCGCTGGGTAATTCACTTTCAGGCTCACCCCACACCAAGCCACCCTCCATCAGTCACCAGCAGGAGCAAATTATATTTGCATAGAATACGATTGTCCCAAAGCCAAATGCAGCAGTACCCTAAAAACGCACTATATTTACCATATGTAAAAACAGAAAATGCGAAAAGAGCAGCGAGCTCAAACAGCATCCCCGATCAGAGAGCCGCGAGCACACAACTGACTGTTTTCCTTCGCCCTGGCAGACCTGAATAATGAAACCTTTACACGTGCCCTCACCTCCCGCTCGCCAAACCGAAACATCGACGCCAACCGGAATCGTGCTGGGCGCAGAAAAAGGGCCAGTCCGAGTCGCAACGCGCAGTTGCTGTTTCTTGCCGAGAGTCCGAGGGCGGTCGGGGATCTCTTATATCGGCGGACCTGCTACGAGCCGTCACTGCATGTGCCCAGCACTATCCAGGTGTTGATGTCGAGGTCGGCGTGGGGTGTGGCGGTGTTGTTGCCGTCGTCGCCGTCCTCCACTGTCCAACTCCCCACTGTCGATGCTGCATCTTTGCCCAGATCGTCGCCATTCCTCCCCAGTAACGTCCAGGCCCATGCGCCTTGATTGCCCGTGTCCCCGTCAACCTCAACCTTGTCCTCCCTATCCCCGTTCGTCTCTCGCTCCCCCTCTTCCTCAACCTTCTTCTCCCCCTCACCCATCTCATTATTCTCCCCCTCCTTCTCCTCCTCATCCGACTCCATCCTCTCAAACATCCCAACAGGAACAAACACAGTCTCATCCCCCTCCTCCGCCACATCCGGCGCCATCAACCGAGCAATCTCCCCGTCCTCCCCAAGCGGCGTACACGAAAGCCTTAACCGCAGCTCAAGACTCGACTCCACATCAACATCCCCATCCCCATCCCCTCTCACAACCCGCCTCCGCCTCCCGCGCCCGCGCTTAGCAGGACGCACACGAAGCTGATAAACAGGCCTCTCACACTCCACCGGCAGCGCATCAAAGGTGAACCCGGCCCCGCGTTCGTGCGGGTCGTCGTACAGCAGACCGAGGCGGTAGAGCTCCGCGTCCGCGTCCGTCCCGTAGCGTCGCTTCTTGGCTGTCGCGGCGTCGCAGAAGGCGTCCTGTCTGTCGAGCGAGGGCGTTCGTCGTCGATGGCTGCGTTCGCTGTCGCTGTGGTTGGGCAGGCGGAGGGCTGAGCGGGCGAACGTCGCGGCCTCGTCTAGGTCCGTCGTCCATTGCGCGAAGAATGGTTTCTTGTGGATGGGGATTTGAGTGCTGCTGCTCCTGCGGGGGGGTTCAAGTTGGTGGATGCTTGAGAGGAGGATGTCGGCTAGGTGGTGGTGGTGGTGGTGGTGGTGGTGGTAGTCGGCGTCGTCCCAGCCGACGCCGCGGGCTTCGAGGGGAGTCACATGGTGTTGGTGCTCGCCCGTGAAGAGGGAGTCGAGAGATGGATGTAGTTGCAGGCCCATGACGGGGGGGTTTTTATCGGGGTTGGCTTGGTTGTGGGTGAGTTGTTTTGGTGGTGGTGGTGGCTTTGCAAACTTCCAGGTTGTCATGAATCAATGACACGCGCGCCCTTTAGTTTCAGCTGGCTGGCCTTCGCCGAAGAAGAATTGTTTGGAAAATGGACTGTGCGACTGACCGATGCGAGAAGAAGCTGGAATCACAAAGCTTGGATTCGACTTATAAAGAGCAGTGGCCGGCGAGTGTGTCACCCCTGGGTGCATCACTCTGTCTGATTGGTCCATCGCGGGGGGTTCTTCACTTCCATGCCGGCGAACCAGCTTGGGACGGTTGCCTCCAGGCTGGTGGGTTGGGATGTGCCGGGATTGGCTGCATGGGCGCAGTGCCATGAGTCACCGGGCTATGCCCTGCCCACCTTTACTCGGGACTGTTGCTAGGCAGAACCCGCCCGGCGTCTTGATCCCTGTCGATTAATGATCGTGAGGCAGAATCCCTCTTCATTTTCGTCTTCTGACTCTTTCGAAATACGGGTCGCCGGGCGGTTGGTTGTGACTGGGCTCACTGCATACCACACTGAACAACCCCGGGCCTGGGACCATACCTGGTAATTAGGAGGAGAATTCGACGACACGAATTGCTTTGACAAGCTCTTGATTGTTAGCATAAGGTCGAGCTTTGCTGTGTTGTATTGCCATAGATTCAAGTACGCAATTTCTAGTCGCGGTATCGCTAGAACAATCAGAAGCATGGGAATTCTAATCCCGGGTTCCAGCGGTATAATGAATCGTTGAGACCATGGTAGATGTAACGCCAAAGGTCCATGTGCCTACCTGAGTACCTGGTACCTCGGTAAATGACGTGGAATAAGCATGGGAAGCTTTGCAGATATTAGATAGATATACTAGAAACCACCCGGAATTCCGCCGCGAATTTGTTGTGCGATGAAATTAGTCCAATACGGGCGATCAGCTGTCCAAGATCGCTGGCGGATACAAAAGCCGGATCTGGGAAAGAGTCACTAACACGCAGGAGTGTGGGGGTTCATGCTGGTGTCATGACTGTATTGTAAACGAACTCCTAACCCCTTCCGGTCCCAGCCATGTCTCATCCAAGCAAGATCTCCTCCCACTGCGGACCAGGAGACAGACACTTGACTACCGCCGACATGTTAATCAACCCCCAGCCCCCGTCTCTCGGCAACAGGACCGTTCCACTGGAGCAGCATGGCGTGGTATTGGAAATCGTCCCCCACCATGACGTTCTGGTCGCAGTCGTCGCCCCCCATCACGCGCGACAGGAGGATGAACTCGAACGCGTCCTGCGACGCAAACATGGTGGTCTCCTCCACGCCGTCCAGACTCACAGTCCCTGCCCAGGCCCACTGGGCAGTCAGGACCATCGCGTCGTACGTCAGGGCCTTGGCGAACCGGATCCTCATATGCAGAGACAAAGGTCCGGAACTGCAGCAGCGGGTACTCCCTGCTGGACGTGCAGGGCATAGTCCTCGACGAGGTCCTGCGTCGGCTGCGTCCGACTGGCGTTGACAACCACCCCCCCAGGGCACTGAAACGGCGTCCGCTGTCGATACTACCCAGGGTACATGTAGTCTAGATCGTCCCAGGGGAAGTCGTCGTTAGCGGACGGGAGCCAGACAAGGTTGACCACGCGGGCAGTCGCTGCTCTTGATCCTGGCCCCGGAGCAGAGCAAGCAAAACAGGCAGCCATCATCATTGGATGTGTTGATAAGTCGCACATGGCGCGTACATAGGTACATCACGTGCTGACTTGTTGATGTCTGAACATGAAACCCCTGAGTGGCGCTGGATGACATGATTCCAAGGTGGTTCCAATGCGTATCAGCGACTGAAACAAATCTTCAAAGTTACCTGGTTGTCATTAATTCACATACGTGTATCGAAGCTTGGCATAGTGATGAAAGCGAGGGGTTGTGGCAAGGCCATCATCACCAGGGAGACAGTTGTTTGGGGTTGTGAAGACTGAAAACCCCTACTTAACTGGTCAGCTACCTTGGTTCTTGACGATTGAGTCGTAAAGTTCAAGTTTCGTGTTCATCTGGTGAGTATTTCATCGCCCTCTGTCCCCCGGGACTTATAACATGACTGCAGTAATTAGGTAATGACCTGTCGCAACTCTCACACGACACTGAACTGCACAAGCGAAATCACTGCCAAAGATGCGTGCAGTTACGTATCAAGACATCTCAGCCCACCGGACCTTGGCACATAATGAAGCTGTATGAAACATTCCTAGGTATTACTAATTACTGCATAGAACAACTGAAGCATCCTCACAGCTCGCTGGCCTAAGCAGACACCTAAGGTGGTGCCGCACGACAAGAAGCGGGTAAAGCCGTAGCCGGTGGTGCTGCAGCTCATGACGAGCGTGGACGGCGCGAGCGAGCACGTCACCGGGAGCCACGCGTACGAAGTAGTGCTGGCATAGCTGGGGGTGGTGAAGAAGACGATGCCGTACGCCGACGTCGACGCCCGCACGTACATCTTGAAGGCTGTGTTGCTCGTCAGGAACGGAATCGTGCCGGCGCTGGTCAGACCCAGCGAGACCGGGATCCTGCCGTTGACCCACGCCAAGGTGAAGGCTGGCGATACTCCGTTGGTGACGACTGGGACGCCGGCGTTGGGCCCGTCGGCGACAACGAGCTCAAAGGTCTGGGGCACGACTGGGGCGGGCGTCGCGGTGACTGTGGCGATCGTGGTAGTGGCTGTGAGGGTCGTGAGCGTGGAGACGAGCGTGGCCGTGGCGGGCTTGACGACGACGGTGGTCACGGCGACGGTGACGACGGCTTCCGTGGTGGACGGGATCGTGGTCGTCGCGGTCTCGAGGACGACGGAGGTGGCGGCCGAGGCGTATTCGGTCACGGTCGCTGGCTCGAGGCAGGCACATGCGGACGAGTACTCGGCCAGGCTGGGGCAGTTTGTGGCGATGGGGAACAGAGCCGAGGACGAGGTGGTGGAGGACGGTGCTTCGGAAGAGGAAGACAGCCCCGACGAGGTGCTGTGCTTGCAGTTGCCGCGCTTGTGGTGTCCACGCTTCTTGTTGCTGCGCTTCTTGGGCACCGCACTGACTGCCGGGGCCACCGTGGTGGTGAGCGTGTTGACGAGCGTCGTGGTGTACTCGGTGGCCGTCTGATAGACGGTCGCGTACGAAGTCGACGCCTGCTCGAGCGTCGAGTACACGGTCGAGGTCGAGATGACGACATCGATGTACGTCGAGGTCGCAATCGAGGTCGACAGGATCGGATCGACAGCCAGGGTCACGGTCGGGACGACGGGGAACCCGAACACGGACTGGCAGGCCGAGAACTGTGCCACGGGGTTGTGGTCCACATAGCCGGCGACCTGGCGCAGGCAGGGAGCCACGGTGCACTCCGCGCTGATGCGGTTGTACTGGAAATCCATGTTGGGGGGAAAAACGAGCGGCGACTTAATTATTCTAGACCAAACAAGTGGCTGCTGGACAGAAAGAAAGGTGCGACAACACAGGTGACGCCCAAGGGGACATCGTAAGTCTCTTATACGCGCGCCCCTGAAAGTCGTTGATCCCTACGAGGCGGAGAGATCAACCAATAATAGATCCTACGCACGCCACGCTATCGTCTAATAGCAGGCTGGGTCTAGTGTAGACCTCAGCTGAACTTTTGTTGTCCACTACACCGAAAGCGTGGGCTATGCGTTGAATCGGATCGAGACCCACACCTCAGCTTTCGTATCGGTCAATCATGAGGGAGCGAAAACTGTTGGCATATCCATTCATTGATCCAGGAGCATGGATGAGCCAAGGTCTCCGTCGACCCATGACACCTGGTCGTGGCTTGTAAATGAAGCATAGGTTCCCGTTTCAGCTTCAAGTTAGCTTCCTCAACGTTCTGTCGAGAAACGGGAACTAAAAACGCCAGCAGAATCGGTGGACATGTAGTAAAACGTGGTGAAGCGCAGTGGCGTAAGCCGTTGAGATCGAATGCTTAGGTTTTTCGTCCAGAACTGTGCAGGCTGGTCGCCTAGGTAGTCTAGTCCGAGTCCTTCGGCGAGTTAAGCGAGTCTATAATATTGACGGCCTGGATGTGATAGAATGAATCCCTTCTGTTAGGTTAGTCAAAGCATTGAACCTGCATATAGAGCCGGGTTGACTTCTTTGAGGCTCACTACTTGATTTAATACCCATTAAAACATACGTGCAAACAAAACATTAATTACGATCAGTCTGAGATCATTGTTCCCGCTTCTATTGTCTACCGCAAGCGCTCAAAAATGACAACCACAGCCTAACCCGCGTAAATTAGAGCGGTAGGGGTGTTTGGGTGAGGATTTTTGGAAGGCAAGGGACAAGATGACGATCACGCTTGCTTTGGTGGCGAGCAGGGAGTTTACATCTGTGTGTCTAACTTGCGTGGGTTAGACTGTGGTTGTTATTTTTGAGCACTTGCGGTAGTCTAGTACCTACACAGGTAGGTAAACGCTATTGTCAACTGATAAACAAAGCAGCATCAATTGGGCCGGCATCATTATTAGCAGCTGGCGTCGTCCCCCGTGCAGATGCTCATTCCAAGACAAACAACAAACCTACCATCGTGCTGGAAACCATCCTGCAGCTTTACATGTACATACCTATGTTTCTCTGTTTTCTTCTCATTTGAACACATGTATTGCTCTGTTAAACCCGCCCCAAACAGGGACGCGCAGCCGACATGCAGGTCAACCTGAAAACCGGTAGCCAGCCATCGGACTATTTCCACGGTTAGTTATTCGGCCTCAAGTTTTCGACTGCATATTAACAATTCCATACAGCACATTCAGACTTGACGTCTGCCTGGATCATGACTAGCTTACTGCAACTTGCGCTGTAAGAGGCCGGAACCAACTCAGGCCTCCGATCCCGACTGCAGTGACTGAACTTGGACGACCCGTATTTAGAATAGTGTGATCCGGTGAAAGGCAAGACGTGACTGCCAACAGCGGGCCGCAGCTCCAGTTACAACTGCCGCAGAAACAAAGATTTGGAAACCCCGGGCAACTGTGACACTTTCCAATGCAGGAGCAACCGTCCCAGCTACTGACATCCATCTTCCTCGTCTCGCAGCCTTCCAAAGCCCTCCCTCGTTCTCCTCTCTTCTCACCACACACCTTGAACAACCACTTGAACCAAACTTAAGACCATAGCAGCAAACAACGTCTCTTGCTCCCCCAGCCAAAACCAACCCAAGCTTTCTTCTCCCATCGTACCACCTCACCCACTAAGTTCCCCCGCGACAAAATGGCCCCAAGCTCATTCGACACCGTGCCGCTCGTCCGAGCCCCGACCGACACGCCCGTCAGAGCCATCGAGTCCGCCCTGCTGAACAACCAGCACGCACTCGCCTCGATGCTGGAGCGCGTCATCCAGACGCAGCAGTCCCTCCGCGAGGAGGTGTTCAAACTCACAATGGCTGTCGAGGCGCTCAAGTCGCCCGGGGCCATGCCTACGACAGCGGCGCCGACGCAGGCGCAGGCTTTGCCCACTGGCAGGAGGTATGGCAAGAGCCATGACAAGACGCAGACGCCCGTGCTGGTGGAGGACAAGCCGCAGACTTCACGGCGTTGAGGACTGGAGGTGGGTTTCTTGATCGTCTGGTTGATTCACTTGATTGGCATTGGTGATTGACGCTCAGCTGAGTACCAGGCATCAAACAGTAGCGGACAGAGGATTGAGCAGGTAGCCAGACCTTACATGAGCGGTAGAAATCATCAAGTACCAGCCTGAGGGCTGTGTACTTGCTTGCTGGTTTGCTTGAGAGAGAATGGCCCCTGATGAAAGGACTTGGAGGTTGTCACTCAAAATGGGGGAACACTCACCTACGGAACAGACCTAGGATAATACTGCCACAGCTCAAATAAATACCACATTACGACTATTCATCTCAAAAGCTTGACCACGGTGCTCAACCTGGGCCATCCTTAGTCGGTAGAAACCCGAGAACCATAACCAAACGCTCGCTGTCAGTTTCACCTCTTGTCAGAGCCAGACCGGCACAACCATGCAGAGTATCACACTTTTGCACCTGCATGCATCGCGAGATGATTATTCCGGATATCGACGCCTGCCCGCACGACTTCCAGGTTGACCCCCGTCAGCCCTTACGACCGCCCAGCCGGCCTCATAGGCCTGCTGAACCCTTTCCTGACTTCCACCTTGGGGTGCAGCTCCTCGAGCACGCTCTGCTCGGTGATCTCGCTGGGGTCCTCGATCTCAAACTTCTTCTCCACCTTGACGCCCGCCGTCTTCTCGGCGATGTCGAGCACGGCCCGCTTCATAAGCGGGTAGATCATGCGGTTCTTGATGGCCTTGGTCCCGGGCGTGGCCGGGCACGTGTAGAAGAACAGCACCGGGTCGTTGTCTCGGCTGCCGCCGTACGAGTGCACGAACCGGAAGAAGGTGAAGCGCGGTTCGGTGGAAGAGATGCTCTGTACCAGTTCGAGGATGGTCGAGGGGGGGCTGGAGGGGGCGGGGACGAGCTCGATTACTTCCGAGTCTGTGTTGATGTTCTGATGTGGTGTCAGTTGGGGAACAGAACGGAAGCCGTTGACGGGTCAGAAGGGTAAACGTACGAGCATTACCAGCCCGCTGCCGCGCTCAGCCGCAAGCTCCTCCAGCGCTGCGATGGCCGAGTCGGCCATGGGGATCGACATCTGCTTGCTGAGGTGGATGGCGCGCGAGCTAGTGCCGGCGCCCGCCTCCTGCTCGGCGCGCTTGACCTCGCCTAGACTCCTCTCCTCCTCGGTCAGCGGCGCCTCGAGGGCGCTGTGTGCGTCGTGCTTGACGAAGCCGGCGGGGCTCAGCTCGGCGGGGGTGGTGGCGAAGATGGTGTCGCGGAAGTGCTCGCTGCCCAGCTCGCGCACCAGGGTCAGGCGCGTGGCGGCGAACAGCATCTTCTGCCGCACGGGCGCCGTGTCGGGCACATAGGTCACGGCCACCAGGGCTGGGGACGAAGTGTACCGCCGCAGAATGATGTAGAGCGCCTCGTTCGGCTTGATCTCGGGTGTGAGCAGGGCGGCGACGTTGTCGGCGAAGGAGCGCGAGGGCGAGGACGCGGTCAGGAGCTTGACGGGGCGCAGCTGCTCGTTGGTGATGGTCACCAGCAGCCCGAATTGGCTGTCGGAGCCGAGGAGGGTCGTGAACTGGGAGGCCAGCTCCTGGGACGCTGTGGTTGCGGGCGCCCGATCAGCATTGTCTGCGGAGGTGAAGAAGGGGAGGCTGTGAGGTGTGGGGTGGGGCATGGACGGTACCAGAAATTCCAGACTGCATTGCAGCGGCCGGTCTGCACTAGGTATTGGTGAAAGAGGTGGGTTTCGTAGGAATCGCGGCAATTGGCGATGGCGTCGTTTAGCGATCGGCTTGGGTCAGGTATCTTATCGAAGTGCGCTGGCGGTTTGGCGGATACCACAATGGCGGGTAGTGACGTTGGGCGAGCTTGGTGTTTGGAGTTGTGGTGGGGATGCAAGGGGAAAGACGCCCAAGGAGAGGGGTCACCCTGTCGCGTTGCCGTTCTTACCGAGCGACCGACAACGTGACAAGGGAAATGCAGACGGGGCCTGGGTGTGTAAAATGATTGGTCGGTCTTTTCTCCGATATTTTGACTTGCTGCTGCTTGGAGAGACATTGTGGAGGCCAGCCATATGTCTACACGTACCGGTTCTAGTATCTCACGGTCAAAGATGTCACATCACCTAGAAACCAACCGGCTCAGGTTGTATATCTTGTACCCAGCTGGGCCAACAAATGCAACACTCGGGCGACAAGCGACCGAGGCACGTACTCGTTCCTTCCCAAGGTGCCATTGTCAATTTCCCATAGCGGTTTGTTGGTTGTAGATAGCGCGTGCCAAGACGTGGTTTCCCCCAGATCTCCAATCACAGCCGTTGCAGCCTGGAAAAGAATGGGTCCCGAACCCAAGGCAGGGGCAACTTGAAAAAGCGTGACTCCTTCGTATTTGGTCGTCGATGCTCGCAGGGAGTTGAATAAACTGATGGTCGTGTTCTCGGGTTCTATCTTCATTTGCGTTGTTGGATTTGGCTTCTTTGGCATCGCTCCTTGCTGTTTCTATCTTTTCCTCGCTGCTGTTATGGCGCGGTGACACAGCACAACCCGCATTCCTGCCTGCCCTTCACTGCAAAGACCTGCCCAATCATTCGTTCTAGGCGCGCCTGCCGCCTGTGCGACCTGAATTAAACTCAATGGCGCTCCACATTTGCTTTCCCGCTTCGACAGCAACACTCTCGCTCGTTCTGCTCCTTCTCCACGTCGCGACACTCGCAACGGCTGCAAGCCATGTGCTTTTGCCCTTCTCCCGCCATGTCGATACTACCCGCCACGACCCTTCGAGGGTCTCGGCGCGCGACAGCAGCAGCAGCTCCGAAACGGTGTCGGTCGTCGCCAGCGACTTCACTTTTGTGGTAAACGCCACGGTTGGCACGCCAGGCCAGCCCGTCTTGCTGAAGATCTCGCCCTCGGCCATCGACACATGGGTTCCCGATGCAGACGGCTACTGCGACAGAGACTCCTACTCCGCCGACTATGGCCCAGATTATGTCTACATGCACGATCCTGTTTGCCGATGGGGCGCCTACAACATCTCGCTGTCGTCAACGTACTTGCCGCCCAACCAGAAATACTCGAGCTTCAGCGCCGGCTACGGCTACGGCCAGTCCGAGGTCAGTGGCAGAAACTGCACCGACCTCCTGGTAGTCGGGGAGATCGAGACGGACAACTACCCTTTGGGTGTTGTGTCATCGGCCGGCATGTGGATCGGCGTGCTGGGGCTGGGCATGAATGTGTACGATTCTTCGTCCTACACGAGCTACCTCCGAAACTACCCGACCTTCATCAACCGCATGGTCGCGTCTGGCAAGATTGCGACTCCAGCATACAGCATCTGGCTCGACAAGGCAGACGCGTCGTCGGGGAAGCTGCTGTTTGGCGCAGTCGACACGTCCAAGTACGAAGGAGATCTTGTGTCTCTGTCTGCTATCAACGACTACACCTATCCGGGTACATTTGGTGTGTCCGTCCACAGCGTCAATGGCACGACCGACTCCAAGTCAGACTCGGCCCCCATATTGACCAACGACTTCCCACTCGGCGCGACCATCAGCCCCGGTGACACCTTCTCCATCCTTCCAGCGGCGCTCGCCAAGAAGATCATGATCATGGCCGGTGCGACCTACAACCGCACCATCGGCATGGCCACCATTCCCTGCGACGCGGCTGCCACGAACACAGCCAGCTTTTCGTTCCAGCTCGGTGGTCCCGACGGCCCAGTCCTCGAGGTACAGCTGGCCGATCTCATCGTCCCCTCCACCGTCTACGCCGAGGTATATATCCGCAGCGACCTCCTTGCGGCAGCCAACATCTGTCTTTTCGGCATCCAGAACAGCACCTCTTCGTACTCGTCGAGCTACTATAGCACCTACGCAAACTTGGGGTCCTCGATCCTGCGCCGCACCTACACCGTCTTTGATCTCGCCAACCAGCAAGTCGCCGTGGCGCCCGTCAAGTTTGGGTCCGACTCGGGCTCCATCGTCGCTTTCGGCAACTACGGCGCCACCACGCCGTCTGCGACCCAGTACTGCGCCGACGGCACATGCACATCGAGCACGGGCTGCAACGCACTTGAATGCATCAATCCAAGTGATCCGAGCAGCACTGGCATTTACACTCCGACCGCGACGGCTCGAGCGACCCACACCTACTCGCCGACCTACCCGACCAGCAGTTCGAAATCTTACAGCGGCAGTGTCAGCCCGTATTGGAGGAATATCGCCATCGGCGTAGGTGTCTCACTAGGCGTGGTGGCGCTGATCGGCCTGATCGCAGCCACCGTCCTATGGAACCGCTATTGCTTTGGCTCGCGGAAGGACGCCGCAGCAAAGGGCAAGGACGTTGAAGTGGATGGAGGCGAAAGCGCTGACATTGGCCCGCCAGCCATGGTGCAGCAGCCCGCAAGCACTAGCGCTGCCGCTGCTGCTGCAGCCGCCCTCGGGGCGTCGGGAGCAAGAAAGCAGTCGTTGCCCGTTATCAACGAGGGCGAGGAGCATGTCGGCAACTCTGGCACGCGGGGGGCTCCCCAGCTGCCGGGGCTGCCGACACAGCTTTCAGAGCCGATGATGACCCCGGCTCGGCCTACCACGCCATCCAACCGCGACTCGATCGCTGTGTCGACCGTATCGGCGGAGGAGCCGGGGTCGGGTTCGGGGTCGTTGCCAGCACCGCACGCGGGGGATGTCTCCCCTGTGCCGTCGGTGGTGGAACCTGTAGCGCATACGGGGGATGTATCCCCCGTGGCGCCAAGGTCTCCGAAGGGAAAGGAGATCGCCCTCGACTAGATGGAGGGAGCCCGTCGCGACGGCATTTGCATAGCGCATCACCTAGATTAATATGTAATGAGATACCCCAGGAAATATATTCTTTATTATCATTCGTATATGAGCACTTCCTAGTCTAATCTCTTCCTTTTCTTCTCTTTTTCTTCTTTTATTTCTTCCTTTTTTCTAGATATGTGTACGTATCAGGATTGGTATGCCCAGCCCGGCCCAAAACCAGATGCACGCATGGATGCAGCCGAAGCGCGAAAACGGGGCCGAGCTGGGCAGGCGTCATGAGTGCAAACAAACCCTGAACCGCAGACATTGGCAGCATCTCGATCCATTGCTACTGCTGCTTCTGCTGCTGTGGACCTGCGGCTGCAGGCTTACAAGGTGTTGAGCGACAAACCTTTCCGCGAACGTTCTCTCCGGCCAAGGCAGTTTGCTGCGGCGCGTGACGTCGCTGTCGATCGCATTGTTGACTGCTGGACTGTGACGTCATCACTCTCCACTGTCAAAGCCATGACGCCCGCCCGTTGGCATCGACCGTTACTTGCCTGCAGTGGTTGATTTGTTTTTATATCCTCATTCATCTTCAAGCCATTGCCACCCCGTTCTCTTTATCAGCTACATTTACCAACACCAGCACAAGCCACATCAGATCCCAAGTCAACAAACCAACCCAAACCAAGAAAAACTACAAGCACACAACCCAGCCCAGCCCACTCGAAAAAATGGCAATCACATCCGCGGTCTCGGACCTAGTCAGCTCCTTCTTCGAGCTCTTCAGCTCCCTCTTCAACGCCGTCTATGGCATCGTCAACGCCTTCGTCAGCGGCATCGCGCACCTGTTCGCCGGCTTCTTCGCCTTCGTCGGCGACATCTTTGCGGGGGTATTTGACTTTGTCGGCGGCGTGGGCAAGTTCGTCACCGGTATGTTGTTCCTTTCCTTTCCTGCACGTCCAAACTTTCTCTTGCGATTTTTTTCCAACATGGAAGTCCAAAGACTAACGTACACATGCAGGCAACATCGTCATCCTCGGCATCATCGCGGCGGGCGTGTTTGCCTACCTGCGCTTCTCGCCGCAGGGCCAGGCGCAGGGGCAGAAGCTCGCGAACCGGAAGAAGACTGCTTAGATGAGGGGCGCCCGGCGACACAATGGACACGCAGGTGTACGGTACATATTGGGAATTTTATCTTGTTGACGGACGGGGGGGAAACAGTGGATACGGGATGGATAGCACGATGACAATGGACAGGATGAAGCATTTCCTTTTCTACTTCTTTGTCTTTTTTTGGCACGCACGCATGGAGTTTTCGGTTGTGAGGGACTTTAGTTGTGCTGGCACCGGGAGTGGACACGGACGGAACCTGTAGGGCTACAATATATGTAAGACTACAATGTATGTAAATCCAATTCGGGAGGTTGAAATAAGCAACTACGCAACCTTATATCTACACCTGCGTGGCACTTCCATCTCGATGCCAGTTTGATGTGAGAGCCGGGCAGTCATGCTGTGCAGGGCCCTTGCATCTCTGTAGACCCCGTGGACGGCATCCCATACACTACCACAGCTCTCCCGTCATTACCAAACTTCATTGAAGGTCTCAGAGGGATAAAGAACAGTCACAACCTGGCAAAGATACGAATAAGAATGAGTTGCGTCAAATTACACTACCTCAACGCCACGAGTCCCAAACCCAGACGCCCTCCCGTCCCCACCAGCACCAGCCGTCAACAAATTGACACCCTCCCAAATACAGATATCGTATATATACCTGGTATCCTTGATCGAACCATGTAAAAGCAAAGAAAAAACTAAGAAGAATGACTCCCATGTGCGATGCGAACAGACAGACAGACCCAAATCATCAATCCGAACAACCCTTAAAAGTCGTTTCATACAAGACATTTTCCCAACCAAGAAAAAAAGAAAGAGACGAACCAAGCCATATCTCGCCATCTTTCGCTCGCTCGCTCGCTCCGTTCTAATGCGGTCTTTCGCTGCACGTGCAAATGCGTCCATCTATTCCCTCTGCGACTCAACAGCGCTCTCGTACTCGTCCTCGCCCTTACCCCGCTGCACCATGACGGGGTATGCGCTCTCGGCATCGCTCTTGCCGCCGCCCTTGCCGTCCTCGCTATCGCCCTCATACCCGCCATCCTCCTTCTTCTTGCCCCGCGCGCCGCCGGCGTTTGCCTGTGCGTTGTCCAGGTCCACGCCGCCCTTCTCGCCCATGCCACCTTCTTCGAGCTCGCCGCCCTCCATGACCACGCGCAGCTCCAGGTCTTCGTCCTTGGAGTAGACGCGCAGCCCCACCACGCAGATGGCGTTCCACGGGTCCGGGTCGTTCTCGTCGTCCGTGTCGTCGCGGTACTTGCTGACCATGGCCGTGCCAGGCGCGGGCGGCGCCGCCATGCGTGGCTTGCGCGTCATGTCGTCGCTGCTATACAGTTCCTCCCAGTCTTCGATGGGCGAAGCGCTGGACTCGCCGTCTGACGTGACGTAGAGGTTTGAGCGCTTCTTTGGCGGTGCGGGAGCCTTGTCGCTGGTTTTTGGTTGGGCAGGGGCTGCAGCTGCAGCTGGAGCCGGTGCTTTCTCTGGTGCTTTTTCCGGCGCCGGCACTGGTGCGGGCTTGGGGGTCTCAGTGCCGGTGTTGGTGGCAGTGGTGGTGGTGCTGCTTGTTGTAGTCGGCGGATCAGCAGGTGGTGCTGGAGGTGCATCAGACACTGCAGATGTCTCGACAGGGGAGTCTGGGGCTTTCTCCTTGTCTTCTTCCTCATCTACGGGCGTGGCGGACCTGTCGCTTCGTGGGGTGAGCTTCGGGCTGCCTGATGAGACCGAGCTGCCTGCGGAAGGAACATCGCCTGCGTGGTCTTTGGAGTTATTGTCGGGTTTTTCTTCAGACTTGTCTTCTGGCGTCCCGTCGACCTTGTCTGAAGAGGTATCTGCTCCCTTTTCATCAGACTTAGCCTCTGCTGTTTCCTCCTTTGCCTCCTCACGAGGCAGCCCAGAGGCCTCTTCCTCCGTCTTCTCAATGGAAGGGGTTACGGCAGGAGTGGGAACTGGGGTATCTTCGGGAGTGTCATCGTCTGACGGATGCTGGACATTGACTTGAGGGGTATCTTTCACTGGCTCCGGGTCTTCCTTAGACTCTTCCTTCTTCTTTTCCTCCGCTTTGTCCTCGTTCTCCTCCTTCTTGCCTTCTTCAGACACAGACGCCTCCTTCGGCTGCTGGTTGTTGTCCTTCTTCTCATCGTTTGGCTTCGAATCATCGGCGGCCTTCTTTTTGTTCGCCTCTTCAACCTTGGGGGGCTCCTCGGTTTGGATGGCTTGATCCTTTGGCCTCAACTCCTCTTGCAGCGCCTCTTGCTTGCGCCGCCTCTCCTCACGCGCTGCTTGTCTAGCTTCCAGCTTCTCATTGTTTTTGCGGCCTTGCTTCTTGGTGATGTCGCGATTGAGGTGACGCTTCTCCCACAGGCGGCGACGCTCCTTGACGCGTGCCTCGCTGGCTTTCTTCTGGTCAGCCTTCTTGCGAAGATTCTTGACAGCTTCGAGATGGGCCGCGGCCTTGCTGTGCGCGAGATCGTAGGCGTAGCCAACTTGTGCAAGCTTCTCGTTCTCGACACGCTTCTTGCACTCACGCTTGACCACGTTCTCGATGCTGGGGACGTCGGTGTCGCGCTCTCCTACCACGCTGATAAAGACACTGTATCGGCCAGGCAACATGGAAGGCAGCTCGATAGACACGGATCGATCCATTAGGTAATTGCCATGGCTGCGGACGATGTAGTCCTCGGGGTTGGGTCTGTCGATCTCGTGCAAACGAAAATGTAGGCGGAACGAGTATTGGCCGTGCAGCCCTTTGAAGTAGCGGTTGTCGAGCTGGCTGAGCACGAGCACCAGAGGAGACTCGCGTGTGAGCTTGATGTGAAACTTTTCGTTGTACTGTGGCTTCCAGGGCACCTCGACGCCGATCCATCTCTGACAACACCTCCAGTCGGGGTCACGGAAGAGGCGCGTGCGATCGAAATGTTGGTACTTGCGCAGGAGGTCTTCGTAGGAGATCCAGAAGACGCTGTCGCTGCCAAATTGGTGGCCCAGTTCTTCCTGCGCCTCGGTCGTCCACTCTTTCGAGCCGTCTGACCACGCACCCTCCCAGATGCCCTTCTTGGTTTTGCCCCAAGGATTTCTTAGCTTGAGCAAGCGCGTGCCGTTTTTCAGGGTTCGCGCTTCCATGACGACGTAAGCATGCCCTTCTGAGATGCCTTCACGGTCGCCATAGCCGCCGTCCAGAAGCCCGGTGCTACAGCCAAAGAGGAACTCCTCGTTAACTCTGCTGAGCTCGTTGTCCCAGAAGCCATCCAGATCGAGGATGTCCGAGGCCAGAATCTCAGTTGTGACACCGCCCGAGAGATCTTCCAATCCCTCGCCGATCCAGCCTCCGGACAGGGAGGCATAGTCACCGTGAGCTTTGGCGTATGCTTTCTCTATCAGCGGCAGCCAGGTCTCGTTCTGATCTTTGCACTGTGCGAAGAAGAGGGCCTTGGAGCCGGTCTGGTACGTCTTGCGGTAGACGCGCTCGACATCCTCGCGGTCGATTTGCTGGAGGAGATCACGCTGCATGCTCGGAGAGTCCCAACAGGGCGATTTTAGGTACAGCTTGTCGTCGACGATGGAGTAGATCCACTCGCCGTCCCGGTAAAAGACGAAGCCGTAGATGCCGATTCTGGTGTCGTATTCTACACAGATGCGCTTGATGCCGTCGCGCACGTTGGCCAGGCCAGAGAGGCTGGCCATCAACCAGCAGTCGCCGAGATTGCCCTGCTTGACGTCGGATCCACTGAGCTTTTCCATAAAGGTAGGCTTCTCAAAGATCTCGTGTACGCGCTTGACAGCCTTGGGCACAACGGCGCTTGGGTTCAGCAAGGTGGACATGCTGATGTCGAACTTGCTGCGCCCGAGGGAGTTGAGGCAGTTGCCCTTCTCCATCTTCAAATCCCAGTCCTATTGATATGTCAGCCATTGAACAATGTTGATATTGGCGAAGGGACTACTAGAAACCGCAATAATCTAGCAATGAAGCTATATGAGGACAGCGCGGAGGAAAAAAACTCACAATATCCCAGCCAGGGTCACGGTAACGCATGTTTACCCTGCGGCATTCCTGGATAATCTTCTTGACCTTGCGCCGGCACTCCTCAGCAGCGCGCTCATAGCCGCTGATGAGCAGCTCATTGGACCGGTCAGAGATGGCGGGCGGGAGCACGGGGTCGAAGGGCAAGACGGCCAGGGCCTTGTTGAACTTCTTGTTGCTGAAGCGCTTCCATATGCGGTTGATCGTCTGCTGCGGCGGTAGCTTGCGCTTCTTCTTTTTCTTGTTGGCATCGTTGGAGTTCGCGGCTGCGGGTACTGTCCCCTTGTTTTTGCGGTAGTTGTACTCGTCGTCGGACTCGGATGATGAGGAGTAGCCGTGCATGCTGGGCAGAGCTGCGCTGTTGTGGTTTTGGGGTATCTCGGTAGTAGCTGCGTCGATCACGGTGTAGTCGCAGAGCGAGCGCAAGTCTGATCAGTTGAAAGAACTCGCCGGGGACGTGATATTATTTGTGGAAACAGCCTCGATAACCGGCCAAAGGGGTGTTCAGGGGTTAACTGCTCGATTCCCATGTAAGTCGATTGTCTTTAAAGAAGTCGGGTATGGTATAACAAAGGGCTGGATAAGGGGGTCAGGCGCCAGGGCCAGGGCCAGGACCAGGACCAGGAGCTGAGCCAGAAGACGGGCGGGTTGGTGGCGGAAACAAGGGTTCTAGAAGCGATCGACTGACTCTGCTCCCTGACCGAGATAAGATATCGGAAGACAAGGAAGGAGTCTGGCGCTCGTGGACTGGTCGAGGCAGGGTACGTACACTACGGTAGGTATCTGTGTACGGGGCTGGGCTGGGCTGGGCTGGACTTACTTTATACCTAGACGAAGTCGAGATCCTTGCTGGCATTGGCGCTGGCACTGGAACGAGACCAGGGACTACCTATGTTACATGGAACAAACATTCCACACAGTACTCAATTGACAAGCGGTCAGACGGAGATGGAAAAAGGGACTGCAGGTGGATATATACTGTAAGCTTTGCGCAGTCCAGAGGCAGCGGGCCAGTGAGCACCCTCGGCCTGGCTAGAGACAAAGAAAGGCAGAGGCAGACATCGAGGGAGGGCTGGGAGTTGGCGGGAGGTGATGTGGATGTGGAGGCCACTCACCGACAACAAGGCATCAAATCAACATCTCGCTGCAGGCCATGACAGGCAGCGCACATGGGCCCTGTGGGAGTGATTCGCCATGGAGGCGCAGCTAAGTGTTGTAGCCAAGGCCCACGGGGGCAGATGGCGCGAAGACATCTTGGTTGGGAATAGTTGCTTCCGGCGGCCAGGTCGAGGCTGCTAGCCGGGAGGCTGCCCGATGGTTCTCGAGAGTGCTGCAGGGAGCGGGTCCGAGAAGGGTGAGGGCGAGGGCGAGGGCGAGGGCGAGGGCCTGGCTCGGATGCCGATGGTGGGGATGGTGGTGGTGGTGGTGGTAGTGGTAGTGGTAGTGGTAATGGTGGTGGGCGTTCACATACCACAGCAGCGTATGTATGGGTGCACGTCGTACAGAACACTGCATTCACCCATCCTTGGAGGACATGCAGGTTCTGGGTTGCGTTGCGTTGCGTCGCGTTGCGGTGGATTATTGCGCATGGATCCCATCACCTCATCCATGTTCGACGTTGAAGCTGGATGGCGGAGAGTGGACAGTGGAATGGAAGCGGCCATGGCCCATGCTCGCGTAGCAGCGTGGAACCTTTCGACAGCGGATGGAGATGTGGAAAGCGCATCCACATTCCGGGCAGCCGTTCCTGCCTCCTATGTCTGCCCTGCCTGCCTGCCTGCACCCAGCAGCTCCGAACAAAGATCGGTCGATGGATATTTCCCATTTCTCGATTTCATGACTAGACGGCTCCATACCAGCTGCTTTTCCGGTTTCATCTGTAGCCAGGACCCAATGCATTGAATCGGTCCCCAGGCAGAGGCATGTAAATTCCTGGATTAAGTTTTAAGCTTTCCATTCCACCCTGCTGTCTGGGCACCGGGACTTGCGAGAAGCAAGTTGAGGTGGGGCAGGCGGTCAGAGTCTGTCCACTCGTTTTGTTTCGTTTCGTTTCTTGGGTGGCACACTGGCAGGCAGGCAGTGGCGGGCTAGCGTCCCCACCCCTCTGCCGAGAAGCATGGAGATCACTGGGGGTCTCCACCGCGAAGAAGCACTGCTCGACCACCTCGCAAATGGTTGGAGTGGTCGGGCAGCAGCACGAGACTCCTCGCTTCTCTGATCTGACGGGGGCTTCCATTTTGACATATTTTATCTGACCAACGCGCGAATGCATTGGAGGGATCATTATTTGCAATATTCCGCCCAGCAGCAGCCCAATTTCCAGTCCAGTTCGAGATCGATGGCGAATTCTGGGATCCCGTATCATCGAACATCGCTCGAGTTTCTATCCGTCGCCCCCAGCCGCCTTCAGACCGCCTTGCTGACTCGAGTCGCTGCTCACCTCCCGTGCTGCTGACTGACCATTAGATGGCCGCTCTCGAATTTATTACTGCCAATGGAGCAAATACATTGAGCCATCTTGCCTCCTCCAGCAGGCTGCCGTCTCCCTCGGATAGGTAGACACCAGGTCACCCGACAGTCTCAAGGCTCCCTCGGGTAAGTCGTCAGCCAGCCTACACTACCGAGCCTTTCTTGTCACACCCGCTCTTGACCCCTTGACATTGACAGAGGCGATATGACAAATACGTGCACCAGGGCCCCACCTCAGCCCGCCTCGAGAACCCTCAGGCTCTTGCGTGTGCTGCATCTGCTGCCTGCAGCCGCCCAGTGGCCTAGAGTCTAGTTGCCCGTCACTTCCACCTCCTGTCTGCTCACCCGAGCAGCACCCTGAGTTATCGCCCAGGCCGGTCATCGCAGTCCGCATGCCGATCGCCCTGTTCGTGACAAGACACAGCGTCGGCGAAGTGGCCGTGATCCAGACGAGCCATGCAACTACGGTTCATCAGACTCATCACACCGGACCAGACCGGACGAGCTCCTACAATGGCCGGCCAGAAGCTCACGATGCCGAACCTCCTTCGCACCCTCTTCTCACCGAATGGACGCCGACAATACACCACCACTGATGCGTGTCCCGCACGGGGAACTGCTAGTGCTCCCCACCCACCTGCTACGCACCAACACCTCGGCAATCCTCAGCCTCATGCTGTCGACCGCCTCGTCTGCACCTCTGCATCCGACCACTGCTGGCGTCAGACAAATACTGCTCGCAGCCCGTGCCGCTCCAATGTGTATATTGGGGGAGCCTTCAAGTTACTCCGAGCCATCTCCCGCTTCCCGATGACACCGCGCCGAACGGGAATAACGGAACCTTTTCCGTTACACACGATGCTGATGAGAAAGTGGAACGGTCCGAAGCCCAAGAGGATCGCGGCTCAACGCAGGCCATCGATTTCGAGGCTGCCGTGCAACAGTGCACACAACCCGTCGTGTTCTCGTACCCGATCCACCTTGACGTGTAGACATCCCATCCCAGCTTAAAACACAAGCATGGGCCGCGGTAAGGTGTTGCCCACAGAAGAGAATCGGATTTTACGTGTGATTTGTATGAATCTTGGTGATCAACCACGTAAAGGGTACCAATGCCGGTAGCCAGGAGAAAGGACGAGTGAGAAAGAGAGCTGATCCGATTCGGAGCATGGCTTCCTGGGTCTCCTTCCCAAACTTGGAGTCGGCCACCCAGCAATTACACTAGTGTACACCGTACTAACGCAACTAACCTTGGTGTCCCATCACACCGCCGCCGATGAACGCCACGCAATGCATTCCAGCGTTCGTCGTGCTTCCGAAACCCCTGTCCAGTCTCCCCACCACTGACACACGTGCACCTATCCGTGAGCTAGCGCGATACAAACACAAGCGTCGCTTCGCTGTTACCACTGCAATCCATCTTGATTCTAAACAGTTGCACGGTGAGTCGACGAGAGTGAAGTGTTTGTGGCACTGGTGAACTAGCTCGACATGATAGCCACGGGTTCCCCATCTTAATTCATTATAGCAATCAACAGTCCAGTCCACAGAAAACACGATCAGAACTCGAAGCCGTAGAGCAGGTTTGGAGAGAAAGGAGGAACTGCGATTTGTGATGAAAGCAAAACGTAGCAGAAGTTCCGTGAATAAAAGACAGTAGTTGCTTCCATTTCAGTTTCTTCGTTTAAAGCAATGCTTCTTGATTTCATGGATGAAGGCTTCCGTTGGACTGACCCTCATGGGTGTTTACGCGCTGAAGGGAGAGCATAATAAGGCGAAAAGCATGCAAGCATGAAAAACAGACATGAATTAATACCAAAAGAAATGGCCAATTGCCCGACACCGAGAGAGCTGCAAACCTCCTCACAACTGAGAGACATAGGGGAAAGGGCGGAGGACGAGGTGAGACCAAACACGACAGCCAGCCCATCCGGTCACGCGAGCATGTCCTCCCGGCTTCGGCATTGAAGGAAAGGTCCTCCGACGTGGTTGTGGGCCATTGGTTCTCGGCAATTAACGTACTCGAGATACCTATATCCAGTAGGCGAGTGTATCCATCCGCTCTGTAATCAACTTCGCGGTTGTTTTCCCACCTGGCGCTTCCCAGAAGGAAACCCCCGTTCTCTGTCAAGGTTGAACGAGGGCTGACGGAGGCAAAACTGTTGGTGGCTCGCAGATTACCAGACCGATAGCTCAAATATGCCGGTTGTTACTGCTCTTTCCTCATTGACAGCAATATGATGGTGGTTTCCTCCTATGTTATAAGCTGTGAGCACTGCAAGTAAGAATTACCTATCGCCCCTCCCATCCGGCCACCGGTACATAATGATACCCCTTCTTGCGAACCTACCTGCGGTGAATGAGACATGGTACATACCAGCGACGATATATCATGATGTTGATCTGTATTGTAAGTTGGTCGAGCGGAAGGCCAGCTCCTTAGGAAGGAGAAAACGCCTGGCAGCAAGAGCTATATACGTTTCATCCTCCGACATCAAATCTTGACGGAGTTTGCGTCATGCAGCTTTGCTTTTGCTAAATACAATGCTAGTTCTTTGTGGTGATCAACGCCGCTGAATTGAACGCTTGATAGAATCACCTGCGTGGTGTGAATGTAATAGGGCGTTGTCCAATCGTGAGATGATAATATATTCCCCCCTGTCAAGGCACTGAGGTGTATGTAGTAGACATACATGTGAAGTTTTCTTGCCACGCTCAACCTCGTACACACTGTTAGCTTTTTTCCATATTGCTTTTGAAAAAAATAGAAGAAAAGAAGATTCAAAGGTGGGAGCCCTATCAAGATTCCGTGCCGGCACTGGACTTTCTCTCTCCAACCACAACCACAGCCACGCAGGCGGGACATAAATTCCGGGTTCCTTCTTGAAGAATTGTTCCTCAGGTTTTATGCTAAACGTGTTTTTTATCTCCGCGGTCCAGGACTGTGTCTATAGTGTCCAATTGCAGATACAAACTCTAAGGAAGAAGAAGAAGAAGAAGAAGAAGAAGAAGAAGAAGAAGAAGAAAGAAGCAAGCCTGCGCTGAACAACCGCAGCACCAGCCCTAGGCCCTTCCAGCGCCACAATGGATATTCCGAGCGAGTTTCTCGAGTAACTAGCGACCACCAACACCATGAAGTCTGGGTCCCTTGGACCGAATGCATGTACCTAAGGTAGGTAAATCACCCAGGAACATGACAAGTCTCTCATTCGAGATTCACCTTGAAACCTTCGCACACCTCCTCCTCCAGGGTGATGCCCGTCCCAAAGGAAAGCTACTTGGCAGCCTGCGAGATGCTTCTAGAGTTTAATTAACTAGCAGTGTGGATCTCGGACCGATCAAGGTGTAGAGGGTTGCACGGGGACTTTATTTTGACGCTGATGTGAATGCGAGATTCATGTTGGAATGGGGTGACACTAATAGTCCATATCCGCCCTCGGACGAGGAGAGATGAGTGCTGCCTCCGCCTGCCGAACATCCGCAAGCTGATCATCGATATTGTTCCCACGCCCACCGCGAAAGTAATCGGCGTTGGGAGTGCGATGTATCCGTCATCTTCTAGTGGGCGACGCGCCCTTAGAGGATGAAGACGAGGAGATGGACGATGTGTGGGATAACAATGAGGAGATGGAGAAGGGTCTTTAGGGACTATTGAGAAACCCGCTGCAAATTCACAACCCTGGCCCGTAACATGCCAGGTATGAATAAGAGTTGCCGGACTAAACATGGATATGGGATCCCACACCTGGAGGTTGGCATGCCTGGTCGAGCAGTCAAGAGCAGAGCTCCCTCCACCAGCCACCCTCAACTTTTGAAACACTGTATTAATTACTTTTCCTCTATCACACAGAAAAGGACAGCCCCATCGATTCAACTAATGCTAAAACAGAACAGACTCAAATCTACTCCCTCTTCGTCCCGCGCGCCGACGAGATGGCAGCAGGAGCCGCACCCGCAAGTCCGTCGACGATCTCCGAGCCCAGACTGTAAATCATATAGGACGGGAACACGAGCCAGGCGCCGCTGTGAGAAGAGTAGTCCATCAGCAAGTGCCACATAGGCAATGGAAATACCAAGTGGCATGGGGAAAATGAACACTTACTTGGGAATGATCCACAGAAACAGCAGGTCGAGCGGCGAGTTGTGGCCAATGTTGTCGAATCCCGAAAAGTACTCGTTCAGCCCTGCGCCATCACGTCAACACCCGACCAACCGAACCAAGTACCCCCTCCTGAGAACGAGGTGAAAGAAAAACTCACAATAAAGCACCGTCTTGCTAACAGTCATGACCGCCGCGGAGAAAGCAACAGTGACAGCCAACGCGCCCCTCCGACCCCCCACCCCCTGCGCGCTCAAGTTCCCATCCTTCCGCCCGGCCCACCACAACCCCAGGTACACCAGGTATAGCACCGTCTCGACCAGGTTCAGCGCGCCCTGGGCGCCCGTGAAGCCGTTGCCGGCGTTCCACTGCTTGAAGCCGTACCCGTGGTCGACGCGGCCGTAGAGCTCGTAGGGCACCCAGAGGGGCCAGTGCAGCGACCCGCCCGGCATGGACAGCGGGCGCAGGAGCACGTAGCCCGTGTCCCAGGCGACGAGGGGGAGCGAGACGGCCAACCAGAGGAGGGTCAGGGTTGTGGGCGTGTGCGACCAGGTGGTGGTGGTGGGTTTTGCGGCGGCGGGGGGAGTGGGAGGGAGGGTTGATGTGGAGCGGGTTGCGACCATTGTGGTGGTTGTGGTTGTGGATGCTTCTTTTTGGGTTTTGGTGAGGAATGGAATGGGAAGTCGAATGAAAGTTTAGGTGGAGGCAGGTTTATCTGGTGAAAAAGAATTGAATGGGCGCTGCGGAATCCGACCAGCGCGTCGTGGGTATTAAAGACGAGAAACAGCACGGGCTCCGGCGGCGGACGGATACCACTAACACGAACCGACGCCTGCAAGTGGCCTGTATTTTCATTTTGCATCCAATCCCGTCGTCGCATGTTATTATTATCTTGGTACTGCGGTACGTACTGTGGTACACACCAATGGAAAGTTCCAATTGCGCCAAAAAGTTCCCATCGCTGGCTGTGCTCGGCTCGCGACGCTTCCGCCCGCGAGTCAGGTTCATTCGCTGAAACCGGCAGGGGTTCCCCGCGTCTGCCTGCCCCGTTTTATGTCGCACGGCAACCGGCAGTCGCGACGGGGAAAGAAGGTTGTACCTGAATTGACGACGGAGGAACCTTGAAGCGTCTGCTGGCTTTTGCAGACACCCATTTGCTCTCCTTCCTTGTCCAAAAAAAAGCAATCCAGCTTCTTTTTTAAAAATAGAATGGATCGTCAAATCACAACGAAGCCAGCCCCCGCCCGCCCTCCCCAACCCACGCCAAAACCCGTCTCCACACCTCGGCGCCATCATGCTCGACCTCCATCTTCAGCAGCAAGTCGCCCACCGCCCGACTGTCCTCCATATCGGTCCCGTACCAGCGCGCCGCGTCGCGAACCCGCACCCGCGCCGCGCGCGCGTCCTTCTCCGGATGCCCCTGGAAGGTCAGGATGGCGTTGTTGTGGCTGAGGAAGGCCTGGTGGCCGGCGAGCAGCTCGTCGAAGCCGTTGGGGCGGACGCCGACGGCGCGCCGGTGGTGCTGCTGCAGGCGCAGGTGCGTGTTGCCCGACGAGGCGAAGAAGCGGCGGCCGTGGGGGGTTAGTTTGGCTTCTGTTACGCCTAGCTTTTGGGGATTGTTAATAGTGCATGACTTGCATACCTACCTAACAAAGGAAGGACGCCGACTTACCTCGGGATGCTCCATGTCCACCACCTCGCCGCCGAACAGCATGGAAATCGTCTGGTGGCCCCAGCAGATGCCGCACAGCTTCTTGCCCGGGTGGTGCGCGACCACGTCGAGGATGAAGCGGTGCACGCGCAGGATCCACGGGTGCCGCTTGCGCGGGTCCGCGTTGCCGCCGCCCACCACGATCAGGTCGAAGGCGGCCGGGTCCGGGAAGTCGCCGTCGGGCTTGTCGGCCGGGTAGAAGAAGGCCAGGGAGCTGTGTGGGCTGACGGCCCCCAGGGACCGCGTGTACGAGTCGCGGATCTCGCTGATGAAGGGCGAGCGGAACGAGTTGAGCAGGATGGCGATGTTGAGTGGCCTCGAGTTCAAGTTGTTGGTGGCGGTGATGTCGCTGGTGTTGCTTGTATTGGTGTGAGGGTGGGGGTGGGGGTGGGGGTGGGCAGCAGTCATGTTGAATGAGCTGATTGGGTGTTAGTGAGCGTAGTGGTGGTGTTTTGGCTACCTGACCTGCAGCCGCACGGGGTTTGGGTGGGTGGGTTTTGAGGCTGCTTTATACACTACTGACTGACCTCCAGAGACGCGCTGAAAGATAGGACGCATGGGGGACATGGAGTGGTTGGGAGTGTTAGCGCCGTCAGCTGATGGATGCATCTTCCCCAGGTTCTGTTTCATTGACGGTGAGCCAAGGAGAAGGCGTGAGCTGAGGGCCGGGATGACATCATTCTTTGAGACATGGGTCGCCTTTGTGCGGGCAATGAATGTGGAGGGGGATTACAATGGATTCATGTTCGTGGTCAAGGTGAGTATAATTCCCCTTGTGAGGCAATCGCCTTTACACTATTGTTGCTAACGGCAGTTTGCTCAGCGTGGGACCTTGAAGTGCCCACTCACTGTTCATCGCCCTGAGTGAAAGCCGTCAAGGGACCCTTGCTTGCTTAGCCCTGCAGAGTGGACTCGTCTGGAGCGCGCATGACCTGCCGGGCTCACTTCACCGCCTAAATGTCAGTGCTGGGGAGTGGAAGTTTTCACTTCCGGCCAATGCAGGAAGCCGCTCAGTGTCGTCCCTCCTGCCGACGGGAATCCGGAACCGGCAATTCCTCCCGTGCCTGTTCGGGTGCTCGACATACACACACACACACCTAGGGCGCCGTCGCGGTCACAATATTGTACCGTAAAAGAATCTCGTACTTCGACGAGCTGACGCCGCCCGTGGCCGACATGAAGGCTTGGACGTTTCCGACGGGGTACAAACGGCCGCCGACACGCCAGAGGGAAATGGCGCCGACTTTTGCCCAGGTGAAGCGGTTAAGTCAGCCTCTCAGACGACATCTCCAGCGCTACAGTTGAAGGGGAGGATCTCGAAACTCACCGGATCCGTCCTCGTTGATCCAGTTCCAGCCAATCATGCTGGTGCCGGTGTTGACAGTCCAGATATCTGATTCGTATCTACTGCTCCCGCTGACCACAGGGGTTGAGTTGGCGGGTGCTGTGATCGGGTCAGCTGATTAGCACTCGGATGGATACGGGTATCGACATCATCAAGGTGGGCGGGAGCTTACTGGTATTCACCAAGACGAGACTACCACTGAGTTCCACCACCACTGGTTAGCAAAACAACAGTTGTCCATCAAAACCGGAAGAGATACGCACTAGTTGTCTTTCAATGGCACGATGTTGCTGGGGTTGCTCTCCTTGAGGAATCCCAGCGCCGACGGGGTGTTGCCAGGCGCAGAGATGTGCACGCCTGAGCTGCTGGTCGCGCTGCCTGGGAGGGTGATCTCGAACGAGGCTCCCAGGGCCGCGTTGGTGGTGATGGCCGGGCCGGAGCTGAAGTAGAGCCAGCCGACCGACGCCTGGGTGTCCTTGCGGAGGACCTCGATCTTGGCTACCGTGATGCGAGGAGCGATGACGGGCAGCGCGGTCACGGTAGCGATGGCGACCGAGTGCATTGTGGCTACTGTCGTCGTCACGGTGGCGGTGACGGTGACGGTCTTGGATGCCGTGACGGTAGTAGCATCCTCGGCGGTTGCGGTGCTGGTAGCCACGGCCGGCGGCACGCTGAGGCACTGGCAGGCCGACGACACCCGCTTGGTCTTGGTCATGTACGAGGTGGGCAGCCAGGCCGGGAAGTCGACGGCGCGCTTGAGGTACGTGACTGCCGGGGCGGCAGTGGGGGTGGGCGCCGGCACGGTGACGGTAATGGTTTCGTCCACGATGGTCTCGGTAGCCGGCTCGGTGGCGATGCTGGTCTGCGTCTCGGTCACAGTGACGGACACGGTCGGGGTGACGGTGACGCCGACGGTCGACGTGGGGAGCTCGAGATAGCCGCTGCAGAACGGCCCGGCGTCGCGGTGGCTGAGCAGGAGCGCGACAAGCTTGTCATCGGGGCTGCAGGCCGGGAGGCACTTGGCCGCCGCCACACCCGAGAAGAAGGATGCGGCTTGCAGCAGCAGAAGCGCCGCCCCGCTGGTCTTGGTGGTGGTGGAAAGCATCTTGAAGTAACGACTGACCAGGTAAGTCTCTTCCAAACGAGTGACTGGGAGTGGGAGAGGACAACCAAATATAGACGATGTAAAGACAAAGAACGGCGTGGTGAGCAGATAGCAGTCACACCCACACCACTCCGGATCACAGTCTCGTCTTCGTTCATTTCCCGGGGCCGCACACCACTTCTCCACCAGACATGCAGCAGAAGGGAAGACCCATGCCAAGGCGAATTTCTCGTCCTTGGCCAGACCATCCCGCAAGTGCCTCGGTGTCCCGGGAACTTGGTCTAGCCCCTGGCGACAGCCGCTCGATCGGGACGCCGAGTCCACTTTCCTGTCGATAGCGTCAGAATTCGGTGCTGAGCGCGACGAGATTGTGCAAGATGCGGCAAGGATCGGCCTGGTAGTGGTTAAAGGGATGCGGCCAGGCCGCGCTTAGGGTTACATTGCGAGGATCAACCTAACGTGAGGCGAACACATCACTTGCCAGGTGCCAGCGAGTTGCGTTCCTGGTACGTGTCGCAAGCGTGGTGAACTTTGAATTTGTAGGTACATACGGGTAGGTGCCTACGGGTTAGTTTTGAGATACGTGACTCTAGGTAGAGTGGAATCATCGCAGTAGTAACTCGAATGGGTGAGTACCTAGCCTGGGAGACTGGACCAGTGGGCCACAGATACATAAGGTAAACAGCGTTGAAAGGGGACAGCTTTTTCGTGTTGTTAATTTCGGTTACTGCGTAGGTAGGTGACCAGAGAACGAGGTGTCGAAGTAGGTAGTGTCAAGGTAAGGTAGTAAAAAAGGTTTAACGTGCATCATAAGCGAGCCGATAATACAAGCGAGCCGATAGCTCTCTTCTACCCTACAACAACTATCCTTCATTGCAAAACAACAACACTAGGAACCAACTATAATCACATCAGAAGCAGCTGAATCAGATGCTTCTGCAACCTCCTGGCAAGTGCGGGCATTATGGCCAGGCTTGCCGCACACACCACAGCACCGAACCCTCGTAAGACCCCCCCCTTGCACCAACCCCATCAGGCTGCGTTTCTTGCGCTCCCTCCCCATCAACGGCCCTCTGGCCCAGTACATCGTGTGCATTCTGTACATCAAGTGATCCTCCAAGCTGCACACGTGTTCTTTTGGCTCTCCGGCGCTTGCTTAGTGCCTCGTTGGCCTTGCGGAGCGCAGCGTTCTCGGACCGTATGACAAAGTTGTGTGCCCAGCGTTTGCCGACAGGGGGCGCGTCGCGTTCGCGTCGTAGATGGTTGGCCATATCTTCCACACCACGTAACGTAGGAGGGAATGCACGCTCAGATAGCTCAGTAATATACCGAACTAGAGTCTGCTCCTCTAGACCCGTTAGACTACGCGAGTTGGCTGGAAGATCGCGTCGTGCAGGCCGGCCGGCGCGTCGGTCGTAAAGGGTAGCATACGGTATAGAATAAAGCTTTGCTGCAGCTGAGAGGCTAAGTTTTGGGTCTTTCTTAAGAGCTTCAAGGGCTAAGAGTACCCTGGTTTCCTTTGAACTAGAAGACATCTTGAGTTATAGGAAAAAAGTGATGTTGAGTGGAGAGAAGACGCGTCGTGTACGAAATTATCGGCTCGCTTGTATCATCGGCTCGCTTATCATGCACGTTACAAGTAACATAGGTTGTGTTCTATATCGCGACCATGGTAAGGTGGGTGAATACATACCTGGTAGACTAGGTAGTATGGCAGTGAGCCAAAAGACTTGAGAATATTGCACATAGGAGGAGCAAGCATCAGTAGGCTCCGGTTTACCGTACACACTTGACTGCACCCTCAGTCTTTTAGATGATAGATACCATGATATCCGCTGTAGAAGTTAAGTTTGGAGTTGGCCATTCCTTCCCAATAATAATCAAATAGTTAGATGCATTCGTATTGTAGGAGAAATATTTCATCTCGTGAGTCTTTGGGCATAAGAGGGGCAAGGTGCTACTACAGAAATGCAAAACCACAACTTTCATTACGACAGCTACAGTAGAACGACTGAACTGTGTGTTATGAAGGATGGCGGACTCGCGCGATGCTTGGATGACCTTTAGCACGTTTGAAAAGCTTAGTCCCATGTCGAAGAAAAAGAAAAGACGGATAGGATGGACAGGATACGTCTAATTATGTGATAACTGGCTTTGAGGCCAACTTACCTTTCGCGACCATGTACCAAGCCTCACATTATAATGCACATGAAGAAACACTTCAAAGTTTTTAAGTCCCAAGCTGTTATGCCATCTCCAAACACGAGAATTTCGTCCGTATTTTTCTTATTCTTCGCATATTACTTCAGATGTCGGGCTCTGAGTGAACGTCCGTCATCAAACAAAGAAAAAGAGAAAGAAAAGGAAACAAGAACCCAGACTCGCTCCATCTTTCAGACGGAACGCATTGAGGCCTGGAACTCCTGGCTATGAAAGATACCTAGGTAAGAGAGTGAGATTCGGTGAGTGTGTGGCTGCCAGCGTTTTTGACTTTCAAATCCATATGGACATCTTTGAGCATGCACCTCACCAAGGCAGCCCTGGACTTTCGGGAAGGGTCCAGGAAAATTGCCAACTCGAGTCCCCACACATATGATACAAATTTAAAGACGCGTAGATGCAACCGATCTTCTAATTATTGCAGATTGTCTTCAAGGTATCTACCCCCCTCTCCCCCCTCACTATACAACCAGCCGCCGCACCCCCACTCAAGCGCCAAACTGGTCCTCGTAGTTCGTCATGCAGAAGCGGTACTTGACGTCGTTCTTCTCCAGCTTGGTCATGACCTCGGCCAGGTTCTTGTCGCTGATCGGATACTCCTGCACCCAGGTGCGGATGCCCTTGTCGGCGGCCAGCTGCAGCATGGCGAGCGTCTCCTTCCGGCTGCCCAGGTGCGAGCTGCCGAAGAAGCACCCGTTGCTCAGAAAGGTCTGGTTGCGCACCTTGATGCCCTCGTCGCCCTCGGGCAGGCCGACGCTGACCCACTTGCCGTGCACGTCGAGCAGGCTGAGGTAGGCGTCGAGGTCGAAGCCCGCGAAGCTGTTGGCCGTGTTGACGATCAGGTCGAACGTCATGGCGTGCGGCGCGTTCCAGTCCTTGTCCGAGGTGGCGAGGAACCCGTCCGCGCCCATCTTGAGCGCGTCGGCCTCCTTGGCGTGTGTGCGCGAGATCGCCCATACCTCGGCGCCGAGTGCTTTTGCGAAGAGGAGGCCGAGATGACCGATGCCGCCTAGCCCGACGATGCCGACCTTCTTGCCGGGCCCGCAACCGTTGCGCACGAGGGGGGAGTAGGCGGTCAGGCCGGCGCAGAGCATCGGTGCTGCGACGGTGCTGGGGAGCGCCTCGGGGATGGGGAATACCCTATAGGGAAGAGTGTGAGTGATATGTCTCGAGGAGAAGGGAGAAAGGGGGTTGAACGTACCAGTGCTCGTGGGTGCGCACGTGTGAGGAGTAGCCGCCCTGGGAGACGATGCCGGTGTCGGGCCACACGGCGCCGTATGTGTCGAGCTGGTGCTTGCAGTAGGTCTCGTTGTCGTTGTTGCACTGGCGGCAGTCGAGGCACGAGTAGGACTGGGCGCCGACGCCGACGCGCTGGCCCTCTTTGATCAGCGTGACCTTGGGGCCGACGCGGATCGCCTTTCCGACGATTTCTATGTTGTTGCAACAAGGTCTCTTGTCAGTAATGACCAGACTACTGAGACATTTTACTCGGCGGTAAAAAGAGATACTGAACAAGCTGCTGCCAAACTTACCGTGCCCGACAGCCAGGGGGAAGCGCTGCTCGCCCCAGCCGCCGCTGATGGTGTGTACATCGCTGCCGCAGACGCCGCAGCACTCGATCTTGATGTCGACGTCGTAGTCGCCGAACGGCTTGGGCCGGAACTCGTTCTTGTGGAACTCGAGCCAGGTGTCGGGCCCGTTGACCTGGAAGCCGGTGAATTGTTCGGGATACGGCATTTTGGTTTGACGTCGGGATGGGCGGTGGAATGGGCAGTATAGGAGAGAAAGAGTCAAATCTCACGACGATAGAAAGCAAACGACAGCGTTGGAGAACCGAAAGCGGGCACGAGATGGACGTCTTGAAAATTGAAAGGCATTGGTCCAAGATGGACATGCACTCAGCAAGAAGGAAGGTACAACCCCCACATCACTCTATTTACCCCGAGCGGGAGCTCTTGACGCGGGCGAGGAGGAGCTACCAGGACCTTGTAAGGTGATCGGTTGTGTAAGAGCGGCATTCTTCGGCTTTGCGGACATGCATGTACGTGTACAGGGCACTCATGAATGGGTGATACTGCCCATTTCCGTATTCCCCATCTCCTTGTTCCCCAGGCTGATGCCATTCTCCAAGGGCTTGGAATCGGCTCCGACACGTACGTATTGGCCTGGCGAAATCCGACCTACAAGTGTCATGTAATTCAGCAGCATCGCGGACCCCCTCATCCGATCAACCCCGCCATCCTGGCCATGCCCCGCCAGACAGGAACTGACAACTGTGGATGCCAATTTTCCACCAATCATCGACATCGTCCGGGGATGTGGATGACGGGACGAACAGGGGTGTGCAGGTCAATTCGACCAAGCACCGAGATCGGTACCAAGAAGCCCTGGCTGATTTTTTCGCGCAGACAGAGAGCCGGAGACTGCTGGGCTTTGGTTCGACATCGTCAACCACAATGGGTAACGTCACTCACCTGTCCTGCCGAGGCAATGACCTCAGCTTAAGTCGAATATTACTGACGCGACAAGTGAGTTGACCGGTTGGATGGCACATACCAAACGGACGCCGACAAAGCTTGAGAACTCGGCGTCCTCAATGACACAGCACGTAGGAGATAACGATATTTCGAAGCCGAGGCGGTTGCTGGTGAATGAGGTCGACAGAGTGAATAGCCGCGAGCCTCAGCACGGCGTCCGGCTCTAGCCGGCAACGCTGAGCTCCCGATCTTCGAAACATGTCGGCGGTCACGTCCATGCCGCTTCATCAGATCCAGGGTTCGGTTCTACTTCATGTTGCAGAACAAAGATGGTAATAAGGAGATGGGTGCGCTCGATTGCCGCCTGAAGTGAGGCTGGAACTCCCAGGCTGATGTTGTCCATGAGGGGAAGCCATTTCATTGAGTGTGGGTATGCATTGCCCGCTAAAGATCGTCTGCTGGGCTCGCTGTCCAGTCTACCCTCCTTCACTCCGTAATCAGGCCGTCCGCTTCTTCGACGGTGTGCTCCCAACACCAAGGCCCACATCTGCCAGGAAGGCAATCCTCAAGGACGCGCCAAGATAGACAAACGCAATGTTCCCCCAGTCGATGGCGTTCCAGCTCGACACGCTCCAGTAGATCTGCGGCCCCAGCTGCTGAACCGAGTACAGATGCCCGAAATCGGCAATGAGCAGGCCGAAGAGCACCGTCTTCCAGACGCGAAGATCCGAGGTTGCCCGCAGCACCAGCGCCTCGTTGATGGCGAAGAGGAAGTAGAGATTGGCGAGCTGCGACAAGACGATCGAGGTGCCGCGGGGGACGTAATGGGGTGCGGAGGCTGCGTGCGTGAGCTGGAGATATTCGGACTGCCGATAGAAGGCGTAGTAGGCGCCCACGAGGGCCGAAATGGGCTCGATGAGGAGGAAGAAGAGTCGGTATACGATGGGGAGCGAGTGGCCCTTGGCGACGTTTCTCGTTGTCGTAGGTGCTGCAGTCGCCGGGCTGGTTTTGTGGGAATGGTTGGCCTGGTTCGCCATGTTGGAAATGTCTGGCAGGCGAGGAATTGGGTCGTGTGTTGCAGGCAGGTGCAGAATGGATGGAGTTCTCGAGCTCCGGCGGATCCAAGTCAATCCAACGCTTGGAGCCAGCCTGCAGCGCACCTGCCAGAAGCAAGCGGGGAGCTTGGGCCACAGAGCAAGGGTCCCGACCAAGCCCAAATAAATTTCAGGCACCGCTCACCGCCCAACCCTTTCGGACCTAGCCTTCCCACCTTGCTTACGTTATCCACAAAAACTGTGTCAGGGCTTAAAACCCTAGCGCTGGGTCCTTGCCGAGAATTGGCTGGCAAAAGACTTCAGCAGGCTGCGACCGATATTTCCTTCATTCCTGGCCTGACCGACCGAATCGACACCGACATCGACAACCGCCATCATGTCTGCCCCCCAGCTCAACAAGATCGCGGCTAACAGCCCGTCCCGCTTGACCCCGTCGGAGCTCGAGAGCAGCATTGCTACCGCTCTGTACGAGCTTGAGACCAACACCGCCGATCTCAAGGTCGCTCTGCGCCCTCTGCAGTTCGTGTCTGCCCGCGAGGTGAGAAGCAGCCGCTGAACAATCCGACAAGAGCACCCCGCAAAGCAATCCACGAACGTCTCCGAGATCCTGTTCCACTGGCAAAGCAGCACAGCGAAGCGCTAGCCGAGTCGTCGCAATACTATGGGGGGATTGATCGGACATTGGAGGGCGGGGCGAGCGGGCGGCGTCCTTTTTCGGGCCTCGTTTTTCTCGTTGTCGAGAGGGCTGGCGCCTGCTTGCTCTTCGCTCCATCATAATGGCCCCTGATATCAAGACAAACCATACAAAAGCTACACACGTGGAATAGGACGGGAAGCGGTCCATGGATTGATTGCACTTCTGGTCATCATCCTGGAGCTCGCATGCTGACTGTTGGTCTGTTTAGATCGAGGTTGGCCACGGCAAGAAGGCTATTGTCATCTTTGTCCCCGTCCCTTCCCTGCAGGGCTTCCACCGCGTCCAGCAGCGGTAAGTTTTTTTTCCTCTATCCTTCTCCCACAGTGGACCCAGTTACTGATCAGCCTCCTGCAGTCTGACCCGCGAGCTCGAGAAGAAGTTCTCTGACCGCCACGTCCTGATCCTCGCTTCGCGCCGCATCTTGCCCCGCCCCAAGCGCTCCACCCGCTCGCGCAACACCCAGACCCAGAAGCGTCCCCGTTCGCGCACCCTCACCGCCGTCCACGATGCCATCCTGACCGACCTCGTCTACCCCGTCGAGATCGTCGGCAAGCGTCTCCGCACCAAGGAGGACGGTTCCAAGACCCTCAAGGTCATCCTCGACGAGAAGGAGCGTGGCGGTGTTGACTACAGACTTGACACCTACTCCGAGGTCTACAAGAGACTCACCGGCCGTGGCGTCATCTTCGAGTTCCCCCAGACCGGTGCCACCGACTACTAGAGGATGCGTTGATAGAGCTGGGTGGATGGGCGTGTCAGGGTTTGTTTTGTTGGCTGGAGCACCGGGTCAGGTTAAGGATTTGATATTCGGTTTCGGGTCTTTATGAGGCATGCATAAAATAAGCAGCCAAAAAGGAACGGCGTCTAGCCAGCTTGTGTCTTACCACAAAACAATCCTGTTCCCTCCTCCCGTCTCATGCTGCGCCAGTCTGGCCTTGGTGTGATATTGTGTGGATGTTTTGCAGGTTGAAACCTTCGTGGCTCACGCCGTGTTTTAAGAAAAACGAATGCTCCTCGGGTCCTCCTTTGCGGTTCGGCTTTGCAATACTCTTTCACCAGCGCTTCGTACATTGGTACTGCCGGCTGATGAATGTCTTGGTCACGGAGAACCAAATTCAACACCCAGTTGACATGCAAGTTTATAGCTGTGACCGGTTACAGCCACCACTTCATTTACTCTTCAAGAGTTCTCGTTCTATTGTGACAAGGGGTATAATACTGTACTGCGTAACCTCGCTCGCCCACGCCACCCATCAATAATAATTATGTATACGATCAATCCCCATCAAGTCATCGACCCTCATCATCCCTGGTCACTGACCCGTCCCAGTCCCAAGACACACCAGTACGCCAGCTCGCGCTTCAGCTTGGGCAGATCTCTATCCTTGCCCGACACGGCGCCAACCTCGTCGCCCATGGCGTCCGTCTCCCACTCTATCCGCACAAACATGGGTATCTCCAACAGGTCCTCGTCCTCCTTGAGCACCGGCATCTCGTCCTGTGACTGTGACTGTGCCTCCTTATGCACCGCCGCCGCCGCGGACGACGACGACGTCTCCTTCAGCGACAGCGCCCTAAGCGACGCCGCGTCGTCGTCCCGAAACGACTTGAGCGATGCCGTGTCCTCGGCGTCGTAGTACTCCTCCTTCTCCTTGCCGCGGCCCTGCCGCGTAGTCGCCGGGTCGACCGGCTTGCGCAGACTTGCGGGCACGACTTCGACCACGATGCTGACCCAGTTGCGCCCCCGCTCCCAGATCTTACCTGCGGCCGGCTGGTGCTGGTGCTGTCCGCCCCCGACCCCACCGGCGCCGCTCGCGCTGTCCATGCTCTCGCCCTTCTTGCGCCGCTTGTCGCCGTCCTTCAGGACCTCGTCCCACACGTCTGTGTTGGCGTCGATGTCGAACTGCGGGCAGAGGACGGTGACTTTGCTCGGGAAGCGGCCTGGGGTCAGGGCGGGGGTTGCGAGGGTGATTTTGACGGGCTCGAAGATGGGGTTCTTAAACGTTAGCACGAACTGCGCGGGCTTGGACGGGCGGAGGGCGGATGGGTCGGGCGTGGAGGCGTTGGGGAGCGAGAGCGGGCGGATCGTGATGCTGGGGATGTAGCTGCCGGCGACGAGGCGGATGCGGAAGCGCGTGGTCAGGACTTTGGCTTCGGGCTTGGAGATGATGTGGCGGCAGATGGGGCAGCGTTTGGACCGCTTGGTGCGCAGGAGGTAGGGGATGGGGCGGAGCTCCGAGGCGAAGCGGCTGCGGCCGTGGAGGTGCGGCTCGCCGAGGTGGAGCTGGGGGGTTTGGTTGAGGAGTTGTGAGGTTGAGACGGTGCCGGGGTGGCCTTCGGCGTGTAGCTTGGCGATGGCTTCTGACTCGTCCAGGTTCGCGATCTTAAGGCCCTCGTCGCTGTCAAGCGCCTCCCGCATGGTGCCTATCCGCGACTTGGCCTTCTTGTCCTGCGAGCTGGCACTAGTGTAGATGTTGAGAATGCGGGAGAGTGAAGTGGGCGAGGTGAAGCCCAGGTCGCCAAAAGCGCCGCCGGCCCCGGACCCGCTGGCAGAGCTGCCGCTGCCAACGCCGCCCGTGTTGGCGTTGGCGAGCTGGCTTTGGTAGAAGAGCTTGAGGTTAGAAAACTGCGTCTCCAGGTCTAGGTCCAGATCCAGCTCGTCGGCAAAGTAGCCGGTGTAGCCCGAGGCGGAGGAGGACGAGTAGGAGGAGCCGAGGCTCTGGGCCAGGTCCTTACGCCGCTCCTTGCGCTCCTTGGCCGTCATCCTGGGGTTGCCGCCGTTACGGAGCTTAGCCAGTTGGGCATGGATGCTGTTGGGCTTGTCGAACTGGATGCCGACCTCGGTGGAGCTCCAGGCGCAGTGGGAGCAGATGAGGATGTAGGGCCCTCCATGGGGCGCGGCGCTGGGGTTGTCGGGGACCGGGAGGGTGTTCGGGTCCGGGTGGGATTCGAGGCTGGTTACGGACAGCGGGCCGATGCAGACGGGGCACTGGAAGCAGCTGCGCGTGCACCGGTTGCCCTCGCTCTTGAGGTTACTGCTGGGCACCTCGAACAGGCAGCTGGGGCAGTAGTAGGTGACGATCTCCTCGGCCACGCACCGCGGGCAGCGGATCTGGTGGCAGTCCTCGCAGTACAGCAGGTACTCGAGCGGGTAGAGGCTGTAGTTGGACCGCGGGGCGCGCGGGTCGAACGGGTGCTCGTCGTCGTCGTCGTCGTCATTGTCGTCGTTGTCCGAGTGGTGGTGGTGCGTTGTGGGCGTGCTGGGGGGCGACCGGCGGTTGAAGGTCGACGAGTCGGAGCAGGGGCACTGGATGAAGGTGTAGGGGGTGAATGGGGGCGCCATCACGGCCGCCGCATTCTCCTCAAGAACAGATGCTGCAATGGATGGATGATTGATTCTGTTTCGATTTGTTGGAGCTCTGATGCAAGGTTAGGAGAGTTCCAGGTTCCATGGAGGAGAGGTTACAGGGCAGCTCCCGTCCCGCGTCAGCTCAGGTACCTGACGGGGCTATTGCCGTGGTTCCAGGGCAGGCACGCGAGGCACGCCAGCGGCCCTGACAGAACGCGTTCCTGCCACCTTCCCCCGCGGCAGCCTGTAGGACGTGCACCTCGATGAACAGTTGGGTTAGGGTTAGGGGCTTGTTCTGTTTCCAGGCTCTGACAAGGACAGGCCTGGCTGCCCCGCGATCAATCGTCGCTTCCATTTCAGCTCGGCAATACATGTAGGCAGAAATATAGAGCTCGAATTGGAAACTGCCATCGCCATTTCAAATTTCTTCTTCTTCTTGCTCTCCTTCTTGCACGTTATCATTGCGATGAATCAAAATCCCACGTTCTTCTCGCCGTCACCGTCTCACGCACCACCACACACCTCACCCCACGAGTCCACATTGTCTCCTGGGCTGTCAGCACATGCTGTGTAATCCATCAATCTGTCTCCAACCCGAGAACCATCCAATGAAGGGACCCGGACCGAGACGTAGCTGCACCGACCCGACTCGTTCCCCGGTCCGTTGAGTGCTCCACGATAAGCCTAGATGCGCTGCAGAGCTGGACGCGGCGAGGCGAGCAGGGCGGGGTTGACTGGAGTCGCGGTCCATATCCCCCCACGACTTCACGACTTTGCTTTGCAATCATGATTCTGAACCCATATCGTCGGACCTGTCTCACCTCTTCGCACCCCATGCCCCCCCCCTGCCCCACGGCTGTGGAACACGATCTTTGATCCTCAGTCCGCGAGCTCAATGTGAGGTCAGCGGCTTAAAGGTTTGGCTGTCATGGTGTTTATCCAAGACAGACGCACCCGAGGCTGGTCTCCGTGGGTGTGTTCCGACGGCCGTGGCTTTCACTAGCTCTTATTTTCACCTAAGCTGGGTGCCGACAACAAATGGGAAGCTTCAGATAGCAGCCCAAGCTAGGCGACTGCAGATGACGACCGAGACCTGCAGCTTAAACTTCCCTGCCCTCTCCCTCCTGTCTCCGTCCCTGTCTCGGCTCACTCGGTTGTCGTGGTGGTGGTTGAGCATTTACAGAGGCAGCCGACCTCTGCTCCGACTTATTTTCTTTTGCCCCGTGGTCAACGACATGACCAACTGTTGCGAGCACTCTGAACTTGTACCGGCGGCAAGGTACAAAGGCTTCTCAAAGACAGTATCGCCGGGCCGCAGAGGGCTGAAATGTCCAGCTCGCAGTGGCTAGCTGTGCAACCAAGGTTGCAGCTCTGGTTGGTCAGTGAACCCACGATGCAAAGCAATATGGGATTTCCAAGGCGAATCCATTGTCGATCGCTGAGTTCTGGCCCTTGTTGTCCGGCATAAGAAAACGCCACAACGGAACACGGTGAGCTAGATGGGCCTGGATTGTGGAACACACCTCGCAGCCTTCAAGTGAAGATGCGTCTGGGCTCTCAGGCTCTCCAGCAACATGCTTTTTCCTTGTCCATTCTTGGGAGGGTTCTCCCGCAGCCGTCACGCATCATCATTCTGCACCCTTCTGCCAAAGGCACCTCTCGCTGAGGTGGGCCCGGCCTCCTGCAACCAGAGATGGTTCTATCGACGACATCATTCAGTCAACCTTGTTTGGATGAGTGTCCGAACATGACCGGCTTGTGATTACCGCACCACAACACAAGGCTGTTTGCTCAGGCACTCTCCCATTGCAAAACCTGCGTACACACCGTGCCCTTTGTTGGTTCTATTCTTTCGCGAGCCCCCGGCGAGACGAAACCATCTGGTTCACGGCGGTTAAACGAATATCGGTGCTGGGCTCAGGTTGCGCCACCGAAGCCTGTGAGCCCGGCCCGGGGCACTGGATCAATTCACCAGACCTCTGCGGACTCCCATCGTCGACCCGGAAAACAACATACACGCTTGATGGCGAGCGCAAGGCACGTTCGTGGGTCAAGCTGCCCACAGGTTGTCCCATCAGGGTCTCAGAACGACAGCGGCCCTATTTCCCACAGCAGCGGCCTTCATCGCTCTGGACGCTGGCGAACCAGGCGGTTCAGTGATCTATTGGAGGGCCGGATCCCCGAGACTTTCAACATCAAGAGGTGGGATGGTGCCGCGAGGGCATTCGCGCCGTGGAATAATCTGGGAAGGGTATGTGCGACCAAGGATAGGGCTGTCCAAGACCAACAACACCTTGCTAACCATGGTCCAGGACCCAGAGCTGTGGGACCGCAATGGCAACTGTTTTGTTCATCTGTATGGAAGGGGCCACTCGAGGAGAGGTCCCGCCTTCAAGGTACCCTTGGAAGCTCTGCTCATCGCCAAATGCCATCCTCTTGTCGCGCGCTTCATGGCTCGAGATTTGCCAGAGCTGGCAACTGCCCACATCGGACAGGAATATCTCGACTATCTGGTGCAAGCGAATCCCGACGACAGGATCGATCTGTACATTTCCTCTCCCCCCATGAGCAACAAGGAAGATGGTCTGCGCCACCAGCTCGCCGTACGCAACTTCTTCGCTTGGGTTTTCCGACGATCAGTGGTTGGGGAACATCTCGGAACGGCGCTCATCGGGCTGATGAACAGCATGGCCGAGTTCCGTTGTGCGGGAGAGGATAACATGGACGACCTGATCAGTTACATGGATGAAGAGGGCTATCTCGATATGCGGAACCAACCTACCCACGCCTTGGCAATGCTCAACTTTGCCGAGTATTTTCAGGTTAGGGGTTTGTACACTGATGCATTTGTGCACTGTGTTGGCATGTCCGATCGTCTGTTTGCTGTTCCCGAGTATCTGGTAAGTCTCGTGGTCGGCCAGGTAATCCCTTCCTGAACTGACATTCCCGAAACAGGTCATCACATCAACCTCAAGAAAGCACATCCGGCAAGCCAAAGCTGAGATGGACCAGAAGCTTGGGCATGCTAGCGCGATGCTCAAGACCTTCATGGAGGACGACTTTTCGGAAGCTAACATCGGGCTGACGACAAGCGGTCGAGCCCATCTCGAGCGTTTCCGCACCTTTCTCCTCGCATTCTTCACCGGAAGGCTTGGATACTACCCCCCGAGACCCCTTAACCTGGGGAGCCCGATATTCGAGCCCGAGGTTTATCGGATCATGCGAGAAGACTTCGAAGCGCTGTACGAGTACCTTGTCGATAAGAGCTATACCACGTCCGCGACCATGCCATCATCAGCTCAAGGTGGAATTTGCACCATACAAGCAGTCCATAGCTTTGACCTGCGCCATAGTTATCCCTCACTGCCTCAACCCTTGCCATTGCTTCCGGAAACCGTCATAGCAACTGGCCCGCGTCGTATGTCTTGGCTTCAAGCCAGCAAATCCGACAAACTCCAACCAGACCAACGGCTCCTCTCCCATGCCGCACTGGCCAAAGCAACCAATAAGAACGGGACCAAAAACCAGCTTGTTATTGCTTACCGAAGATTTGAAGAAGACTCCATCTTCTTTCACCTCAAGACTGACCGAAAAGAGAAGCTATCGCACGTGGATGCCCGCAAGATCCGCTGGATCCTGATCTATTCCGTTTATCAAGTACTGCGAAGCTGCACCGATGCTCCAAAAGAGTGTCAGGATGCGGCTGGGGTCCACTATCACGTTGCCCTTTGCCCAACCAATCTTCTACCATGGAAGGAGACGCAGCGGTCAAGCCTCGCGGTCTCAGACCAGGACCGCAGCAAGTACGACTGTAGTGTATCGACATTGGTTCCCAGCATGCCAGCCCCCGCACCCTCAGCCTGGCCCTGGGCACAAGGGTTCTCACAATCAAACTTTGAGATCAAGCCCGACGTCGACCACTTTTTGGAGAGAAAGGGTGGCCGGAGGGACAGCTGGAATACCATGAGCACGAGCACAACCATAAGCGTGAGCTCCGGACCAGCCATCCCGCCCCGCGTTCGAAACCTGAACACGAGCCTTCGGCGTTCACTTCAAATATTCGTGCCTTGTTTGTACCATGACAACGAACCAATACCGCTGGTCCGGAATAATCGGCTATCGAACCGACTATCTTACCATGAGATTGTCATCCAGGGCTATGGCAACGGCACAAACGAGGTTTCCCATGACAACGACGACAGTTCGGTGCCTTACCTCCTAGCCAACAAGACCAACCGCGGTTCCGCCATATTTGAGGACCGCCAGCGAGATTATGAGCGCGAGCACGAACCCACACACGAGCACGACGCGGATCTCATGCCACAGCCTCTCGCCGTGCGGTCGCCTTCGACATCCTCTACATCATCCAACAGCAAACCTGATAGTACGGCCAGCCATGAGTCACACGCCTCCTCACATTCTAGTGCACCAAGTTCCTGCTCATTCTACAGCGCGTCAGCATGGCCCGAGCAGGATGACGACGACGCATGCGATCAGAGTATAGCGAGAGAGTTCGTCGCTCCATCGGGAACACCAGAAGACTCCACACCGCGACAACGAGCTTCTATCGAGACCACGTCCAGCAGCATGTACTCTGTGGCGGCCGGATACGAAGAAGACACTAGTCCACTCCCACCCGCCGTGCCGCGGAGGAACAGCCGCAGGAAACTGAGCGGGCTGCACCCGTATCCGCTGCGGATTAGGAAGAACCCGTCGCTGATGGTGAAGCATCTGGCGTTGCGCGGCGATGCCGAAAGCCCATCTTGGTTCAATGATAAGAGTAATGCCAGTGGGGACGCTGGCATTCTAGTTGATGAGAAGCGACATGACAATGGTCGGTTAGTATACAATAGCGAGGCGACGCTGTTTGGCAAGGGTGATGATATGTGGGCACAGTTTGCTGATGTGGGCGGATTGATGGAGCTCCATTCGATATCGCGTGGTGCATGAGGGGCGGCCGGGCTTCGATGATTGACAATGTCGAGATGACGAATCTGGGACGAAAAGTTTGTGTTCTCCTTTCCAATCTTAATTTACGCCAGGGTTTGAGAAGGGGGTTTCTCTCGTCGTGGCTTCCTGGGTTACCGTACCTCCATGTCATTTGACAGCTTTTTCTTTCTTCGTCTTCTCTTGCCCGTTGACTGAAGAGATGGACTCGCCAGATTTCTGATTGGTGATTACATCCTTTCCTTTTTCTTTTCTGATACCCTGTGGAGTATTTATGGACCTTTGGCTTCTTTCCTTTGTGGGTTTCTGTTCAATCAGGCAGGTATTCAATGGTTTCACGTGTTTCAGGAGTTTGCAACTAAGTCAGGTAGGTAGGCAGTAGACAGCAAAGGAGACAAAAAGCTCTCTTTATTGGCAAATATATCCAGTCGACATATAACACGAACGGCCTGCAGGAGGTCAGCTAGTTGATGTTGTTTCACGGTGCCACAGTCTTTTATTTATTTTGGAGAGAGGTCAGCAGTTTTGATAAGAATGAATTTGTAATTAATTCAAACCTGAACATGCCGCCGCTGTGTACCTGAGATGGATGCAATTCGGCAAAACAGACAGACCAAATTCAATGCTAATAACAACTAATTATGTGCAGGTTTCCCGTTTCACGTCATCAAAGCAATATGTCTCAACTCACTACCAGGAGAATAAAAAAGTCAGCATGATTCAGCGTCTCACCAACCTGCGACAGAATGAACCGCAAAACGAAAAAAAAAAAGAAACACGCAAACTCACTTCTGCACCAGCTCGCCCACCAACATGGGCTCATACACCACCTCGTCACCCTCGTCCCTGCCGAGATTATACGCCTCGGCCCTCAGCTTCTTGGCCTTGCCCGCGGCCGCCGGGATCGGGGTCAGGTCGTGGTCGCTCGAGAGATGCCAGAAGAAGGTGGACGAGATGCGGACCAGCGGGCGGTCGGGGAACTGGCGCGTGCGGGCCTCGATGACCTCGACCGTCCGGTCGTTGACCACGACCTCGTGGAAGCCGGCCTTGATCAGGCCGCCCGTGATGTGCTCGAGCTGCTTGCCGGCCTGGACGAGCAGGTGGTTGCCTGGCGGGATCTTGACCGCGATGCGCTTGCCCGTGTTGCGCGCCCAGATGTGCAGGCCTGGGTAGCGCGAGCGGCCGTGGATGGTCAAGAAGTTGAGGTCCGTGTGGAAGCCGGCGAGGATGGTGTCCTTTTGGCCGTATTTGGTCAGGTCGGAGGCTGTGGGCGCGAGGAGGTGGGGGCTGTTGGGGAGTCATCAGTGTTGGCATGTACGGCGGGGGTGGACTCTTCTTCACTGTGTGCATACCCGTAGCGGCCTGCGTCCTTGAAGGTTTCGGCGGGCAAGCCTAGGCCGACGGCGGTCATTTCCGTCAAGCCCTCCACGCTGGTTTATTACATGGATTAGTTTGCCATCATGCCGTCTTTTGAATAGAAGAGGAGGGACCAGAACCACAACACTCACGCGTTCTTCATCGAGGCGCCCCACTTGTCCATGGTCGGGGCCCATCGCTCCTTGATGTGCGGCGTCTGCGGCACGACGTTGGCGGCGTTCAGACCCGGGAACTTGGTCGCGTAGGGCGGCGGCTCGACCATCTTCCAGAAGAACCTGCACTTCGGGTCGGGCGAGTGGGCCGAGATGTCGAGGGGGCGCTCCGACGGGGCGAGGCGGGCGATGACGTTGAGACACGGCTCGTCGACGGCGCACTTAGGCTTCTCCGTGTTCTCGAGCGTGACGCCGATCTGGTAGTGCAGCTCGGGGCGCTCGTCCTTCTTCAGGTCTTCCTCGGGCTGGGCAAAGTAGTCCTCGAGCAGGTCCAGGAAGGCGCTGTTGTCCTCCTCGGCCACGCGCGAGTCGTGCAGCACCAGCGCCCCATACGTGATCAGCGCGTTGGCCGCCTTGATGCACTCGGCCTGCACCTCGGGCGAGTCGCGCGGCTGGTTGAGAAAGACATCGAGATCGATGACGGGCAGGTCCATGGGGACGTCCTGGGGGATCATGGTCGCCGCTGCCGCTGCTGCTGCTGCCATTATAGCGAGTTATGGCGGGGTAATAATGCGGGTCGAGGCGGGCAGGCACGCTGGGTGAAAGTGAAATTCTTATCTGCTTATCGGCCACGAACTCTAAGACGAGGAAAGAACAACTTGAAGTACGGGTTGAGGATCAGAAAGACACGGGATGAGGAAGGAACAGAGAGGAAGTAATTATGCGCCACAACATCCACATGATAGCTTCATCGAATTTGCACGAGACACAGGAGCCCGAGACAGGGCCAACAGGGTCACGCCGCTTACCGACGACGCGGTGCAGATTCACTCGTGATACGGTCACCCAATCAGGAAGGTCCCCCGCACACGACCGACAAAGCGGCGAATCGCGATAATGATCGCCTGAGAGCCCCAGCATGCCCAGCTGCTGCTTTGCTCAAGTTGGACTAAGTCCCGGTGGAGATGGTGCTAGGCTGGTGGCCGTTTTTTTTGCCACTGCGAGGACGCTGAGTTCAAAAACAAGGCGATTGTCGAAAACAATCATAACGTACCTGGTAATCACTACACAGGTTGTTCACTTTGTTCAGTCCGTATCGACAACGCAAACAGCGGCAAAAAGGTGTGGAGGAAGAAGAAGGAAAAGGCCAAAAGGATATCTCTCCCGCCGGGAATTGAACCCGGGTCCCGAGCGTGATCTGTGAAGTTGACAAGCTCATATACTGACCACTATACTACGGAAGAATTGCAGATGTGGACATCTGTCGTAGTTGTGATTGGATGGAAGATGAAGTCAGTTGACTAGTATATGTACCTCCCCAGCTCTGCCCAGCCTGAACATGGACTGGATGCCACTGAAAACATCCATCATATTCCCCGTCGTGTGTCGGTGTATCATGAGCCCCCTCCTATGTGGAATTATGGAAAAGATCTTCTTCATTTGTCTTTGAGGAGATGAGGGAATGAGTTTGAGTTTCACTGCCATGACGCAGTGATCCTTGAAGTGCTGGAAATTATGTAGTTTAACAGGTGAAGAACGCAACGCTTTTTCGACCCGCGACTCCAAGCAAGCGGGTCGGCCAAAATTTGGTTGGAGCTCATAAGAATGTTTCTACTCTCCCTCATAACTCATCTTGTAGCTTAAACAGTTTCTCTTTTTTTCTTTTTGGTCTTTCAATTCCCCACATTCTATGATTGCCAGATAACTTGTTCTGCATATAAGAAACGCTCCTTCAACATTGAGGATAACAGCCTTCTGGGACTTGGGTAACGTTAGCACAAAGAACCTAATTTGCCTCAATAGTCGACTAGATCGCGACGGAGAACAGCATTCGTGACCAGGGTATTGAACAATGGAGGTTTCTCATTAGCATAACCTTCAGCAGTCACGCAATGACAGTTAATTAGATTGGGTCATGGTACACTGCCGAGAGGGAAAGTGAGTGAACAATCATAGAACACGCAGGCCCCCGAGGAGCCAGCCAATTGCCAGTGTCACGGTTTCATAAAACAAGAACAAAGAAACAATGTCCATGTTCAAAAGACAAGGCACTGTGAAACCCACACAGCGCTATTCCATCAGACGCTCAACTGAAGTATATACCGCACTATCAGCCCGTCAAATTCCTTTCCATTCGACAAAGATCTCCACCCCGGAATCACTCCCCAAGAGCCCAGCTCACTTGACAGCAAACCTACCTAACCAGTAACACAATTTGCCTCCAAGTGAGAGACTGAGCACCTTGGCGAGATCCAACACCCAAAACCAAAAAAACAATGGCGTCCCTAACTACCTTCGAAAGCTACCTCGAGTGCAATTCCTGCTGCCTCCTCTCCCCCCGCGAGAGCTTCCATCGCCTCGTGGTGGTCAGAAGCGTCGCAGCCCCGGTATGTGACGCCTGCGCCGGCTACCAAACCCACTCCCCGCTGACTCTTCCAGACTCCGAAGCTCGCTACTTCCAAGCGGCCGTGGGCCTGGCAATCCAAGGGTCCATCCGAGAGGCCATCCAAGTGTCCCAGCAGGAGGCGACTGAGATCTCGAGCGCCGTGGTCCGCGAGATCCAGAATCCCCACGACGACATGGATGATGAGGAGTTCGCGTCTGCCCTGGCGGCTCTTGAACAGACTCTCAATGGCCTGCGGATCGGAGGCGGACAATACGACGACGACTCTGATATCGCGAGCCAGAGCGACTGGTCACTCATGTCAGATGTGGAGTATGATGGCGACCGCATGTCGGATTTCAAGTATGAGAGCGACGGTATGTCGGAGGTTGAGTATGAATTGATCTGCCACCGCCGCGGAGCCGTAGAGACCTCGGAATACCATGTTAACCCCGACGTTACTCATCTTGCTGGCGGGGAACGTGGAAGCTGACTATATTCGGCGCCGCAACTGATTTGTTTCTGTGAGTTAATTCCTGCTTTCTAATCGCAATGTCTTTACAGATCTATCCATCTTCTCGCATCGTTTATTATCTCATTCCTCTGGTAGGTTGAGAGAATCACTGTTATCTGACAACCTTCACTGAAACTCAACCGTTCAAAAAGAATACAATTTTCTTTTTACTCAAAATACAAACACAGTCTTTACTTAACTTATTGATCCCTCCCTTTAAAACAACCAACATGTAAATGACCCTATGAAACCACACTAATTGACTAATACATGTAAGCTCACCCGGTCCATGCCCTATGTCAGCCAAATTTATTCTACGCTACTTGAAAATAGCACTTGATGAATGATGGCTGATTATTATGGCCAGGTTGGCGGTATTGTTCCACGTGATTAGCACAGCGGATGTTTGCGCCCCCATTTTGGCTTATTGGTTGATCGTGCTTACAAAATACCTACGGACAGACCGCATCGTCTTGTTAGAGAACCCTCTCTCGCCAATTCTAGCCCATGCGAACGTGGAAGAAAGCTGCGGTGGGCATTGATGCCCGCCAGAGATGCTCCGCGGGTAATAATAGTACGTATCTGTCTCTTAGGGCTCGTTCGACAATAGCCCAGACCGATGCTGGCGGGAAGGGCTTTGGACAAATATCTCGAAACGGCACGTGGAGAGGGTAAGGATGCCACTAATTTGATGAGATTTGGGGATCCAATGCTCTCAAAAGCACCTCGACCGAGGACGGTGATTACCTATCCATTGTGGGTTGTGATCCATGCGAACGAGATACGATCTTACCTTTGATACACAAAGACGAAACTTGGAAAAGAGATCAAAGAGAGTAGCACAATAAGGCTGATGGATGTGAGTTTCGCGTTATGAGGAAGCTGGATGAATTCTTCTGGATTTCAAGTTGTGTGCTCACCTTTACAAGAAAACGACCTTCAGGGGCTCTTATCTGTATGTTTTCAGCCATCCGCAGCAAAGAAAGCTTCATCGAGTAGATTGTTTTCACTCTCGGCTTTGAACTCAATTGGCAGTGAACAACATCATTGGGTTCAGTTGTTTGTTGAGCCTGTACCTCCACAAATTGAATCAATACGTAATTACCTATATCCCGTACCTATCCGGGTTAAGTGCTGAACACACGCAAATAACCGCAATAATGGCAACTATTCATAATAAGATGGGCTGGCTCTCTTTGTTCGTCCGCCGCGAAAGAAACGAGCAAACTGTACTTCAGGCACTGGATTTAATTCGTACTGTGTCTCATTGACTTATTCCCGGATGTCGCTTACTGATTGGTATTACACTAGGTTCAATGTTTGTAGAGCAGCGATATCAGTACCAGGTAGGTAGGTCAGTTTCATCGCGTTCTGGTATAGGTTCCGACGTTGAGGCGTCCAGCCGTCCCCCAGCAGTTGAGCAAGGCCCACGCGCAAAACACAAGCCGCCAAGCCCCTGGACGGTGTAAACAAATTTTCTTTCCACCTCGCTGGCGTGTTTGTCAATTATGTAGGCCAACTCTTTACACGAGCATCAACACCTCGTATGATCAAGGCCCATGCGCCCGAATCCCGAGCGTCGGTTGTCTCCTCCCAGCCCACCGAGATGCTGACGAACAAAAAAGGCATGGATTTCTGCAGCAACTCGCCTGTCAATCGCCAGGATTGGAAAATGAGAATAGTAATTAATCAGCCGGGCAAACTACCCGTGCAGAACGGAACCGTCGGACCGGGGGAAGGAATCCGACCGCTGTTTGAATGGTTATTCCTCACATGCTCCGCGCGGCAGGATTAGACGCGCCGAACGGGACGGTGCGTGCGTGCGTGCAACCAACGCTGGATCGGCCGGTCCAGTCAAGTCCAGGGTTCCGGATTCAGCAGTCAGCTTACTATAGGACCAAGCAGTGATAGGAGCCCAAACACGTCGGCTTACATTTAGATTGTTATTGATTACGTTGGGATCGTAAATACAACAACGATCCTGGAGGAATGTCGACAAAACCCCCCCCTGCCCTTTCAGGCGACCTCACTGGCCAGGATGCAACTGCAGCCAAGAGGTTGAATAGTCCCAACAGACTAGACCTATTCTCAAAATAGGTTTGTTCTGTTCATGCATTCACATTGGTTGATTCAACGGCGTCCGACTCGGACGGATGATTCGCGTCATGCACTCACCCCCGCTCGGGACCCAATATTGGATTGGGTCTCTGCATATGCCCATGAGAGTCGCCTTGGGAAACCCGTATTGCATTGTGTTTGCGGGTATTGTTTCTTCCCTCTCCATGTTCTTCTTTTTTCTTCCCAATCTGGTAACTTTTCAAGCACGAGATCACACTTCTTGCGCTCTGGCAGTTCATCCAACATCCCGCGGGACCGGAATTCGTGAATTATCCCAGCACCCGCCAAGATGGCCTCCTCCAATGAGGGGTATCCGCCACGGGCAGATCTGCGCAAGATGGTCCGCGAGCAGCCTCCGCCCTTTGTTGCGCCGGGGACCGTCGACCCGGCGTCCATGGGCGGAGACGAGCCGACGAAGCAGGCCGTGCTGGTGCTGGAGAAGCTGAATGCCGCCTTGGCTGCCGACGATGCTGTGGCCCTTGCGGGCTGCTTCCTGGGTGGTAGCGCGAGCCATGCATACTGGCGAGACCAGCTGGCACTGACTTGGCATCTGCGCACCTTCACGGGCCCCGGTGTGATTGCCGCGAGTTTACTGGAGACCAAGACGCTCAGGGGCCTCGATGGGGGGTTTAAGCTTGAAGGGACGGCTACTTTCATGCCTGTGTCTCCGGTGCTTGTGAGTGAATCACCGAACTTGCTTGGCCCTGGTATGAATGCGTCGACCATCTGACAGCATGACTAGCAAATTATTTCCGGTGACTTTGTTTTCAAGACCACGTCGCCCGCAGCAAGTTGCGGCGGGAAAGTGTTGTTGGTGCCTGTCCAAGACCATGACCACACAGAATCCGAGTCGGGTGCCAGTGCGGTCAAGTGGAAGATCTGGACCTTGAGCACCTGGGTCGAGAGCTTGGACGTGCATCCCGAGGACGAGTCGTTGCTCCAAGCTCCTGGTCGACTGCTGGCATCATCCCCAGAGCCATTCGAGACGGATGTGTTTATCATCGGGGGTGGAAACGCGTAAGCGCTGCCCTGCCGTGCAATAAAACAGTGAAACAACTTCAGTCCGAAGTAGACTGACCCCTGACACAGCGCCGTGACTCTCGCCGCCCGCCTCAAGGCCATGGGCGTGGACTCCATCATGGCCGAACGGAACGCCAAGGCAGGCGACAACTGGGCTCTCCGCTACGAGCACATGCGCTTCCACGTGCCGGCCGCCTTCTGCGACATGCCCTACATGCCCTACGACGCGGCACTGTCAGCCGCTGGACGCTTCCTCTCGCGCCAGGACCTCGCCGAGCAAGTCAGCCGCTATACCGCGGCCTTCCACCTCAACATGATCAACTCGGCCTCCATCACATCGACGGTCTACGACCCGACCACCCACTGCTGGACCATCAAATTCAAAACCCCCGCCGGCGCCCGCGAGGCCGTGGCCAAGCACCTCGTCCAAGCCACCGGCATCGGGTCGAGCAAGCCCTGCCTGCCCGCCATGGCCGACAGGGACATATACACGGGCATCAGCCTGCACTCCAACGACTACGGCAACGCCGCCAGCCTCGTCTCCCGCGGCGCCAAGTCCGTGCTGGTCATCGGGTCCGCCAACACGGCCTTTGACGTGATCGAGGACTGCCACGCAGCCGGCCTGAGCACAACCATAGTCGCGCGCTCGCCGACCCTGATCGTCCCCGTGTCCTACATCTGCGACCCGCGGGGGATGGGCGTGGTGACCGTCGCGGGCACGGAGATAGGCGACCGGATCCTGGCCACGGGGCCGACGGTGGTCGACGCGCACCTCGGCGGCGGGCTGATGGCGTTCCTGGCGGCGCAGGAACCAGCCCGGTACGCGGCCCTTGCCGCGACGGGCTTCCCCGTCATCGACTGCGCGCACCCGGACGCGAATATTATTCATAACCTCGCCGAGCGCGCGGGCGGCCACTACGTCGACGTCGGCGGCACGGCCCTCATTGCTGACGGGAGCGTGCGCGTGAAAGCCAACGTCGAGCCGGTCGGGTTTACGCCCACCGGCCTGCGGTTCTCGGACGGGAGCGCGCTGGATGCTGATGCCGTGGTCTGGTGCACCGGGTTCGCGGACCTGGACGCGCGCCGCACGGTCGCGGAGACGCTTGGAGGGCAGCAGCCGCTGGAACAGGCAAGTGGTGGTGCGTTGCTGGGCCCGCGGGAGGTTGCCGAGCGGATGGATAGCACGTGGGGGGTTGATCATGAGGGCGAGATCCGCGGCATGTGGAAGCGCCAGAGCAGGTTAGAGAATTACTGGGTTGCGGGCGGGCATGCGCAGCATCATCGCTGGCACTCGCGCACGCTGGCGTTGCAGATCAAGGCTGCGCTTGAGGGGGTGCTGCCCGAGGCGTATCGGGGGACTCCTGAGCTCTGAGTGGCAGCTGGCTGGGGGGAAGGGGGAAGGGGGGAAGTGGGGATGAAAGGGGGGGGTGGTTGTTGTGTTGATAGTCGTTCAGGGGTAACAACGGATAGAGCCTAGGGTTTTCTGAGGCGGGGAATTACATAGTTCTAGCTTGTGATCAGGTAGGCATGTTTGTTGAAATCGGTATACCCCGCGAGTGGGATACGATTGCTGATTTCAAGTTGCGGTTTGAATGAACTTGAATGCATTAAACCGCTGCCCTCTTTGAATGCGCAGCAACTAGGTACCTTATTCACATCATGGCAGTGAGGTGATTAGTAGCTTTCCTCTTTTGGTTCAATGATGCATTCCCACCGGCTGCTTGCAATCGACGATCACCAGTATTGAATGCTTTGCTGGAGCTGATAAACGACGAGAGCAGCAAACATACCACCAGCAAACATACCACCAGAAATCATCATCATCATCATCATCACTCCGCAATAGCACCTGCCTGTAAGTGACATCTTCAACCGACAAACCCCCACCAACACCTCACATCCCACCACCGCTAGCGAATAGACCCCAACGAGATGGTCGCCAAGAAAGGAAGCTAAGTAAAAGGTACCTTAGGTAGGCGTGCTGTCTCTCGACACTAATATGTCTTTTCCGATGGTGGTGGTATTGACGATTGCGACTTGAACAAGACGATCAAGGTCCAGTTTGGCCGTGAACCCGATGGCATCATGCATCGGTACTTGCGGTGCTCGGCGGGCGGCCCGCGAGGTTCCTAGATCTCGATGCGGAAGGTATGGCTTGGCAGGCCGGTGATAAGACCTGGTTCGGCATCTGGGATCGTCCCCGTCTGTTCTGCCGCCCCTCCAGCGCACTTGAGCGATATTAAGCCGGGTCGTCTATTGGTCTGGGGCTATCACGCCTCAATGCACTCCCCCACCCTGGTCGATGGACCGTCGCAGTCGCAGCGACCACACACCCCTGGTCCAGCCGGAAGCGGAAGGTTCAGTTCGGCCAGTCGCCGTGTTTCTGTTTAACTGCCTGCCGCCTTGGTTGGTAATACTGCACCATGGCGGAACCCTGAGATGCATCCCCTGTGTGATGTTTGTGCAGCCCCACGGCAGTCGACTATAAGAAGCCAAGCCGTCGGCCAGGCTAAGTACCTCGAGTTTGCCAGCCAAGACGGAGACACAAGGTTCACCGACCTCAGTCCCCGCCTCCAGTCACTCATACCTACGATCAGGCACCTCTCTTCACCATGAAGCTCGTCCTCGGTCTCGCCGCCCTGCTGACGGTGGCCTCGGCCGCCGTGTCGCGCCCCAAGGACCAGAAGGTCTCGTACGACGGGTACAAGGTGTTCCGTGTGGCCGTGGCCCACGAGGTCAACAAGGTCAACAGCATCGTCAAGGACCTGGGCCTGTCGACGTGGAAGGGCGCCCCGCGCGCCGGCGCCTTCTCCGACATTGTGGTGCCGCCCACCCAGGTCGACGCCTTCACCAAGGCCATCGCCGGCCTCGACGCCGAGGTCATGCACGAGGACCTGGGCGCGTCCATCGCCGAGGAGTCGGTGTTCCAGACGTATGCGGCCACGTCGGTCAACGCCACCTGGTTCAACTCGTACCACGCCTACACCGACCACCTGCAGTGGATCAACGACCTCAAGGCCCTGCACCCGGGCAACGCCGAGGTCGTGACGGCCGGCAAGTCGCTCAACGGCAACCCCATCACCGGCATCCACTTCTGGGGGTCCGCCGGCAAGGGCGTTAAGCCGGCCATCGTCTTCCACGGCACCGTGCATGCCCGCGAATGGGTCGGCACCCTGGTGCGTCAACTCTTTCCTCTGCTCCGTGAATGATACCCCAGGTAGCTAACTCTCGGCCAGACCGTCGAGTACATGGCGTACAACCTCTTGACCAACTACAACAGCTCGGCCGAGATCAAGGGCTTTGTCGACAAGTACGACTTTTACATGTTCCCCGTCGTCAACCCGGATGGTAAGTCTTTAGCCCCCCTATTCCTCCTCCAAACATCGACAACCAACCAACACCGTGGGCACAGGCTTCATCTACACCCAGACGACCAACCGGCTGTGGCGCAAGAACCGGCAGAGCACCAGCGGCAGCACCTGCATCGGCCACGACATCAACCGCAACTGGCCCTTCCAGTGGTCCGTCACCGGCGGCGCCTCGACCGACCCCTGCGCCGAGGACTTCAAGGGCCTGGCCCAGTCCGACGCGCCCGAGACCACCGCGCTCGCCGCCTGGCTCAAGACGGTCAAGGCCAACCAGGGCCTGAAGCTGTTTATCGACTACCACTCGTACTCGCAGCTGTTCATGACGCGTATGGAAGCCCCGGCCCCGGCCCCTTTCCCCTCCCCTTTTCCCACACCTCACAAAATCACTAACAATGTAAAAAACAGCCTACGGATACTCATGCACCGCCGTGGCCGCCAAGAACACGGAGCTCCAGGCCCTGGCCAAGGGCGCCGTGGCCGCCATCAAGGCCGTGCACGGCACCAGCTTCGACTACGGGCCCATCTGCACCACCATCTACAAGGCCACCGGCAGCAGCGTCGACTACGTCAACGACGTCGTCGGCGCCGACTACACCTTCACCTCGGAGCTGCGCGACACGGGCACCTACGGCTTCGTCCTGCCCGCCGCCCAGATCCTGCCCACCGCCGACGAGGCCTACGCCGGCGTGCGCTATTTGCTGCTGAACATGAAGTGATTGCCCGGGTTGTCACTTTGGTTGCAGACGGTCAGATATGGGGGGAGAGGGGGGGTAGGGGAGGGAAGGGAAGGGAGGCATGTACATAGCTGCATAAGGGGGAGATTACTACTAGTACTAATTACCATAGCAATTATATTGCACCAGAATGCCAATAGTAGCATTGACCATCTATTCTTGTTCTATTTAGAGGGGAAAAGGGGGGTTGGCAATAGGCAAGTTAAATGTTCACTTCCGATCGGCTCACTGGACTGCCGAGGGAATCCACTAATATCAAACGAGACCCGTCCTACCTCATATTCAAACAGTCTCAGTCCTGTGCCAAAGGACGAAACAAGAATAGCGTTAACGAATCCACGGATACATTCTCATCCACGGTTGAGAAGCGCCGATGGAAGGAGCTGCAAGTAGGTGTGGTTTCTCTGTGAACATAGCTAGACTGAACAAAAGCAGGCCAGTGACTCTTCCACATCTGTTAGAGTCGGCAACCCGAAACGGGCGGAAGGCTGTAATAATACTATTACGTAGGTCAGGTGGTTATGAGAAGTCATGGATAACGCTATAGTCTCGGCTCTCTCCTACGCCCGCTTCGCGTAGCAAACACGTGAAACCAATACACCTATAATGAACTGAAACCTCCGTGCCCACACCGGTCACAGTCTATCTCCCCCCTCCCCCACCCCCCCGAACAGCAACCGTAACCTCAGTGACCCGAACAATTCCCCGTCTCAAGCCACCAAGCGTGACGGTCCCCCCATCGCTCCAGTCATCCACGTTCTTCAAGTTCTCCTCCGATACCATCACAGCCTCGGAGCCCGAGCCGCTCCTTTTCGCACATGCATTGGAGCGGCGAGGCCCTTGCGGCTGCGCCTTGCGGCTGCCTGACAGGTAATACCGCCTGCTCAGGGACCGCAGGTCCCGGAAGAGGATCCGTAGCAGGGGGATCGAGGCCGCGATGATGGTCACGGCTGACTCGGCTGCGCCCCAGATGATTAGGGGTGTTGAGACGTCTGTTTGTGGCACGACGGGTGGTTAGTCTTGGTTATTAGGTGGGGGTGTGATAGAATTAGGGGGTTGGGTTGGGCCAGGTTGAACTTGCATGTGAAATCGGGCGACGCGAGCGTGGGGATGACGATGGTTTTCATGATGGCTGTCGCCCCGGCGCTGTGTCGTAATCATGTTAAGACTCTGACTTGAATAACGGGTGTGGAATTTGGAGTAGTGTGGTGCTCACAAGAAGCCCATGCTCATGGCGATGGCGATGCCAAACTTTTCCTTGCGCTTCATCTGCAGCTTCCAGATCACGGTCCACGGCAGCAGGGCCAGCACAAAGTCCATGGCGGCCGAGTATCCTGGGGACAAGGTGGTGAGTCGGTTATCCTTCCCTGTCAAGAAGAAGAAAAAAAAGAAGAGAAGAAAAAGAGAAATTTAAAAAGAGAAAAAAAAAAACGAGGGGGGATTGTGCGTACCAGCCGCAAACATGCCAAACCGGGGATACACCTCAGGCGCCCAGCACGTCCCGGGGACATGGGGATTCCACGTCTTGGCGGCCGGCGCGCACCGGATCCACATGAAGAGCGCGTTGAGGCCCATGGCGACGTTGACGGAGGCGACGATGGCCCAGAGCAGCGTCTTCATCCTCCGGCTCTGCATCAGCCGCAGCAGGGTCAGGGCGAAGGAGGTCTTGCTCCACACGGCGGCCAGGATGGAGAAGGTGCCCGTGAGGTTGCCGATCAGGCCCATGGACGCCAGGTTCTCGACGGGGACGGCGGAGACGTGCTTGCCCAGGCCTTGGGAGACGCTGATGGTTACGAGGATGACGGATGTTAGGAGCATGATCTGCACGTGGGAATGGCCGTGTTAGATTCTGGTCTGTGATTTACTTTGATTAAAAGGGGTGACGATGGTTGGGGTTGAGGATTTGTTTACCCATGACAAGGCCAGGACGTGGTCATCCCACCACAGCAGACGCTTGGTCATCAACTTGCAGAATAACCGGACGAGGAGGAAGAGGCCCGACAAGCCCGTGAGGATCCATATGGTGACGAGGATCCGTTGGCCTTGGTCGTCGTTGTCCATGCTGGGCTGGATGTCGGAGTGGCTACCTGAATAATGGTACAAAACGAGCGAACGAGAATAGTTATTATGTTCCAGGCCCCAAGAGCCGTGCAACCAGAGCTTCGGATCTGGCAATCAATCAAACCCCCGATCTACATGCACAAACGGGGGGAGGGCGGGTGTAAACCTGGTTGAGCGAGTCCGGCCCCCCCGATCTTATACGTCCCTCCATCTCAATTTGCCAGTGACCTGCAGAACATGCACCGATGATTAATCCCACGACATGTGCTGGGTGCGTCCCTCAAACGACAAAAAAAAAGCACAGATCGTGCTCGTGCCAACATACCTACATAAACTGAAGTGTCTCTGCAAGCGCACGAACAGCTATCGACGTACTATTGCCTCGTGGGAATCCTGATACACCCGGATCTGGCATCGGGATGCGGAGCGGGCTGGAACGAATAGGACCACTCCTGCACCAACGAGCAGCTCGGGGTTGCATCGCCAGCCGTGTCGAGGTCCCAGCAATCCGTGCCCCGTGTGGTGGCGGCGAATCGCTGGCCGTTTGGGTCGTTGGCTCGGACCGCGGGAGGCTGCCTGCCGTCTTCAGGTGAGCTTGGTGGCCGTGCTGCCAATATTGCGAGATGTGGCAGGCTGCATGGCTTTCTTTTCTTCTGTTTCTGTGCATGTGTGGTGTGTTTGGCGTCGGGTTTGCCGGGTTTTCATGGACTGAACTACGCAGGATGCAGAGCGTGAGGGATGCACGCTTTGAGATCAAGCAGGCGGCTGGCAACTTTTGCTTCTTTTTCTTTGCATTTTTGCCTTTTAGATCTGTGATCTTGGGAAAGCTGCTGAATATGTCGATGTATTGGTTGCCTACCTAGCTAGTTCGTTAAATGAAAGTCGGGAATCTCGACGTTTAGCCTTCTTCCAGAGAATGCGGGAGAATGGTACTTCGAAATAATCAATATCGTCATTCACCATGTGCCTGACGGATGAAAGGGGCCTGCAATCTGCATCACATCCCATGCAATGCATTCAGGGGGAGGCTTGCTCAGTGCTAATCACAAACCCTAACCCTCAATCAACCTGGCGCCCCTGAACACAACAAAAGGGGCAATGATCAGCATCCTGTCCTCCATTTTCAAGGTTCGGGTGGGATTGGCTGCCAGGGCCCCGGCTTCAGTGCGTCTTGTCATTGGGGTTTGCGACATATAAGACGCCAGGTAAGGGCAGCCAGCTACCACCTCAGAACCGGTTTTGCAACCCATCCCAACTCCCAGATCTGGTTGCGGAAAACAAGATGGGCTTTTGGCCATGGCTGATTTAAAACGCGGTGTTCCCCCATGGGCAATTTGCGCAAATGGAGGTTGACGTGAGACGTGGCGACCTCATGTTAGCTGGCGAAAGTCCAGCGGCATGGGATAAAGTTTGAATCGGGAAAAACAGAAAGAGAAGAAAGAATTGCAATGCGGACAACCCGCTTGTTTGCCTTTGTGGCGTGCGTGGGACAAACTCTAGCGGCGTGTTCAAACAACAATTGTCTTCGCGGTAAGTCGTCCCGACCGGAGCGCGGGGAAGAGGGTGGAGGGCGTTCTCTGGGCGCTGTGAGTCTTGGGCATTTTGCGGGGTCGGCCCCTTGGAGACATCATCGCTGACAGGACATGTCGAGGGATCAGCTGTCAAGAAAGTCGCAACGGGCAGAAACGGCACCGCGGATTGTCTGTCTTTCTTTCGCGTCACCGTGACACCAGCGACGAGGTATAACAACACGCCACCCACTGCACTGCAGCTGATGCTGACTTGCCTCGAGCACCTTCACAGCCTCCCTGACCTTGACTTCGAGTATCGCGACACTGACGCTGGGCCGAAACGCGACAAATTCGACGACGACGACGACGACGACCAGGAGCAAGAATGCCACCACCATCACGTCTGCCAGCCATGCCTCGCACGAGCCGAGAGCGGACATCACGGAGGAATACCAGGCATTTGATGCCGGGTTTGGCGACATGCGAGGCCTGGAGGAGAGGCAGCTGACGGCCAGCGCGACATCGACACCGACCTACGCGACAGCCTGCTCCTCGATCGCCGCCTACTCGTCGGCGTGTTCATGCCTAGGGGTCACGCACCTGACCACGACTGTCCCGGCAAAGTCCACGACGACCACTTTGACCTTTACCACGACGGTCGCAAAGACGACTGTCGCCAATTATACGAGCTCTCTCGGGAATGGTACGACGCGGAGAAGCAGCAGCACAGCAGGGCACTCGACGGTGCTCAGCACCACTTTCTTGTCGACGTCACAGTCTTCCAGCAGACGCAGCGCCTCCTCGTCGCTATCCACAGCCTCGCTAAGCGCCAGTAGTATTACACACGGCATTGAAAGCTCGTCGTCTTCCAGCGCTATCAGCATCCCATCCTCGTCCAAAACCCACACGACAACAGCCCCCCTTTTCCAGAACAACAGCACCGCAGGGCACTTCCTGAACACCACCACCACATCCCTGCCGAGCAACACTACAACAGCACTGTTCCAAAACAGCACAACCACATCAGCCACGCAAAGCATCAGCTCGGCAGTCCACGTGCTAAACAGCACGACAATCATCACAACCGGCACAGCTGCTCCCTGGACCAACGTGAGCTCCATGTACACGACCGGACATTACCTCAACTCCTCCACCACCGCCCCATTCTCCCTCAACGCAACAACAACAACCCGCTTCCTAAACACCACCACCACCCCCTGGCACAACGCAACGACAACCCCCCCTCTCAACTTGAACACCACCCGCGCAATCTGGCTCAACACCTCCCTCCCGACCTCCCTCTCCCCAAACGCCACAACAACAGGCCGCTGGCTCAACACCACGACCCTCCCACACAACACAACCACAACCCTTCCCACCCCGCGCTTTCCCAACGCAACAATCCTCTCCAACACCACGACCGCCACACCCCGCTACCTCAACACTACCACAAGCCGCCCAACCGCAACGCCAACCCCATCCTGCGCCGCCGACGCCCCGACCTTTGCGCTCCAAGCCTCGCAGCCAGGCGGCATGCTCGACGCGTGGTGGATCCACCTCAGCGCGGACGGGCTTCTCTTCTCCTCGCTCCGCTCCGCCGCAAGCGCGTTTAGTCTCGCGCCGGCGCCGGCCGCAGGTGGAGATGGGGGGTATCTCTGCGCTCGGCTTGCCGACGGCGACGATGGAATCGCGGCGGTGGGGACGCGGGATGGAAACTTGACGAGTCGGGATGTGTGGGTGTTACGGGCTGGGTTCTTGACGGGACTAGGGGGGGATTATCTTGCTATTCGATGCGTTGTTGGTACCGGTGCGCTGGACTGTGTTGGTGGGAATGGGAACGGGACGGTGGTGAGGTACTGGGCTGGGTGTGGCCTGCGCTTGGATCTGGCTGCTGCGGATGCTGGCGGGGTTGGGGGTGGGGGGGTTAATTGCTCGGCTGTTGGGTTGGAGGTTGTCAGTCTGGGCACGTAACGTAGGTCAGGTAGTAAGTAAGTGTGTTGTTTGTGTTGTTTTTCACGTTTCAAGGGGTAGATGTAGATGGTGTGGTTTAAATGGGATATTATTCTTGTTTTTGTCTGGCTTCTTCCCTTCCATGTCGTCATCATGATCAATAATATTAAAAAAAACGCTGCCGCTGCCGCTGCCGCTGCTGCCCTGACAGTCTAGACCGTGGCTGGCTGCTCCCGTCATCACCCCATTATCGTTGTTGTTGTTGTTGTTGTAGGTTCCCGTCGTTTCCTTTCGCTCCTTCTCCTCCACCTCCTTGAAGTCCTTTTCTCTGTCTGTTCGCCGACAGTGTGATGGTAGGCCGTTATCATGATTGACGCCCATCGTCATGTCCATGTTGCTGAAGCGTCGCCCCTTTTCCGTCCGCCTAGGCGCCCTGGATACCGACATGGATCCAATAGTGCTTTTTCTCATTCCTCCGCGCAAGTGCTGTGTATTTCGAGCTGCAGGCCATGAGGGGAAAAGAACTGATGTGAAAAAGAATCGCGGCGAAGTTGCGGAATATCCAAAGTCGTGTAGTGGTGATACGAGGTGACCAGGTGATTACGTGGCCTCCTCCTCGCCGTCCTCGGCCTCCTCCTTCTCGGGGGGCCCGATGCTGAAAATGTTTTTGATCTTGGTCAGGCCAAAGATCTTGGGGCGCCGCGCGCTCGAGCCGCCGGTGCTCGAGGTCGATACGCTGCTGCGTCGGCGCAGGGAGAGTGAGCTGCCGCCGTTGGGGCTGGTGCTGATGGTGGCTTCCGTGGTTGACCCTGGTTTTGCGCGCCCCGTGTTAGTCCGTGGTCTGGTCATCGTTCACCTGGCAAAGAATCTCACGACATGAAGGGGAAACACATACGGATGTTGCCAGCTCCGCCGCGGCCAAACGAGCGGCGACGGTCTCCCGAGGCTATTTGTCTAGTCGCAGGCTGCCCTTCCATTAGGGACGAGTTGGAGTTGAATCCAGGGGAGTGGTGTCGAAAGACGGATGCCAGGCGGATCTTGCTTTCGGTTTGAAGAATTGCCCAGGCCGGTTGGATTGAACGGTTCGACTTGACTTGGGCGGAGGAGGGAGTTTGGTTCGTTTGGAGACGGTTTTTCGCTTTTGTGTAGTTGGTAGCACGCCCTTGGTTCAGAAAAGGGGAAGGGAGGAGTGCGGCCGGTATGCGGAGACGGGGGGAAGGGGGGGGGGGGGAGGTGTTGGTGGTTATTCAATTTTTGCAAAACAAAGTCATCCACTTGTTGGTCTAGGCGTGTCAGGACTGTATTCCTCCACTCTGTCCTTGCTCCCGCCTGCGAAATCCCTTCCTTCAACCCAATGCCCAATGGCGTGTTGGAGTGCCAGTCACCCAGTTTGTCCACTCTGTGTCCGAGATAAGCTTCGCCATGGCCATTGGGCACCCCCACCCCCCTTGTGCCCCCTCTCGAGCCCCGTCGTGCCCCTCTTGAATTGGGAGCGGACCTGCCGCTGCGTCAACGCTCCGCAAAGCTTGGCCTCGTTAGCGTCCGATGCATCTGATCGTCGGGGTCTCGATAGGGGCGACAATCGCGATTGGCCCCACCGGGGGCTGGGTTGCGTGCAAGCCCGTCGAGGACGTGTGCTATGGTCTTGAGACATATCACGGCATGAGCCGTTGCACCATGTGAGCCCGAGGCTTGGGGAGGGTGGGCATTTATATTCCCGGAGAAGAAGGGATGGATGAGGAGGGGGAACATGTCCCGGGCCTGGTTTTGGCATCACGAGCTCCGAGTCGACACTCGACACTGTGCTACTCCCTGGCCTCTGCATGGAGTCCACCTCGGTTCTCTATCTCGGGAGAACACGGGTGTCGCGGTGCACTATCTTAGATTTGTCGGTCTGCAACGTAAGCGAGTTTGCAAATGCTTTTCGCGAGCATCCACTTCGCCACGGGGAGGTTTCCTTTCTTTGAGAGAGAGATCCGCGCGGCCAAATCTCTTTTGTTTGTTAGGGCTTGCTGCGTCTCCCCATTGGACGTCGCCGAGGTTGTGTCTGTGTTCAGTTTGTGTCTGTGTCCTTGACAAAAGTCCATGAGCAGAGACACGTGGGAGACTATGGGTTAGGCTGAAACTTTCACATTGACGATTGCTTGGCGTGCACATGGTTCGTCGTACGTTGCATTGACTGTGGATTGTTGTCAGAGAGTCTGTGTGTGAAGAGGTCATAGGATGACGATGGGGTGTTGCGTGCAAAGACGAGGGTCTCGGACTTTTGGACACGGTTGGCAGCCTGTAGTTCCTATAGCGCACGGAATCAAGCAAGGGAACAGACTCCAAAGAGACTAATTCGACAATGACGATTAAAATATCCTAGTCTGCCCCGTGCATCAAGGTCCAAGTTGTCACCTGGCTAGCGACTGTAACATAGTAAATCTAGCAACCCTCTGGGACATACTTGTGCTCTCTAAGGTAGGTAGGTAATTATGGGCAACATGAAAAGGCTTTGTACAACCTGGCCCTTAAGCAGCAAGATTTCGACTGAAGCGCTCTGCCCTCCGACTAGCATTTCCACTCAACCATTGTCAGCCCCATTCATTATCAGACATTCTGTGTACCAGATCGTGGCTTCCAATTTATGGTGTTCTAACCAGTGACGACCAGTGTTCAATTGATTGTACGCAAACACGCGGATAGCACTGAATTCCAGTTTCACAATATTCTATATTCGTGAGCGATTCAGGGATTAAAGTTTAGGACATACTAGCAAGTCAAGATCGAGATGAAGACATAACCAAGTAAACAACCGCACTGATTCAAGTAACCTGGTAAACAACTGGCACATTTATGTAATATAATCGACTTATTCTCGAGTTCATTATGAACATGATCTGCTCTAGCCCAACGTTTGAACGCGCATTCCGTCCATTCCGCATAACAAACCCAGTTCCAACATGAAATCCACTTGCCTACTTCCGCCCCCAACTCACGCATCACTTTAAAGTTTCTTCGCCAAAAGAAAACATTCCACCTCCACTTGACCCCTCCCCTCTCCCCCCCGTTCAACCCCCTCACACCCGCCGCGCAATCTTGACCTCCAGCCCTTCCTGCATCGGAAAGAAGTGATTCACCACCCTCCACTCCCTCTCAGGATGCGCCAGTTGCACCTCATACCGCACCGCGAGCGTGGCAATAACCTTGTACACCTGCATCAGCCCCATATGCTTCCCCAGACAAATCCGGCTCCCGCCGCCAAAGCTCATCGCAGCGCTGTGCATCTCCTGCAGCCGGGCCCTATACCCCTCATCTGCCTCCCCGTCGTTCTGCAACCACCGCTCTGGCCTGAACTCCTCGGCGTCGTCGCCCCACGTCTTCTTGTTGCGCCCGAGCACGAACAGGTTGAACCCCAGGATCGTGTTCTCGGGCACCACGCTGCCGTCGAGCAGGCGCTGCCCGCCCGCGGGGACGTACCGCTCCATGCTGAGGATCACCGCGGGGAGGATGCGCAGGGACTCGTTAACGATGGCTTCGAGGTACGGCAGCGCGCGGACGGCCTTGAGCGGCAGGGGCGTGTGCTCGGCCGTCAGCCCCGCCGAGGCGAGGTCGGACCGCAGCCGGGCCCACACGCGCGGGGTCTTGAGGGAGTAGTAGACGGCGTTGCGGATGATGGTGGCGGTGGTGTCGGCGCCGGCGACCATGTTGATCATGAGCCACGAGACCACCTGCGCGTCGTCGACCGAGGACGGGTTGTCTGTCTTGGCCTCGATGAAGCGGTCCAGGTAGTCCGGCTGGGCGGCGTCGTGGTACGCGCTGTCGGCGCCCTGGTACCGGTCCACCATGTGCTGCACGCTGATGCCGCCCACGTTGGCGAAGCCCGGCGGGCCGAGCCGGTAGATCGGGTTCTTGTCGAACCAATAGTCGAGCGAGGGCATCGCGGTCAGCAGGCCAAAGTACTCGATGGCCTTCTCGGCGATCTTGATGGTCCCGTCGAAGTCGATGCCCTTGGACAGGTAGCCGAGGGGCTGGCTGAAGGTCAGGGCGCCGATTACGTCCCAGGTGTCTGTTGAATTACCGTGAAGAAATTAATTAGTGATAAGACTGGGATTGTGGGATGGGACTAGAGGCTTACAAAAGTTGGTCCAGGTGCCAAAGTTGAACGGCTTTGCCGCCGAGACGGGCTTGGTGTTGTCGACGAAGCGCGTCTCGATCTCGTCGCAGAACTGGCTGATGACCTTGTCGACGTGCGGCTCGATGGTGGCCACCCCCGTGGCCGAGTAGTACTTGGCGATCGGCCGCTTCTCGTTGGCATGCTTGGTCTTGTCGAGCTCGCTGAAGACGTTGTAGACGATGTGCCCGTCCACTACGACGTTGCTGCCCAAGTACGCTTCCGTCTGTGGTTGTCACTTGTGTCAGTGACATTTTAATTAACTCAAACCGGAGTGGGGTTTTGTGCTACCTTTCTCCAATCTCCCTTGGTGTTGAAGACGGTCTTATTCAGGTCCGGGTAGTCAATGTCGAGCACGTTGGGGCCTATCCGCACCACCGGTCCATACTTGGCGTGGAGAGCCTGCAGCTCCTTGTGGAAGTTTCCGCGAGAGATGCGGTATAGACGCCAGAAGTTGGTGAATTCTAAGCGCGTGGACGTTCAAGTTAGCGACAGTCTCATTCACAAGTCAGGGAGATGAAACTGATTTCATGCTCACTCGCGAGAAACGGGCCGGGGTATTGATGAAGTGGCGAGGCCCAGTACGCGTGCACGTAATAGCCAACAACAGCAAAGATGGAGACTGCGACAGAGAAGAGGACAGGGGATTGTCTCAGCTCCGAGAGCCAGGAGTCCAACGAAGCCATCTTGGCACTCGGTGTATGGCGTGAATACCTTAGGTATCGGTCAGGGCGTGTCACTTGCTGTGACTCCACGTTACAAAAGATGGAGCGTAATTGGGAGTGACAGACCTGACCCGAAGGAATTGTGAGACGAAGACAACTCACAACAGGCAATTGTCCCCGCCGGAGGCTGCCTTTATAAAGGGGGAAGAGACACAAAAGTGCACTTTCCTGGTTTCCGCCCACAACGACTGCCGTCCTCACCACGCCAAGACCCTGGCGCGGGTTCGGGAACGGCAGCATGGGTGAGGCACAGCGCGCGAACCTATGATGAGCGGAGAAGAAAAACCCATATGCTTGGCGGCTTAAATACTAACAGCATGCATGCCTCCCCCTAAACTCCATCTGGCCGCTTGCAGCACATAAAAGCCATGAAAAGACTGGTCAGAAACGTGAATACGGGTGCTGGCACTGGCATCCATCTTGGCGGTGCTGTCGTGTCGGGCCCAGGCTGGGACGGGTTAGGGGAGCACTCGGATGTGAGGTTCTTTCGCGGCGAGTCCACAATGGTGCCCTGTCAGTGTCGCTTCCTGGGGGTTGCAGCAAGTGTCGGCGTCGTAATACTAGCACCCAACGGCATAGTCTGGGCCTGTACGATGCAGGGTTTGTTGCTACCCATGCTGATAATTTCACGTTTCGTGTGTAACGTACAGGTTATAATTACTTGGGACGAGAGCAGTGACTTGAACCTCGTCATTGCATCTGCCGTCACGGTCGCAAGTGTGTCGGTGAACGTGATTGCCATTACTCTGCTTTGAATTTACTATCTTTGACTGTGATGAATGATAACTAATGATGATTGCAAGATGGTCAAGAACTTGGGGACCTGACGGATTCACCAGGCAGTTCAGGTAAGAACCATTGCGCAAAGCCGAAAGCGAAGAATCAACACTAGGATGTGTAGGTACCAGGTAGGTATCAAATTGTGCCGTAACCTTCTGCTCTCGCATTTTTCTGATATTTGGGTTATGTTTGCATATGATCCTTTTCTGCGGACTGAACCACCCCTGCACGTGCAGAACACTTGACAGTCTTTGACTCTACGCCCCTGTTTCTACCAAACTTCACGTAATGAGACAGCTTCAAACCGTTGCATGGATGCCGATATCATGAAATAATTAAAAGCTCGCGTCCTCCAACCTGCACGTCTCATGAAATACAGGATACTAGCCCAGTCCACAATTCAAACATGCCTACCACGCGGCCGTGGCAGGACCAATCGAAACTGCCCCCCCCCCCCCCCCCCGCCCTCCACAATGTGATGGATGTGATTGTGATGATCCGCGCCCGAGTTGGCCACACTACTGCACCGGAGTCGTGCCCTGGAGGCTGGGCGGGCGCGGCGCCGGCGCCGGCGCCGGCGGGGTAGCGCTTCCGCACTGCCGTGGCGGTGTGAACCAGAACACTAGGACTGGTTTGTGCTGGACGTGGTGCAAAAGTCGAATGGGATGGGGACTCGAGGTGGGTGGGTGGGTGGCTGCATGAAACCTGACCAGTCAATTCTGTGAATTACACTGCAGGTCTGGCAACCCCCCCACGAATGAATGCCTTTGTGTCGAAATATTATTGGTAAAGTACACAACAGGATACCCATCTCGACCCACGGAGGCTGAGCCCGATGAAGCGCATCTTGCATATCAAATGTCGATTTCCCATAAATTCTGTTTTGACACCCGCCGGCGTTACCCGCAGATCAAAGGGATTCTGCTCTTCTGGTTGATATTACAGGATGCTATCCATATCCATGGCCATGGGGTAATTACCTATCTTGCTTAACCCGTAACTTCATCAAGAATCAGTATGAGGTTCTCGCCAGAGATGAACCATCCTGCTGGGTCCGACTCTCATGTTTTCACCCACAACTCAGGAGACGAAGAAGAAGACGAGGAAATAGAAAAAAGAAGAAGAGGAACAGAAAGAATGGGACAAGTCAATCATGCAATTCCTTTACCTATCGAATGTTAAAATGTGGAACTTTGCGCGCCAGTCACCTGGGGCTGAGTGACGCCGTGCCCTGATTTATGACTGATCACATCCGACGTGGACTCGACATACTCTCAACCATGTTCCCAACTGAATGGCCCTGGCACGTGGAGCGTGCGCCATCACTTGCGCAAGCTTTCCCTGCACGTTGGCGGTTTCGAGGCAATTCCGCCCGAGGAGGGGAGGAATACGGTACGGGCATTCGACCGATGCCTGCCCTGGCCCCGTCATTCAGGGGCCTGGTGGTCTACAAGATACGGTAATTTACCTCCGTCACTTCCAGGTTGTGATATAATCAACTATATACGTCCCAAACGAAACGCTTGATTTTCAGCAAATGTATCACACTCGACGCCCTGCGAACTCATTTGCTTTTTTTGCTTTTTGCTTTTTTTGCTTCGATCTTGTTAAATATCTGGAGTGTCAGGTAGTTTCGGCGCGTTTATGGACAATGTTGACTTATGTACGCCTAATGAGGAGTCGGACGAGCCAGCTGCTTCTTTGTTTTTCATGTCTTTTTTCACTGAGTGATTGATCGAGATCTGGAAATTTCACTCCTGGGGCCCCATTTCAAGATGATGGGCGGAAAGGCCCCCATGGCCATGGCCGTCATGTGGTGCTTGACAATCATCACCCTGATCTTTGTCGTCCTTCGGGTTTACACGCGCGTCGTTATTGTCCGCCAGCTCGGCTGGGATGACCACATCTACGCTCTGACTGGCGTGAGTTGACGTTCTGCCTTCTCTGATCCCAGGTGCGGTTCTTGACGTTGATAATCTGACTTTGTGTCTTTGTCTAATTACAGGGTTTCCTCCTCCTCTACACCGTGTTCCTCCAGCTCTCGGCAAACTATGGGTTTGGGCAAGCCATCACGGCCCTGGAGCTGGACGATGCCGTGCAGGCCGTGCAATGGGAGATGGTCGGGCAGACCTTTGCCGTGATCGGCATGGCGACGGCCAAGGTGTCGCTGGGCCTGTTCCTGCTGCGCATCGTCATCGAGAGATGGCAGCGCGTTGCCATTCACGTCGCGAGCTCGAGCCTGCTGGCAGTCTCGGTCATGACGGCCATCATCTTTTGGATCCAGTGTCTCCCGCCGCAGTCCATCTTTGATCCGCGGGTCAAGGGCAAGTGCATCGTTCAGGTCGAGCCGTTTTCGCTGCTGCTTGGTTGTAAGTCGTCTTCGCCTCCTTGGCCGGCTGGTGGTAACCCGCATTTGAGTCCGTCTTGGCGACTCAGCACTAACACCGTGTAGCATGGTGCGCAGCTGTCGACTTCTTTTTTGCTGCGTTTCCGTGGATATTTATTTGGGGCCTCAACATGCGGTTCAAGGAGAAGGTCACGATTGCCGCCAGCATGAGCCTGGGTGTTATGTATGTCTCTCGTTGTCTGGTGAGATTGTTGGCGGTGCAGCACTAACCTGGTCCTTTTTTTCAAGAGCCGGGATATGTGGCATTATTCGGACAGTCGAGTTGTCAGGTCTCGCGAGCGCAAACTATACTGGTGAGTTCCGTTATCATTCTCTCGGCTTCCACATGATGCATGCCTCAGAGCCAGACACGCATTCACAGGAAAACTCAACTCACAACCTGCGCAATAGAGGACACAGTCAACCTGATCATATGGTCCGCCGCCGAGCTCGCCGTCACCATGATCTGCGCCGGTATCCCACTGCTTCGCCCGCTCCTGCGACTCAGGGGCGCCAGGACTACCAACGCCAGCTCCAGCGGGTATTACAGACACAGCCTCGGGAACGACGGTGCGAGCCCGCCAAGTTTCAAGATGCAGGTCATCTCGACGAGGAGCCAGAGTCAGAGCGACGTCGAGAACAGCCGCGGCTTCCCCGAGGCCCACCCAAAACTGGGCATCCGCGGGCCCATGACAAAAACGTACATTGCTCGAGACAACAACAGCGACGAGGAGATACTCGGCCCGGAGTACCGACAGAGCTTGCAAGAGTGCCCGCCTGCCGCCGGGGAGATACAGGTCCGGAAGGATGTCGACGACGTCCGGGTGGAGCAGGCGATGAAGCAAAAGCCTGGGGATAGCTCGGCAGGTTAGCGAACGAGAGATGTAGGGGAAACTAGAATCATGATGTCTGCGTGGGTTGAAGCACCTCACCTGACAAATGCAGCTGTAGCGTTCAGCATCAGGGTCCATACAATACAATTAGAGGCATATTAGATGAATATGCGTGTTGGACGGCCAGAGCCATGGCCATGGAATCCAACTACCTACCTGGGAGAAATGAAATACGAACTTGAAAGACATCATGATGCGTGTTGCGAGGATTACTATTACCATTGACCCCTGACGACCAAATACATAAAAAATCCGCAAGAGAGTCTCCATTAATGTTCCCGCATTATGCAAATGAAAGCTACTTGTCACGCTCCTTATACCAGCCACTTTTGAAGACACCCAGGCATCTGGTATTATCATCAATTTCGTAATTAATATGTGCCCTTTCCCATCCCGCACTTATCAAGTTCATTAAACAGAGTAATATGGAAAAGTCCAGCACCACCACATGAGACCCCCTGAAAGATTCCAGTCACATGGCGAACCGGATCAGCATATGAACGGGCAGTAAGAGAAGAAATAGAGAGAGCATTGTCGTATGAAATGATGCTTCGGCGCCGCTGCCAGTCGTGGTTGTCGTGACGGCGGGCCGTTTTGTTGTTGTGGAGGTCTTGATGGTGGTTGGCGCCGTGGTGATGGTGAAGTCTGGGGTGATTGAGTCTGTGGTAGGGGTTGGCTCCGTGGTGGTCGTTAACTCTGGTCCTGATGTCGAGATGGTACTGCCCGGGCTGAGGGTGGTTGAGGTCACGGTGTCCGTCAGGTGGACGGTTGACACTGTCGCTGATGCCTGCTCTGTCATTCAGCACTGCACCAGTTACACGAGTAAATAATCACCGTCTATCAGGGGGCTTACCGTAGCCGAAGCTATCACCGAGTTAAAGTTGTCGCACAATGTCGCGGCCAGCATCGTGGAGACGTCTCCAGTCTTGGAGTTGCACGAGACGTCGTAGAGGTACTCGCACGTGTACTCGTTGCGGATCTTCTGGGGATCGCAGACGCACGAGGAGAACTCGGCATCGCCGGTCAGGGTGGCGCATTCGCTGTTTGCCATCTTGGCCGAGCTGCAGGCGTCCTGCACCCGTTCGATGCAGCTCACCTGGTCCATCGTCGTGGTGAGGGCGACGACGGACGCGGTGGTGATGGGGACCGTGACAAAGGTGTCGCACACCGAGTGCCACAGCGAGATGGCCTCCTCTTGGCCGCTGTCCATGTCGTGGTCGAGGAAGCAGAGCCGCAATTCGCTCTCACAGCTGGTTGAACCATGATGGATACCGAGTCAGAACCGTGTGCCAAAGGGCCAGGCGTATTAATACTGACATTCACTTACCCGTAAAGGGAGTCGATGACCGGCTGCTGACACAGACATTCCTTCTTCTTTTCCTTGGGGGTCACGGGACCGCAGACATCGCTGGTGTGCTGCCAGAAGTCACAGTGGGGGAAAGCGGACATTGTGCTGCCGGGAGCACAGGAGAGGCTGAGTGCAGAAGCTGTAGTCGCCATGGTTCAAGTTGATGTACTGTAATTACTAGGTACACTGTGTTCGAGCTATGGGCAAGATCGCCGGTTTGAAGGATGAGACAAGGTCTGACAGGATGATGGTTGATTAAACGACCTCGGCACATATGTCTGGTGTAATCCATAAAGGCTGCCGCCAGCTTCTAAATACTCTTGTCACCACGCCCGACGCGGATCTCCACGCTAATCGATTCGGCACAGGACCGTCATTCCACGCTCGCGGAGCGGAAAGATATCACCATTACGCGCGTAGTGTGCACTAGTACGACGCTGTGTGGCCCGGTTCTCCCCAGCAATATCACGAAACGAACCTGTGTAGAAGCAGATGGCGACTGATTAGCAGCCATCTCATCGTGTGATACCAGGCTGCTTTCAGTGTTTTTTTTTGGGTGGCCAGCGTGCACTAGTACGCTTGGCGTGGCGAGGTTATAGCCAAGAACGGGAAACCTGTAATGGTTGGTGGAGTGATGGACGAGTCTGGATCTGGTTAGGGGGGGATGGTTGGTGGCGCTGAATGCGTGAGTGCGGCTGGAAAACTACCACGTCGATGGGATGATGGGTGGAAAAGCCGGGACGGCGGGACCAAAGTGGCATGTAGACCTAATATACACAGCTTGCAAGACGCCTTATCGCGCAAAGCCCCGATCACTCCGCGGTTGTTGCGTGATATCAGCTGGGCGAGCCGTGGTGATTGCCGGTGTCTGGTGTCTGGTCGAGCTGATGTCGTCCACGGCAAGTGGAATGGTTGTTGTTAGTTTTCTGGTAGAATAACTTGAAGTGTTGGACATGAAAGCAAGTGCAACAGGGGCGATCAAACCTCTCTGCTTCCAACTTGAATGAGACCTAATTATCCCCTATTATCAACAACACATCATCATCGGCAATGCCGTTAATACATGTACCGCTTCCCGGCTTCCTCAGCCGCCGGTGGCCCTTTGCCACGAAGCCGTACCGAGTCCCGCCCAGACGGCTCCCCTTCTCGTTCCGGCGCTGCCCGCTGATGGCGCACATCGGGACCCAGCTGGGCATCCTGGCGGCCATCGGCGGGCTGTGGGCCGTCTCGGAGCGGCACAACGGCATCGCGTCAGTGCCGACCACCCCCAGCGAGATCTCCCTGTTCTGGGCCGGCGACGTGTCCGTGTCGCTGCTGTGGACATACACGCTGCTCTGGACCGCCCTCCCGGCCTTCCTGATGGCGCGGTACAGCGAGTACTTCAGCGCCATGCAGGAGGCGCTCAAGACGTCGCAGCCCATCATGGAGCTGTGCAAGCCGTCGGGGCTCGAGAGGATCTGCTCCCGCTGCCACCAGGTCCATCGCTGGCAGACATGGACCCGCTGCAACCCGCTGCCCCTTTTTCTCAAGTACGGCCACTTCAGCAAACGCGAGCACAGGAAGCGGGCCAGTCCCAAGCAGACCATCCTGCTGGACTACAGCAAGATCCACTACTCCATCCCGCTTGTCAACTCGTGCGTGGCCCTCCGCAACCGGCACTTCCTCGTGGCGACCTGCATGTTTGTCAAGTTCCTCCTATCCATCATCAGCGGCCTCGTGGCCGCCATCTTCTCCGTCGCCATCGTGTCGGCCAGCTCGCCGCTCCCGCTCGTCATCCCCAACATGTTTTACGCCTGGGGGCCGGCCGAGTCGTCGCTGCGCCCGGCCCTCGACATCGTGTCGGCGTCGGTGGTCAACACCGCACCCCTGATCCAATGGATGACGCCCACCCACGCCTTCCACCCCTTCTCCGTCACGCCGGCATCGTCGGCCGCCCTGGACGGGGCTGGGGATGCGTGGAACATCACGGCCGAGACCACGGCCTACGCCATGACGCTCGAATGCGACATGCTCGACCCGCGCGTCATCAGCGCCGCCGGCGGCATCACCATCGACGGCACGGTGGGCAAGGACGCCCAGGTGGTCTTCAACTTCACGCACCGCGACTGTGCCGTCTACAAGGCGATCAGCCTGATGACGCCCGAGGCGCTGAACATGATCAGCTTCGCCGAGACCGCTTGCAGCTGGGCGAGCAAGTCGGCGCGCGTGGGCTTCATCGCCGGCGCCACGGACCCCAACTCGCAGATCGGGCTGTCCAACTTCACCCTGGCGTCGTGCATCCCCAGCTTCACGCAGTCCACGGCCTCCATCACCGTCCGCGCGGCCGACACGCCCGGCCAGGTCCTCTCCTCCACCATCCTCGCCTCCAACACCTCCCAGGTCAGCTTCGGCCTCACCGCCTACATCGACCGCGTCCCGCTGTACACCGCCGTCGACCCCAAGTCCTCGAACCTGCAAATGGACAACATCGGCCGCCTGTCCTACGACCACTCCAAGGCCCACACTAACCCAGCCAGCCCACTGGACTCGGCCGGCCTCACATCCGCATTCGAAACCATCTTCACAGCCGTATTCGCGGCCTCGGCGACGCTGACGGCGTTCAACAACGCGTCCACCGACCCGGGCCCGCAGTTCCTCCTGGGCTCGCTCGCCAAGCCCGAGAACCGACTATTCGTGGTCTGGCGCCCCGCGGCCGTGGTCATGGCCGTGGTGTTCGCCGCGCTGCTGGCCACGCTCTGGGTGGCGTGGTACGCCCACGCCAACGCCGACATCCTGCGCAACCAGGAGCAGCTCATCCTCGGCCACGCGCTGATGGTCGACCGCTGCCCTGGCGTCGCGCAGTACATCGACGACCTCAAGGCCGACGCCGTGCAGCACTTGCGGGCTGAGGAGAAGGCGCGGTGTGCCAGAGAGGGGGTCGAGTATAAGCCCGACATGAAGTCGGACGACGAGTTGCTCAAGGGGCGGAGTATGGTGGAGCACGCGGCGCATCTGGACGAGGAGTGGGAGTGTTCGTTGGATGGGGACAAGATTCGGCTGGGCAAGGTCAGTGGGTTCTTGGGGTACTATGGGACGGATCAATCGGCGAGTGGGAGCTTGGTGAGTGTTGCTTAGACTGGACTGGACTTGAGGAGCAATCTAATGAATAATGTTTTGGAACCGCCGGGACTGGCATCAATGACCAGGGTGGCGTCGATAAAGGCCACTCTGAAGAACATGATATTATTTGATCGTTTAATGTACTGTCATCGCACTTGCATCTTCTGTATGAAGCCGGTTATTCATCTAACAAGCAACCAGCCCTCGCTTCTTTGAAGAGTGTTTCCCGGCACCCCGCGGCGCACAGAACGTTGACACGGAGCTGGTAAAATGCCCATTAATTATACGTGACGTGAAGTGCAGGTGGTCTGAAGGCTGCAATGGAGCTGATGACAACAGGATTTTCTTTTCCTATTCCTCTATACCTGGGTCAGGTAGGTGATTACCCAACTGGCACGACTTGCCCGCTCATTATATGGTGATCTCCTTCAATACACCCCCGAGTTTTTAAGTGACAAAACAAGACGTGACAGGCAATCCTCCACCAGTCCATGAGCGTGACACCGGGCGGGAATCAACACAGCCGCGGGCTGGCCACCCTGACCCTAGGTAGTTCAGATGGCGAAGAGGAGGATTTCGACTTGAACAACAATCACAGCTCCTCGCCGGCCCCGAGTCGGAAGTATTTCTGTTCCCAACACTTGAAAAACAGACCAGATCCTACACGGCCTACTGTATGCTTGAGATGATTACTGACGAGGTGCGTCTGGGCGGGCGTTGCTGGCGAACAGAAGAAACCCTCGTGCGCATACGTACATTATAGAGAACGTGAAATTGAGGATGAATTTTCTCAGAAAGAGGCTCGAGAATCGGAAGAGTGCGATCGTAGTAAAACACTAGCACGTGGAAAGAACGAAGAACTGCTTGACTGCGTTGCCTCGAAACCTCGCATGCCCAAGTCAACGGTGCCACAGCCTCAAACTAATCCCTTAATCCATCCGCCAGAACTTCCCCAAGCCCATCCGTGCCCTTACCTCCCCGCACCGGCACCCGCAGCAATCCCGGCCGCCGCGGACGCCTTCACGGGAACCCCATCCACCAACCTAGCCGGTATCCCGTCCGTCGGCCCCGAGACATACACCATAGCCCCCTGTGCCTGCTGCGCGAGCCTCTGCCTGGCCTCGGCGCGCATCCGGTTCAGCAGATCAAAGATGACGGTCGCGTCCTGGCGCATGCCCTGCGCGGCCTCCTCGTCGCCCTCGCCGGGCTTCTTGAGCGGGCCGACGACCCACAGCTCGCGCAGCTGGCGCGTCAGCTCGAGCAGGTCCTCGGTCGATTTGATCTGTTTTTTTTTTTGCGCGCTGTGTTGGTATAATGTGAAGTGAAAGGTGCAGAATGGAGTGGGGGGAAGGGGGGGGAGGGGAAGACAAACCAGGCCGTTCATGGTGATCTCGATGGCCATGCTGTTGTAGCCCGCCTGGCCGGTCGACGCGATGTTGTCGACATTTTCGGTGCCGAGCAGGACTAGGCTGCGGAAGGCCGAGAGGATGTCGGCGATCAGCTTGTTCTCCCGGTCTGTGGGGGTGTTAATTTTCTGTTGTCGGCTGTAGGATGGGGATGGGTGCAGGGTGCGAGCGGGTTGGGGCTGGCTGTGCACGGATTTGGGTGTTTCTCCTAGCGCAATGGATCCATGCTTGAGATTGGAGAGCGTGAACTGAAAATAACAGAACTTGGAATCGCCAGGTCGTGAGGTGAGAAGGAAGTGAAAAGTGGGAAGGTGCGAGCGCGGCGCGGCTGTCTGCAACGCCTACAAGGTGGCCGACGCGAGCGACAAGCATTTTCAAGCACCAGAAAACTCACCCAGAAGATTCTCGGACAGATTTTGTTCTCGGTCCATGGTGCAATGGTTGGGCAGCGCACACCTAATTCTAGATCAGAATGAAGCGGCGGATAGTTGAATGCGTCGGAGCATGGCCCCCCTTCTATTCTTTCGTAGTTTGGTGCATGAGAGGATGAACGAATCCGTTGGAATGAACGCTGGGTGTTGAGAACATGCGGGGACAGTGCAAAGACCCCTGATGATTTTACTTCCGCACTGTCCCCGCGTTGGGGATGCGAGTCCACGTGCTGATGGAGATCCCGGATGCGGGCTGCCCTTGGCGGACAGGGCAATTGGTGCTTGGCAGCGACAAGACCGCCAAGGAATGTCCTGGAATCACGTACCATCCCAACGTCATTCCATGGTTTGCAAAACATGTAAGAGGGCACGCGAATTGACAAACTTGACGCGATTGCTTGATGCTACCTGCGCAAAACGATTGACCAAAACCGGGGTTCAAGCTGGGAAGGCACGCAGTAAACTTTCTCCATCAACCCCGCCTTCGGACCTGGACACACTGCTGCAACACGGGCACCAACCCGCCATTGCGCCCACGCCTGACGCACATTCCCTATTCTCGATCGATTCAAAGCTATCGTCGCGTTAGCCCCACGTCGTCACCACGCCCACAATCATCAACCACACTGGACCTACATAGAGCGGCTGGTCGAGATCATAGTGTCCGCCACAGCTCAGCTGCGGGATCTGCGAAAATTGGTTGACCAGCTCCTCGCGCGTGTTTTGCAAGATCTGTCCGCGCATTATTAGCCACCCCCGTCCCCCAAGACGAAACAACGAACCGAACCGAACTCACATTCCGATAACTCTGCCCCGGCCTCTCGCGCATAGCCCGGATGAAAGCCCAGGACATGGCCCCCGTGGCGCTCCCGGCAATCGACGTATCCGCCGAGGTCTGATCGTCGCGACAGCCCGAGAACATCCACACGTCCTTGCCCTCGTTCTCCCAGTCCTCCTCGAACTTCTCCTCGGCCAGGCCCTCGTCGTCGGCAGCGGCCGCTTCTTCGCTCCGCCCGTACCGCAGACTGTGGAAGAAATCCGTGGCGCCGCCGAGCAGGATGCGCGCGTCCTGGGCCTTGGCCAGCGAGAAGCCGCCCTCGAGCAGGCCGCCCGCGGCGCGCACGAGCGCGATGCCCTTCTTGACCGTGTCGAGCATGTTGACGTTGCCGTCGGCGTCGGGCCGGAAGACAAAGGGCAGCTCGCACGCCGAGCCCGAGTGGCAGCAGTCGAAGAGGATGGTCAGCCGCGCCTCGGGGTGCATGGGCGACACGATGGTGCGGTGGAGCTTTGCGCGAGTGTTAATTAGAATATGGGGATGCGGCGGGTGATGGGGAGGGGGAGGCTGACTGTGTCGCTGGTGATCTGGCCGCTTTCTTCAAAGTCGACGGGGCAGATGGTATCGTCGAAGCTGCGTGCGCGCAATCAGCACCGTCTCCCCTATGCCCCATCCACGACATCACCAAAACACAAGAAGAAAAAAGAAAGAGGATAAACAAACCCCGACTCCCGATCGCCGTCAGGATCCCGCACCTGCCCTGCCCGCGCATCAAATCAGTCTTCAAACCCCCCAAACACCAAAGTAGGGTATATCTGTGGGTAGGTAAAAAAAAAAAAAAAAAAAACCCACCGCCATGCCCAGAATACGAAAGCCAGACCACATCCCCGGGCCGGTTCCCGCTCGCGAGCCAGCTGAACGCGGCCAGCATATTCGCGCCCGTAGGGTAGAACGGCGTGCCCTCGTTCTCGGGCGCGTCCGTCATGAGGACCATGTCGCGCGCGTCGGGCGAGAACCCCCGGTCGGTGACCAGGAAGTCGCGCACGTTGAGTGCGTCATTGATGCACCCGTTGAGCTCGTGGTTCGAGCCCGTGTAGTTGATGCCGATGAGGAGCGCCTTTTTGCGGGGCATTTTTGGCCGTTTTCCTGGTTTTCTTCTACTGGAGGTGTTTGTAGGTAAACAGAGGGTTTGTTGTTTAGCGATGGGTGCTTTCAGGTTGGCAAACTAAGGTAGGTTGGGTAGTGGGAGACTCAAACACAGCTGAGACAGACCGATCGTGAGGGACGGCGGCGTCGACCTGCGACCTGACAGACCCCGATGGAGGGGGAGGGGGCTGCCGCACTTGCGGGACCCAATCAGGCCTAGCTGCCATGCAGACACAGCAGCCCCTCGGCCCTCGATTGCTCTGTCCCCCTTTCTTTTCCCTTCTGGTGTCACCCCTTTTCTAGCCAGTGAGCAGAGCGTGAGTGGGCGCGTGGCTTTGGTGTCCACACTCCTTGCCATTGGATGGTCTCCAGTGTTAGACAAGATGCCCGTGCTCAACAATAGCCCTGTGAGGGACAAAGAAAGTGTTTACATCGCAGTGACAATCGAATAACTAACAGTAAATTACAATGTGGACTTATGAGATGTACAATTTATAGGACACGTGCACGCATTGTCATCACTGTTCACTCATCACTGCAATCCATTGCGGTTGTTGTCTCATCTGACCCCACGCCCAGCTGCAACCGCGAGATGTTGTCCGGGGCAAGTAATGGGGCAATGGAGCGTGGTGAATCCAAGACCACCCCCAAAACTACCACCTGCATCTATATCTCACTTGTCTGCCACCGATTTGTCATAGGGGTGGTACAGGAGTAACTCAACCCCAAGCCATCCAAGCTCCCCCCACACAACAACCAGCCGCCCCTCCACCACATCCCCAGACTCAGCGACACACAACTTTCCACCAGCAGACCAGACACCTCACGACTGCCCCAGCCCCAACAAGACCAAATTCGCCACATTCATAATCGTAATCACCAACCACACCAGCACGGCAACAACCGACAACACCCACCCATTCGCCATCTTCAGCCCGCCCTCCTCCTCCCCGACCAATCCCTCCTTCGAATGCCGCCGCCGCTCAAACAGCTTGACGTCCTCGTCCTCGACATGGAACCTAGCCATGCCGGGGCGGACCGTCATGTACCTATCACGACAGGTAAAGTAGATGAGCGGCGCCGTGATGAAGGGGAGCGTGGAGCTCAGCGCGACCTGCGACCCGTTGAGCGCGGCGTTCAGGCCGTCCTTGCCGACAGCGCCGGCGATGATAATACTGGGCGTGATGCTGAGCAGCCGCGTGATGAGCCTGCGCAGCCAGGGCTTGACCTTCCAGTTGAGCGCGCCCTCGCTGACCATCTGGCCCGCGATGGTGCAGACCACGCCGGCGGATATGCCTGACAGGAGCAGGGCGAGCGCGAAGATGGTGCCGGCGGCGGGTGCGATGCTGCTCGAGAGGAGCCTGTGGATGGCGAAGATGTCGGCGTCGAGCGCGTCGGGGTTTTTGTACAGTGACGCGCCGGCGACGATGAGGATGGCCGAGTTGACGAAGAGTGCGAAGGTGAAGAGCGAGAGGGCGAGCTCGATGATGGAGTATTTGAGCGAGTGCTTGATGGCGGCTTGCGACGGGATGTAGTGGACTTTGTCGTAGATGGTGGATGAGTTGGTTGAGGAGCCGGACGATGAGACGGGTTCGGCGGGGAGGAGGTTGTGGTCCGTGTCGTAGGCGCGCAGGCGCGGTTGCACGATGCCCGAGCCGAGGAAGAGGCTGTGCGGCATGACGGTTGCGCCGAGGATGCCACAGGCTTGGTACAGGCTTCAAAGGGGTTAGTGAGGTAGGCGGGTTGGATTGGTTAAGGAAAGAGGAGGAGGGTTTACCCTTGCTGCTCAACGATAGCGCCGGATGGGAGGTAGCCCTTGAATACCTCGCCGATGCTGGTGCCGGTGATGAGGGAGAGCTGGATGCAGAAGCATACCACGACGCCGAGGACGAGCAGACATACGAAGAGCTCAAAGATGCGTATGCCTCGCATGGACCCCGAGGGGTTGTAGAAGAAGAGGATGATCATGACGTCGAGGATAGACAGGGCACATCCTGCGACGAGGGGGATCTGGGGGATGAGCAGGTTGAAGCCAATTGCGGTACCAATTACCTGGGTGCGGTTAGTTATGAGCTGTGAGATGGTGGTGAGACGGGGGGGACACTCACCTCGGCAATGTCAGTGGCAATGATGGCGATCTCAGCCAGGGCATAGAGGAAGTAGTTGAGCCATCGGGGGAGAAAGGCACGGCATGCGGACGACAGGTCGAGACCCGTGACGGTGCCAAGCTTGATGGCCAGGCTTTGGAGCAGGATGGCAAACAGGTTGCTCAGGAGAACGATGAAGAGAAGCTGAAAACGGTACGAGGCGCCGGCCGCGATGTCGGTGGCGTAGTTTCCGGGGTCAACTGTTGCCAGTCAGCTTCTGTTTGGTGTGTCAAATCAAAGATTTGGAAAAGGGTACACATACTGTAGGCGACGGCAATGAGAAAGCCAGGACCAATGAACTGGCTAAACGTCACGAGAATGTGCTTTATGCGGTTGAAGTGGGAGGGGAGTCCGTGGTGCGAGCTGCTGCCACTGCCAGACAGCATCGTTGCGGCAGCAGCGGCAGCAATACGAGCCGCAGGAGCAGCATCGACATCGGCAGCAGCCTTGGAATCCTCTCCCGCCCCGTGGAGCCGACCGGCCGGGGATGGTGAGTCACCGGTCGACTTCTCGCTGAAGTGCCGGTGGCGGGGCGGGTGGGTGTTGAGCGCTATGTCGTCCTCCAGGGCATGGGCCGAGTTGGCGATGGAGCGCGCATCGGGGTTGCGGATCTCGCGGGCGTTGGCGATGCCGTTGAGGTCCTCGTTGGTGGTGAGGTCGGCCGATAGGGGGTTGGGGCTCTGGTTGTGGCCCTCGCCCTCGAGCTCGTCGGTGCGGGACGGACAGGTGCACATGGTGTTATCCGTCCTTTCGTCTTTCGTCTTTCGTCTGTTGATAGGTGGCAGCTGCAGTGGTGTGGTGGTGGATTGCTTCCAGTGGTTGCATGTGCCTGCTGCTTGTTGGTGGGGGTTCCCTGGGTTTTGAGGTGAGGCAGGTCCCGGTGGGTGGGAATCAATTCCCCAGAGTTCCAGAACAAAACAGACGTCACAGTGGTGGGGGATGGGGGGAGGGACCTGCGGCATGCGCTGCGACTTGGCGGGGGACCTGGGCCCTCAGCGGCGTCTAGCTCCGGGGGCTAGCGAGGTCAGCAGGGTGCTGCCGAGGAAGCATGGAAGAAGTCGGGACGGTACGTGCGTCTGAAGATGGACGGAACAGAAGCAATTTAATGAAACGGATGTCAATTGAAAACCTGCGAGATGCGACCTGATGTCCAATCCGCCTCGTATTTGCTGTGCAGCACAGCTTGAAGCAGCCAAGGACGGACAGAGCACGGAACGCACCCGATTGCGGACTGGGCAGGCGGCCCTGGCCTAGCAGTTCCTTCCCATTTCTCACAGCCCACATTCCACGGGCTTACCTTCCAAAGCCAAGACCGGAAGGCCCAATCTCCCCATCCCCCGCCCGCGGACTTGGCTGCTTCCGCGCACGTCCATCAACGGCTCGAGGTCCTGTATTTTCCCAGCTCAGCGAGGTCAGCACCCGTCCGGGACCATGTCGCCGAGCGGTGAGAATTCGGAATTACCTTAGTCTTGGCCAACACACACGTAATACTCCATCAATGGGTGATATGGGAGTGTGCCACTGGTGCACGTGGTTCGGTTTTTCTGCGTCGCCGCGTGACCTATCAGCAGTTGTCTTTTTTTTCTTGGTTTCTGCAAGCTCCCCTCTTGTCCGTCGCACTCTGCACACCGCCAATTACGTGTACTTTGGTAGGTACCGTCGTGCATTCGGGCGTTCTTGGCCTGTGGACGGAATACACACCACGTTGCCCGCTCCGGCTACGGCGCTGATCCCGCATCCGGCGCCGATTTCTGGCGAGCTGCTCGCCAGATGCCGGATACTGGGCGCTCAATTATCGTGGAACATGCATCCTGCTTGCCACCTTGGTTGTCGGACGAGCTCAGCGACCCCGTTTCGGGTTGACCTGCAGATGCACGCTAAAGTCGGGAAGCGTTGGTTTAAGGTTTCGACACAAACTCACCTGGGTGCCTGCCAAGCTGCACTCGCGGCCTGGAAGTTTCTCTCCAAGTTCCATCCACTGGTGAATGCCGGACATTGATTACAGTACGATTTGGGTTGCTGTAATCTGGTCAAGGTTACCTGGTAGGTTTGTGGATTCAACATAATTCCCCTCTTTCAGATTGTCCAAGAGCTATCCATCGCCTTTAAACTCGTCACGGTCCCTCGAGCACCGCATCCTTTGTTCTTCGCCATCTCCCACCGTAACATCGTGCATTTTACCAAGTTGTGGGGCACCTATCAGAATGACGGCTGCGCACCATCTCAATCAATACCAACGTGGCAGTGCCCATCTGATTTGCTAAGTAATTACTGACCTTACATGTGAAACTCGTCGTGCCCCCTTGAACCATCAGTCTAGAGGTTTCTGAGTGAACAGACATGTCAATCTTCATCATTGCAGTGTGCTAGCTCACGCGGCCAATCAGCCTATCTGACTTTACTTGCTACATCCAGGGAGATTATGATTTGTTTCCATGAGATAATACCATTTACACAGTCCACCGGTCATGCCTCGTTTCTCGAACTTCTATGAAACCCTGTCCTTGAAACAGCATTGGATAAACCAGCTGTCCAGCTTCATGTAAGGTTTCTTCAATCAACATTGAAGGCAGTGTGCTAGTAGCCATAAAAAAATCGGACTATTGTTGAGTTGATGCACCTCTTAGCAGTCTCTGATGAACTACCTGGCCGGAATGGAAGGGGAGTATACGATTTGGGTGTTGTTAATGTGGGGCTAATAATAAAAGTGTCGATTAAGGAGGGATTAAGGGGGACTGGGTTCGTTTTAGATCAACGTAGTAGTCCAGGCGGATACTTCTAATGTGGAATATTATATTGCCAGTCTCCTCATAGTCTATGGATCTACTAAACTGGTCCCACCAACAAGATAGACCCCCTTTCCCCTAGCGGGTGGGTATGTCAACATCCGCCACGGAGGTATTCAGTAGCCGAAAGGTTCTTCCTACATCGCTCACAGCAGCAGGACAACTATTCAATGACTTATTTTCTATGCACAGCTGATCTAAAGAGCAAATTTAGAGAAGGGAAACATCTACGCTGTGGTAGAATGCTACCAGTGGTGAAGGTAAAAGTCAACAGAGATGTAAACAGTGTTGCTCGAGCAACTCAGAACCCCTATTCACGGCCAAACCAGGTGTGATAGTCTATTCGAATATGTATAGAGGTCGAGCTCGGAAGCTATGAGATTTTTATATAAACGCCTGGTAGTTGATGAACTCGTCGTTTTTCATTTTCTTTTCTCAACCCTTCGGGCCTGCACAAAACTAACCGGTCACAAAACCGATCAGCCACAGCAATCACAGCCCGATACCAATTAAGATGTCTCAGCAGGAGGCATCCGCCAATTCCAAGGCTACCGAGAACATGTCTCGCCCGCAGGAACACTTTTGGCCCAACGTCAAGGCTTGGCTCTCAGGAGATCGAGCTGATCCCGCGCCCATTGTGCGCTGCCCGATTTGCATGGAGAACGAGATCTTTATCTTTGGACTTCCGAAGTCGAGCGCTGGTGGTGAGCGGGAAAAGGGAATTGTTTTTGCCTGCGGCCATATTGTCTGCAAGGACTGCGAAGCTGAGATAGTTGACACCGTCCTTAGGAACGCGAGAGCCATTCGCGATGACCCCGGACTGGAGGGCCAGATCGACCCCGAATACAGATGCCCGATCTGCCGCTTTGTTTTCGACTACGGGAAGCCAGGCGAGTGCCAGAACTTCATCGAACCGCGCCTCATCTGGCCTGCAAACCCCCAGGATGCCGGTGAACCCCACGATCACCACGGCATCCCCGACTACATCGTAAATGAGAGCAACCGGCCCGACCGCTGCAACCAGTGCGAGAGCGAGTACCAGTTCAGGAGAACCATCAGCGTGTTCGAGGCACAGCCAGGCTCGACCCAAAATACAGTGCTGGCGGCCATGGTCGCAGAAGGGTACCGGTTCCAGCGACGACTTGTACGTGAGTGGCCCCGTTGGGGCGGCTGGCCGGAATACTTTGGCCCGGAAGGGTCCCAGCCGAACCCCGATGCTGAAGCTCGCCGTTCTTGAACGTCTAATGAACCAGTACAGAGTCTAGCATATCTTAGTACTAATCTTCTGCAGCTAAAAAAAGAAGAAAAAAAAACCAAAAGAGGGGGGAGAAGGGTGAAGCAGGCTGCTGCTACCGCTCCCCAGGTAAAACGTCCAGTTATGGATGTTACTAAAACCAATTTAAACCCAAACCCTTTGAAACTACCTTCCTGTATCATTAAGAGTTGAATGTGAAATTAGTGAGTCTGTTATTCCCTAGTCGACGTAGTTACTATTTGCCGTGTTCACAAAGGGAAAAGCAAACTAATTTGGAGAGACCCACACTTTAAATCGAATTGCCGCCTCCGTTCTTTGTTGTTATGATAAATCTCCCCTTTTTCGCTACTGTCGCCAGATTCGATCGTTACAGACGCGGTACTGTTCTAGTATAGTTCGATTGAGAAGAAACAAAGAGACACGGCGTCGTCTTTGAAGGCAACCCCTTATTACTCTGTAAAACCGTTCCACTCGCGGCATCGACATCCGTCGAGTGCGATTGTTTGCATTCTTGCACTTAATTCGTGTGACTGAAGACCCGATCTGTTCCATCCGTCCCTCGATCACGGGATCACTTCGCATCACAAGTTCAATATTCTTCCCACTTTATATACCTACTATCATATCCCTGAACAATACAATTGTGACATTCAACCATGGCGAGACACCGAGAGCCCCAGGAACCCCAGGAGCCTGAGTATGAGGAAGCTGAAGAGGCTAAGGCATCGGAGGAGCCTCAGGGAGAAGAGGAAGTCGAGGAACCTGAGGGAGCTGAAGGAGCTGAAGGAGCTGAAGAAGAAGACATGGAACGAGTCGAGGAAGAAGAAGAAGAAGAAGAAGAAGAAGAAGAAGAAGAAGAAGAAGAAGAAGAAGAAGAAGAAGAAGAAGAAGAAGAAGAAGAAGAAGAAGAAGAAGTCGCGGAATCTGAGAGAGCCGAGGAACCCGAAGTGGCCGAACAACTCGAGGAACCACAAGCACCCCAACAGCCTCCAAAATCACACACACCACCCCCCAGGCCGCAACCCACCCTCCTCACCCGCCCATCCAGCCGACGAACCCCTCCTCCGCCACTACCACAAACCCCTCCCCCACGACCGCGCACACACCCCCGCCGCCAGGGCGAAGAAGTCTCCTCCTGGCACGCGATCCGCGAATTCATCTCCAGCCCGTCCTGGGACCAGCGCAGGGCGCCGCACGTGCTCTGCCCGCTCTGCCTCAACGACCTCGACATCCAGGGCATCCCGCCGGCCTACCCGGGCCAGCGAAGGCGGCAGGGGATCGTCCTGCCCTGCGACCACATGACGTGTGAGAAGTGCTGGCGCAGGCAGGTCAAGGCGGCCAGCGACCAGATCCGGCTGGGCCAGACGCACCGCGCGCGGTACCGCTGTCCACAGTGCCGCGAGGAGCCGCAGCACGAGCTCTGCGGACATAATGTGGCTGCGCATCTGCTGCCTGTCGGGTGTGAGGCGTGCTGGTTGCGGCCGTATACGGGCACGTGTGCGAGTATCACGTGCATGGACGTGCCGCCGACGGTGAGGGATGATTTGTTTGTGGTCCCGAGACGGTGTGCGCGGTGTCGGTTCCTGGAGCTGGCGAGGAAGGTTGGGTTTACGCATGCGGAGAGGAGGGTGAGGAGGGAGCTGGTGAATCGGAGGCCGGAGTGGGATGAGTGGCCGGATGAGTTTGGGGTGCCGAGGTGGACGCTTTCGAGGACGGTTCAGGGGTTGTTGTTGTTGTGGTTTTGTTGGATTGTTTTGTTCCAACTGGGGTGTGCATCTGTGCACGTTGGGACGGTTTATATTGCTTATCATGGATTTTCTACGTTGACTGGAGTCAAGGTGAATGTAAGATTGACAGCACGAGCGAAAACGAGGTTTGTTGATTGAGAGCCTAATCATAAACATGGTAGTTAAGGATAACGTTATAGCAGAACTACTTTGTTCTCACTCCCTGATCCCCCACACCTTCGTCCATCACTTCCCGTAAATGACACACCGGCCGCCCATGTACCCGCAGTAGATGTGATCGCAGATCCTACAGTACTGCCGAGACGTGGTCGTCAGCACCTCCCGCTGGCCGAGCTCAAAGCACACGCAGCAACGCCAGCAATCGGCCGAGTCCCATGGCTCCATGTCGGGGGGCTCGCTGGCAGTGTAAATGGTGTGTAGGCTGAAGTAGGGGATCGGAACGGTAATTCCGGCTAGGGGTGGCCAAGTGGGGAGCTTGAGCTTCATGGTGAATGATGAATAATGGCGAGGCTATCTGTACTTTTGTGAGTGATCACGGGCGCTGGATCGAGTAGGCTCTCTTATACTTGTGGTGCATACAAGATGAGCACGCTTCTCCGGGATTCGGAGGCGTTCTGACTGAGAGAAGTACTACGCAGGACGTATATGAGAGCGATTGAATGACGCAAGATACGCCTATCTGGGAGAGGGAAACGTAAGAATTATTGATGACGACCGAGGGGCTGAGCGAGCGGACTGCTCTTAAACCAGATCCCTGCAGGAGGCGTCAGCCTTTGGTCCAATGTGGACCAGGCCGTCGTTCATTGGTGAAGACTCAGGTTGAGGGTCGTGGGATGCGAAGAGCACAGCAACTCGGAACGAGCAGCCAATCACCAGATGGACTGGTTCATGGGTGTCACCTGTCCGGTCAGATGGGTCTGCGCGTGACCTGTGTTCTTCCGAGGATCAGCTTGAAAAGAATTGAGCGTGTTTTCTTTTTTCATATACGACGACATGAAGTCTCTTGAGATGTCACCAAGTTCTCGTACTGCATTGTTGCCCCTGACGCAGGCAAAGCACAACCTTCCATGTCGTGGGGTCATATAGAGCAGAGCTAATACCAAGCCATCTCTTGTTTCGTTCGGCGAAAACTGTCTATCCTTCTATCATTGCTCATACTAAGTAGGTAGTTGCCTAAGTCATCGTATTGGCTTCCATCACCTTCAATACCCGCTCAACCGCCGGATCCTCCTTAAAGCCCGTGCACCCCCTCGTCATACAGACTACCTACTCAACCAGCGGCGCGCCCGCGTGGACGAGATAATCGCGGCACCGCTGCAGCGGCTGTATCACCTTGCGCAGCATATCCTGCCTCCACCGGTCCGGGGTGCTGCGCTTGCCGCCCAGGCACCACGCGACGGCATCTGCATAGTCGAGCCCTGCCTCGTCGTTGACGTGGCACTGCCAGTCACGCGCCGCCATGACGTTAAAGACGGCCCGCTCCGTCTCGCTCGTCCCGACTGGCCACTGCTTTCTGCACGGCTGCTCCTCGAGGGTCGTGCCGAAGCAGAGCTTGAGGAGCAGGATGCCCAGCTGGTCTAGCGAGTCGGCGAATCTCGATGCTTTGACTGCATTTTCTGCTGGAGGCTGATTGTGTTTTTTACATGTCAGACTGCGGTGGATATGGGGTTTGTCGAGGAGGAAGACGTTGGGCTCGGCGGCGCTGTGGTCCTTGAGGAAGACGACTTCGCTTTTCCTGAATGGGGTGGGGGAGCCAGGGGGAGTCGAGGAGCTGGAGGAAGGACGATGCCATGATTAATGCTAGGGCGTATCGCTGGGTGCGAGACGGCTGGGGATAGACGTCGCCTCGCAGGATTCGATCGAGTGTGACGGAGGTGAGGGAAGCAGACGTCTGGTTGGAAACCGTGTACACGTAGTATCGGGTGTCTTCCTCGGACAGATAGCCGCAGCAAGATCCCTCTGGCCTGCAGGGCTCCAACGCCATGCATAGATCGGATATGAGTCGTGATGCAGTCGGACTGGGGCCTGCCTCGAATTGCACGCTTATGACAGCGTTAGGTTGGGATGGCCTGAATGTGGATTGCTGTGTTAATGGCTACCTGGTATACTTGGAGTACATGTATATCAGTTTTTGAACTCACTTGACTCCCTCGATGATGTTTCCTGCTGCTGGCTTCTTTGTGCGAAATGCAGACTTTGCCGGCTGGAGATGCCTATGCGAGGGACGACGCTCATGCTCCAGAGACCACTCTATTTGGGCGAGACTACCCTCCTGTATCATGGCCGATGTGGCTTCTCTGCCCTCTAGAATCTTCGTTCTCCTGATCTCCCAGAGTCTTTTTGTTGCTGAAAATCTGGTAAACATGACCTGGAACTCCGGCTTCTTACTCGTCCGGTGTTCGAGCAGCAAGTCGGCTTTATGGTCGTGCCAGTGGCAGGACCATGAAGAAGCGAGCGCCGTGAAGAGCCGTCTGGCTTGGAGCCAGAAGTTGCATATGGCGGACTCGATGGCCGCCCCGTCGGCCGCAGACGCCCTCTGGCTGACCAGGCGAGCGTCACGATCGCTAGAGTCTAGGATCTTCTCCAGCTTGTTGTTGTAGTCTTGAAGCTCGCCAAACAGGCGTTTGCGAACCGACTCGCCGTTGCAGAACTTCAGACGATAACGCTGGAATGCACGTCCTTCCTTTCCGATGGCTGTTTTTATGCGTGTCCCACTGTTTTGTTCTCTCTACAACTATGGTTAGCATCTGCCAATATTTGCAACTAGTTCATGGCTGTTCTTACAGATGTGTTGATCTTTTCCTGGACGGAATCGGCGTCGATGGCCAACTCTCGATTGAGTTCTTCCATCACTCGCATGATGCCATGGATATACTGCAGGTATAGTTCATAGGACTCTTGAAGTCGTACTTCCAGAAGCGCGGAAATCATTGGATCATTCCAGCTCTCCCCGCCAGGTGCCGAGAGCAGCTTTCCAATCATGGCATCGTCGACGACAAGTGGCAACAAAAGCTGCCTCAAATGCCTCGAGAAGGTCAAGTGGTGGAATTCCAGTTCATCTCGGCACCTCTTGTGTTCAACTCTGATTTTGTAGAACAGCCCCAGTCGGGTGGCAACCTCACGATATTTGTCAAGAGCGGCAATGGCTAGCGGGAATGCCCCCAGTACGAGGCCGGCGATTTCAAATCCGGACATGACGCCGGAAAAGGGAGCTATAGGACGGTTGGTGGATGTTGTTCTGGTTTCTAGGGTGACTTAGAACGTGCAGAGTTAACTGTCTGGGAATCAGGGGAGATTTATCGAAACAGCCGACTTGGGAGAGGAAAGAGGGGAAAGGCCGGGGGCGCAGGCCGGGTCGGCGGCTGGGTGGCCCATGATGTCTTCAAGGTCGGCTCGATAGGTACCCATCTTCAGAAGCTCACCTACCAACACGTGTAAAAACTTAGAGTTGAATCAGCTCCCCTCGTTTTGCAGCACTGTCATTGGGAGAGAATGGGCTCAGTGTGGCGAGGAGTTTGTTGCGATCCTGGAGATAGTATCATGATCCCCAACTCTCCACGCACTCCGCCGTCCAATCACACCTAAGCCCCACACGGATGTCGCAGCAGATACTTCCACGGATGTCCAATGCAGATGCGGGGTACCGCAGACTCGAACGCCTGATGTCGACGACGGCTGGCTCCTGGTCTGAGGTTCATACTCGTCAGGGGGTGATTCTCAGTCCGCTTGAACAGGGAGAACCAGCGTCATAGAATCGATCCATGAACATGAGTGCCGGCTAGTGAAGACAGCGTGTAAACAGATAATTTACCCGTCAAATACACCACTTCGTATCACGTTCATCATCATGACGGACCCGGCCGAAGAAGGCAACATCGCGACAAAGCGTAACAAGTTCGACAGAAACTCTCCGACTTGATATCCCTCATCAAGGATTCTCAAAGTAATGGTGTCCTTATTACACTATCTTCATCTTCCATTACGGATGCCTACGAGAGGTTCATCCTGTGGGCTGGGAACCTCGGTGCTCTGCGCAGTCCGACTGCAAGGATCTCGCTCGATTATCGCCTGTCCGAGGCACCAGACTTGCGGACGTATATCTTTCGAGAGTTGGACGACATGTTGGAAGCTAGTCAAGACTGTGAGTACTTGTTCAAGAACATATGGTATCCATTAACAAGAACAGTGTCGAACATCATTACCGGATTCAGCCCAAACAGAGCCATGGCAACAGATTCCGACCTCGACAGCTCACTCGAGCAAGACTCCCCACCTGCAACAGAACAACACAACAGCCAGTCGCCAGACGAGGCTCATTCAATTCTAGAGGTCATCAAGCAGTGCATTACCTCGCTCTTCAGGGTCGGGATGCTCGTCAGAAACACAGCCCCCCTCGACCGGTTCAAGCGAGCACTTCGGACCTCCAACATTGCATTCCCCGACAACTTTGACATCGACTACGTCCAGCACAAGCAGCCCAAACTCGGCACTGGCGTTCTTTCCAAACGCCTGGGCAGCAGCGTTGCCAAACGCAGACAATTCATCAAGTACTGCCGGGATCACAAAGCGCGCTTGGCTGCCGACGATCTAGACGACGCCGACGACGATGGATCTACCACTGCGAGGCTATCGAGCAAGGCGACAACCTTTGTTGCTCAGCCGGACCTGGGAGCGGCTTTGAAGGCCGAACTGGAAGCAGAAGTAGTAGACGACAACGTCTCGTATCTGACCGCTTCTACAACTGCGGAATCCATGTCGCATGCAACTCTTAGGCTTCCTCGACTGGCCGAGATATGCAAGGAGAACGGCCCCTTTGAGTGTCCCATATGCTGCACACTCCAGGCATTCCAGCAAGAGACATCCTGGGAGTGAGTTTGCCCCGGCCTCCACTGCAAGTTGCACGAGGAACAGTGCGCTGACAGACTGGACCTGACCAGGCTACATGCATACCGCGACTTGAAGGCATATGTTTGCACCATGGGCGGCCAGGAGTGCAACGCAGAGTTATTCGGCGACAGGCATTCGTGGTTCAACCACGAGTTGACGAAGCACAGAGCCCGTTACACTTGCACCCTGTGCAACCAAGGGCCCCTTAACGCTGCAGAACTTCGAGCTCATCTGCTTGATCACCACGAAAAATTCAACGAGCAACAACTACGGGCGCTTGAAGATGGGGCGCGCGATACAATCACGAGCTTCGATGCAAAAGACTGTCCGTTCTGCGACGACTGGGATGCGACTTTGCGTCAGAAGATGAACCCAAGTAGAAATGCGGCGGAACAGCAAGACAAGAAAGAAAAAAGCAGCGTCATGGTGAGCGCCAGTCGGTTCAAGAGACACGTGGCATTGCACCAGGAGCAGCTCGCACTCTTTGCACTACCGCGAATTGCCGACGAGAACGGGAGCCCGGGATCGGGGTCTGCTATTGGCTCAACCGCGACGGAGGATCTAATAAGTGACCCTGGGAGCTTTGGGGAGGGCGAGGCTTCGGACCGTCCCTTTCTCGTCGACACTCATCTCGGGAAAAAACAACCGGACTTGACCAAGCAGTGAGGTATGCTAATTACTTGACAAAGAAATTCATTATACTCATCTCCGAGGAGAAGGGGAATCTACCACCTGCAACAAAACCTAGCTAAACTTACCTTTCCTAACATAATTATACCATCCGCCCAAAAACAAAGCAGGTATAGGTCCTTATCAGACCTCCAAATAAACACCACCGCAAATCCAGCCCAGCCATCAACCGTCGTCACTGAACGATAGTGTGAAAGAATTGATCCTCAAGCCGCATAAGTAGTAATCCCAGGGCTTTTTCATACAAGGACAACTGGCAAAAAAAACTCCCGTGAACCACCAGATAGACCCAGGAAGGAAAAACACCCCTGACACAAAAGCGACCGACATTCTACCCCATCAAACTCAACCCCACCGCCAGGCGCCCGGAACCTGCGCCTCCAGCACACTGACCGCCGGCTCCATCATCATGAAGAACTTCCCCCCCTTGCCACCTCCCATACCAGAGTCATCCCTGAACTCGGGCTCCGAGTCCAAGTCCACCGGCTCCTCGAGATCCATCTCGGGGCTCGACGCGCGAAAGTCCAGCTCCGGCTCCGGGCTCGAGTCCCTGACGTTGATCAGCACATCGTGATCACTCTCCTCGCTGCCGGCCACACTCCCGCCGCCCGAGGCTCCGCGCACACGATTCCCCTGCGCGTCCGTCTCGACAATGACCTCGCTCTCGCCAAAGGCCTCATCCCCCACGGGAACAACATCATCCCTCTCACCCTCCTCCCTCGCCTCCTCAAACAGCTCCCTCATGACGCTGACTTTCTCCTCGCTCCGGGGCACCGCGTCGAAGGCGAACCGCGCGGGCTTGGAGATGAGCAGCGGCGAGTAGTCGTTCCAGTGCACGGGGACCTCGTTGCCGCTACCGTCGCGGCGCTTGCGCACGTCGAACGCCCAGGCCAGCCCGCCCATGGTCAGGAACAGGTCCTGCTCGACGATGGGCACGCCCTGGCACACGCGCCGGCCGAAGCCGAACTGCGAGTGGCCCGCCAGGTTGGGGTACTGTGTCAGGGGGGCGCGGAAGGTCGGGTACGCCGGGTCGAGCCAGCGGCTGGGGTTGAACTGCTCTGCGTCCGGGTAGGTTGCCTCGTCGCGCGTCATGCCCCTTTGCTTTCTGTCAGTCTGTGTGGTTCTTTTTTCTTCCCCCCGCGCGAAAAAGAGATGCCAACCCCAACGAAGCAAAGCAAAGAAAAAAAAGGAGAACAAGTAGGAGGGAGGAAGGGAAGAAAACGTACCATTCCAGCGCGTGGATAACCGCACCAGCGGGGATGAAATACCCATTGTAGATGTCGTCCTTCTCCACAGCATGCGGGATACCTGCTCCCCCATACCTGTTAGCCCCTTCCCAAACACAACACGCACGCAAGGGAAGACCAAAACTCGAACTCACCAGTCGGCACAGGCGGCCTCCACCGAACAACCTCCTTAACAACCGCCCTCAAAAGCGGCAGCTTCTCCCGGTCCGCCCACGTGGGACACCGCCCTGCACACACCCCGTCAATCTCCTCCTGCAACCTCCCCTGCCACTCCGGGTAATGACACATGGCCAGCAGGAAGCTCTGAATGGGACTCCCAATGGTCAGCGCGCCGGCAATGGCCATCAAGCCCACGACATGCATGGCCTCGTCGGTCTCGCCCCACTTGTCCTCGCCACGGTCTTTACTCTCGAGGAACGTGCGGATGAAGCTCGGGTCTGCGCCGTTGGCGAGACGCATGCGCTTGGCGACGTGCTCGACGTTGGTGCGGAAGAGCTTCTCTTCCAGGCGGTACCGCGCTGCCTCCTTCTTCTTCCACGGCGAGATGACGGCCGGCACGTGCCGGAGGAAACTGAGCACGTTGGGCAGCGCGCCGGACGGGCTGATGGTCTCGAGCAGGCCAAAGGTCGTGTGCCGGAGGACCTGCGCGGTGTGGGTCGTCCCCCAGCTGAGGCGGGAGATGGTCCGGGAGGTGAACTGCTCAATCCACTCGAGGTAGTTCCCCGGGTCGCGGAGCATCATGAAAAGGAACCGGTTGCGCTCGCGCTCCGGGTACGAGTGCAGCGAGGCCAGGGCGCTGGTGTGCATCAGGTGGTTGCACAGCCGGCGCTGGCGCTTCCAGGTCTCGGTCCGCCCCAGAAGCGCGAGGTAGTCGCCGCTGGTGCGGTTCTCAGGCAGGTTGGGGATCATGGGCCGGTCCGAGTAGATCAGCGCGCGCTTGGACAGCAGGTCGTGCGCGACTTGCTCCGATGAGATCCACACGTGCGTCATCCCGAACATTTCCGTCTGGAAGATGGGCCCGTAGGTCTTGCTCCATTCGTGGAATTTCAGCCACGGCGTGTTGGCTGGGACGTCGTGGACCCGGCCGATGTACGGTATGCCTGAGTCGGTGTTAGTTGGTTGGTTGTGAAGATGGGGGTTTGGATTGGTTTCGTTTCAAAACACCCGGGGATGGAAGTGAGCGTCGGAGGAGGTCACTCACCCCTTGGCCCCGGCAGCGGTTGTATGCCAGGGGGCAGCCGTTTCCTGCCCAGATACCTGTGGAGTGCCAGGAGGGCGCCGCCCACGACGACAAGCAGGAACAGCGGCGAGGGCATGGCCAAAGGCACCAGGGCGGGCATCGCTTCACTGCTGGTGCCGCGGTAGACGAGATGGGTTGAGTTTTTTTCTGTCGTGGGGCTTTCAGACAACTGCCAATGCCGCGGTTGTCCGTATCATATGCTTCAGGAAGAGGAGGACTCGGAGAATAGACGGGGACAGAGTACTGGAGAGGGGGAGCAGCAGAATGGTTGGCGTCATCCACGGGGAAGAAAAGAACTCGGGCTTTTATCATATGTCTGTCTTGTCTTGTCGGCAACTGAAAGAAATCAGACGCTGCTTCTGGGTCCCGGGCGTGCGACTTTGTATTGATTGTTCTCTCGGTTGTGGATGGATAGGTACGGGAGGTCTGCCCAGGGTATACCAAGATTCGACGGCGGCTGAACGTGTACATACATACATGCATGCATATGTGATGCTGCGACGTGCACAGTACAGTCCACCCCCCGCGTCTCTCGCTCACACTGAGGCAAGGCAAGGCATGGCACAAGACTGGCATGGTGTTTGCATATGTGCGGCGAGGTGTGTGTGTGTGGGTGTGGGTGTGGCCTCCAATTTGTCAGACCAGTGTAGATGTCATGCACCGAGATCACTGGCAGTGGGGGGAGGGCAAGGGGGGGCAAGAATGGGCAGGGCAATGACCAAGACGACGAAAAGGAGGGGATAAACTCAAACCTCGGCTTGGCATGCTCGGCGTGTCGCGCGTGTGCAAGGCGAGGCAAGGCAATGCGAGACCGAGACCCGAATGGGATGGACAGCAGCTACCTGAGTGGGCAAGTCCATCAACAAACAGGCGTAGAGAGCGAAGCATGAGCAGGCCATGATAGACATGCTGCATAGAACGGGATCTCTCGGGCGTCATTGCAGTCCCCATTATCGAAGGCACATGAAACCTTCGATACTGCCTTTCAAATTCCCGGGTACGCCTTGCGTTCCAGTGCCTGAGGAGAAGTAGAAAGTAGAAAGAAGGAGGGGTGACATCGGACGGAGGGGTTCGGTGGCGATACGTTCATGTCCCATGTGTGAAGTCCCTCGTTGGGAATCAACAATATACGAAACGCAAAACGTGCTCGATTCCAAGCAGTGACGCCTGATTGACACGGATATTACCCCCTTTGGGCGTCATCGGCCGCTCATCGCAAGGGCTCAACAACAAGCAGACCAAGCAGGCCAAGTGATAAACAAATAAACATAAATATCATGCTCGGTTCAGCACGTTCCCCAAATGCTCCGTGTCCAGTCCCAGAACTTGAATCCCCTTGGCACTCTCATATCTCGTTTCTCCGCAGACCGAACGACCGAACTGGCTCGCCTAGATAGATTGGCAGGCGCCAATCCGGACCATCGACCAGCACGAAGTGATTACCGCTTTCAGACTACTACGCAACCTCCCACGTGCGAGCCGTCGACCTCGACACTTGATCGAGACCCGAACCCTGGATTTCCGCTTCTGTTCCTGGACACCACCCGCCGCGTTTCCCGATCCAAGCCCAACCGGGCGGCCGCGAGGCGGAGTAAAGGGTCCCGCCAAGGCCGTTATCAGCATAAGGCCAGTGGCGCAGGACCAAAGTTCCCTCGAGAAGGCGACCATTCCAGCGCACCGGGCGTAGATTGGGTTTCTTCCTCCTTCGTCATTGTTGGTTCCATGGAACAAGTGGTAACAGCCAACGGCGGCCGTGGCTTAGTATTGGCCCGCGGGGTGTGATCGACATGTGCGGTTCGGTGATGCAGGGGTAGTGCAACTTGGAAAAGCGTAACTCCCGGGACGATCTCTTAGACATGCTTACACCTAGGTGGTAGGTACGAATATACCGCGACCCGGACAATTCAAGCTGCGGACACAAGAAAAAAAACCTAAATCCGACCCATCTGCTGCAATCGCGACCTCGACTGTAACCCTGCAAGGTAAGCTCGCTTAACCGGCGGCCTTGATTTGCTCAAAAGACTGGACCGCGGCACCCGTACGTCTGGTTTAGGTCGCCACTCGGTACTAAGGAGAAGAGGAAGATATTAGCCGTAAGGCGAGTGGCGCGCTAGCCGTGCACCGCTGACGCTGGAGGTGATATAGTTAGTCGTGGTTAGAACTTAGTCTCGACTTTCCTGGTGGAATGAGCTTGTGGCCAAGAGACGCGTCGACGTTGAGAAGGGACTGAAGAGGTGGGGTGCAGAGAGACACGATAACAAGACTGAATTCATTCGCTGTTTGTTTTGATAATCGATCGCAACCTCCTCCTTTAACCACCCTTCATTGCGTTCCAGCCCATGGGACACTGTGCTACATGTCAAGCTGACATCCATCCGACGTGTGGCACTGCGATCGCTTTAGACTCCGAACCGAGCACGTGGGTGGCACATTGAGTTCGCCTGTTTGACTGCACGGGTACAAACACACGGTTTGCCCCGCCAGTCAAATCAGTCCATTCAGGCCACTTGATCCGTCTGGACCGATAGACCCGAGCGAGGTCATGTTGGTGCCATGTTGGTGCTTCATCTTGTCCCACCTTGCCGCTGCTCGTCCAAGCACAGCATGGAGGGACCCGAGGCGTCGTCCGCTTCTATCTTCAGCATCCCCAATTTACATCCTATAATTCGTCAGCATCACTGATCCGTACTTGCAGCTCTACTATGCAGCTCGAGCGGGTTTAAACTAACCGGTCAACGGGGCTGAGTCCCAGCAAACGCATGCCGTTTCCGAGGACAGTCTTTGCTGCGTCGTAGAGCGCCATGCGAGCAATCATGAGCTCTCTCTCGCTGCCAACAACCTTCAGTTGGTCGTAGCTGCTGCTCAACGCATGCGTCATCTTGAACAGGTACGCCAGCACCGTGGTCGGCTCCAGCGTCTTGAGCGTGTTCTGGACTGTGTCGGGGTACTGCGCCAGCAAACGAACAATGTTCACTGCGTGCGGCTCCGTGAGCAGGGACAGGTCGGCACTGGCCAGATCCTCCTCGCTAAGGTCCGTCTTTCGCCTGATAGAGCTGACACGGGCATGCGCGTATTGGAGGTACGGGCCAGTGTCACCCTCGAACGAGGTCATCGCCTCCATGTTGAAGTTGTAGTTGTTGATTCTGGAGAAGGGACATGTTAGCCAAGTTTACACGTGTCTATCATGTCTCTCACGCAAGGGACAGAAGCGCATACCTCTTTCCTGACATATCCTGGACCATGACACTGCTGATTCCAAGAGTGTCGGCAACCTTCTCAGGCTCCTCCACCTGGGCGTACTTGTCGTCGTTCTTCTTCATGGTCTCGTGCATCTTGTCGGCAACGTCCCTCAGAATGTCGTCGAGGAACTTGACGGTACCCTTGCGGGTGCTCATACCAAGAACCATGCCAAAGTTGACGTGCTGGCACTTGTCGGCAATGTCCTTGTGGCCCAGCAGCTCGATGATCTTGAACAGCTGCTTCAGATGGAGATCTTGCTGCGACGCGACGACATAGATCATCTTGTCAAACTTGTACTTTTCGTGGCGGTTCAGCAGCTCGCTGATGTCGCGGGTCAGGTACAGCGCGGTACCGTCCCTTTTCCTCACGATAGGGCGCTCGAGGCGCTTGCCCTCCTTCCCGGGGACGAAGTCGGCAAAGTTGACAATCATGGCGCCCTTGTCCTCGGTGGCGATCTTCTTGTCCGCCATCTCCTTGCCGATCTGGTTCATGGCGTCCTCGCTGACCTGACTCTCTCCACTGTAATCGTCAAAGTGGATGTTGAGGCGGGCGTAGGTGGCCTTGTAACGAGTGATGCTGAGGTCGCGGAAGCGCTTCCACTGTGCCACGGCTGCCGCGTCCTGCTCCGTCATCTTCTTGAAGTAGCGACGGGCTTGCTCGTCCAGGCTGTTGGCCTCGAGCTCAGTCACATCCTCGCCGGCTAGCTTCTGCTTCTCGATCACCTCCTTCTCGGCCGTCATGTCTGCGTTGATGCGCACATAGAGCTGGAAGAGGTGGTTGATGGGGTCGGCCTTGAGCGCCTCCTCGTCGCCGTACTTCTCAAAGGCCAGGGCCAGCAGACCGTACTGCTTGCCCCAGTCGCCGAGGTAGTTTATCCTGGTGACGTCCCACCCGGCGCCCTCGTACAGATTTGCGAGGAATCCACCGATGATTGTACTCCGCAGATGGCCGGCGTGGAAAGGCTTGGCGATGTTGGGGGAGGAGAACTCGACGATGATGCGCTTCTTGCCCTGGCTGGGGTCCTTGGGGTCCCTGAGGCCGCTGAACTTGTTGCGACCAAACTCGGGGCCCTGCTGGCGAACCATGGGGATGACAGACTCGACGAGAGGGGCCTTATTGACGTAGAAGGTCAGGAAGTAGGTGGACACGAGGGGCTTGTCGAAGAGGGGGTCATTTTCGGGGAACTGCGGAAAGCCAACTTTGTTAGAATGGAACAGCTTCTCATGGGCTGACCAGAGAAGGAGGGGGCGCAGGTGACTGTACCTTCTCTGCCCACTCCTTTGCGAGCTCGTCGGGCTTCTTGCCCTTGACCCTGAGGGCCGGCACGGCAATAACGAGGTCGCCCTTGTCAAGGCTGGCGGTCCAGCTGATGTTGGGGTAAATGATGGCATGGTCGACGCCTGTAATCTCGGTGAGGACGTTGGCGAGGTGGGCGCGGTAGAGGTCGAGGGGGTTGATCTCGGGGTGGCAGGTCGGGTACTTGTCTGTGACGGCGGCGAGCGAGAGCCCGTCCACCTTCTTGACCAGTTGATCGATAGCCATGGCTGCGAATTGGCGGATTTGCGTGTGGAGGGAGAAAGGGGCGTGGGCGTGGAAGTTGCGATCAAAGACGGCGTGGCCGTTTGTGGATGTCGAAGTGAAAATAGAGGGGTTGTTTTTGGTGGGGAAGGTCGACTGCAAGTGCAGGCGCAGGTGGGAGCCGACGCGGGTGCGGGAGCGGGTATGGGTGTGGGTAGTGCAGCAGGCGCGAAAGAAAAAAAGACTGCAACGACTCCCGGTCAAGGGCTGGATCAAACTGGCTGCAGGACGAAGAAGAGAATGCGAAGAAACGAGTGCCCGGCCGACCGTCATTACAGCCCTGCCGCGATTTGATACAGTCGGGTATCTTTCAGGCCTGCTCCTGACTCAAGCAGTTGCGACGATACTACTCGGCGATTGACCTTTCAATCGGATCAATCATGCATGCATTCTCAGTCAGTCTTTGGGTGACTCAGAATTCTGCCCAACCAAAATTTCAACGCCTCTTCGGCGAACGGCAGGCACAGCGAGCCTCGGGCAGGCAATTGGCCCGAGCAGGGATCTAGATTCACCTAGGTGAGATCACGAGCTAATGGCGGGGTAATTACATGGGCTGTCGCACGCGCCAACGATCCATCGAGGTTCTCGGGACATATCAACTCGGCGATCAACAAACACTGAGCGCCAAGGGGATAGAGAAACTGTTGCATTTGTATTTCATTTGCATTTTTACGCGGTGTGCCTCCAAGTAAATACCCTAAGGTACGCCAGCTATGCATCCAACCTATCAACGCCAGATATATGCTCCGAGTAAGACGGTCAGGTATCCACTGGTCCTCCCCAATGATGCAGCAACGAGCATCTCCATATCCATCTTGTCATAAATCATCATTCATCGTGTCGTCCGCTTTACCGTCGTGGTCGACTAGCCCCAATATCCAATCCAGAGTATGTGCAGGTTCAACCAGCCACCAATATCGTATCATCCACATTAACGATGACAGCACAACTTTCATCGTGTATTCTCAGTAGACTCCTCTTCCTCCTCAGAACGAGTACTCCTCGACATGCAACTGTATCCCTTGGGCCCCAGTCCCCTTGTGTACAGCCCGCTCGTCTGAAAGACTTGCAACGCAGTTTCTGACCCTGGCAACCAGCGACGGCCCACCACAGACAACCACGCTCGTCTCGCCGCCCGTTGCCTCGACCGGGCCGCGGATGAAGGCTTCCACATCAGCACGGACCGAGGCTTGGTGGACATGAGAATCGTCGCTAGAGGTGCTCATTCTCTTCCTCGGGCTCAGGTTCGTTGCCTTTTCGATGTCAACGGCCGGTTTCTCAGCAGTGGTCTCTTCCATCTCCTTATCTAGGTGACTGCCGGTAGACGAGGCTGACGAAGAACCCGCTTCCTGGATGTTTGGCGCTCGGCGGTTGCCAGCAGGTGCAGAACCGCTGCGCGTGACGGCGATATGGACGAGCAGATCGATGCCGACTTGCTTGGCGCGCTCGATGAACTCGTGGAGACGCGTGACGTAAAAGTCGATCTCCTCGCCCTGTCTCGCCGTGAGAAGGAAGTCGATTCGCTTGGTGCAGTTGGTCTTTGTGGTGTGCAACACGCTCTCCAGGATGGGAAGCGTGAAGGAAGCCCCGGTGGAGGCCGAAATAAGCACAATGGTGTCATAGATGTCCCATCGAGGCGGCACGCCATACGGTCCAGACACAAAAGCCGTCAGCCTCTCCTTCTTCCCCGCGGCCTGCGCTTCGGCCGCAGAGTTGTGCAGCCGCCGAGAGAACCCCTTGTGCTTGCGCACCACCAACTGGATGCTGTTGCATATGCATGTCTCGGGTAGCTGGTGGGCGCAGGCGATGGTGTATGGATGCGCCTCAGCGAGGCCGATGCGGGGCATCCAGAGATACAGATGCTGGCCTGCCCGCCATTTGAAGTGGACGTCTTTGATCGTCACAACCGTTATCGAATCTCCCACCGCACGTACTTGAGCTTGGTGTCCGATTCTCTGCCCGCCCTTGCAACCTCCCTTGTTCGGGGCGAACTTGACGTTCTGCCATACAAGGAGAACTACCCGACAGACCCGGTCAAAACACAGCGCTGCGATGGCAAACCAAACGTTGTACTGGGCGCTGGGCGGTACGTGGACGTAGATGAGCCAAAGGAACAGCACGGCGCTGACGATATGCTGGATCACAAAGAACTCGTAAGACATCCGCCTGATAGGCCCAAAGGACGAGATCATGGACCACAGCAGAACAGCCCATGCACCCAGTCCGTATTTGACCATGGGCATCATCTTAAACTGGAGCGCAACAAAGTCCGCAAGGACCCACTCGGTGTAGAAATGAAAGCCGTGTACCGTCGCGGTGACAAACATGGTGCGCGCGACCCATCGATGGAGCCAGTTGAGGCGCTCGTGGCTCGTTCCGGCGATGATGCCGATGATGCTGCACTTGGAGGCCAGGAGGTACATCAGCGGCACCTGCATGACAGTAACCCACGCGTTGCGGTAGCCGATGCGCTCCCAGAAGAAGGCGTCGTCGATGATGGCGCCCGCAGTCATCATGTATATGATGATGGCCCAGTAGATGAGCAGCGCGATGATGCGGCCTAAGGGCGGAGGCGTCATCCATGAGAGCCAACGTCCCGGGACGTAGAGCTGGGGGTAGCTGGCCTCTCGGATCACTGCTGTGAGAGTCGCCCAGGCCTCAAGGAAGCCGTTGCTTGGTTTTGTCGGGAATTCTACTGATTTTGCTGCGCATATCCGTAACCTAGAACATGCAAACCGTTAGCATCCCGACCCTCATGTCTTGTTCCAGAGCGGGGAAAGGTGAGGGGGCACTAACCGCCTTCGCGACTTGTAGTAGTTGACGACGCGACAAGCCGCCAAGGTGCCCATGACGCCAGCAATGATGTACCAGAAGTCGTTGGCCAATGCCATGTTCGTTGTCTGGAACATGCTCGTGCCCATAGTCATGCCGTCCATGTTGGTGGTTGGGGGTGGAGGACAGCGCCTCCGTCTCTGCTGCCGGCGCAGATGTCGGTGTCGTTGGTCGATGTCGATTCGCTTTATCGCAGTCGGAAAATAACGACCGTTCGATGTTGAGGTTGAAGCTTTGTTCGGCTCTCACGTCATGCTCTTGATGTTGGCGGTCCAGGCGGTCCCCGAGCAAGGTTCAAGCATGCGGCTTTTGAAAGTGCGTATGTCTAAGACCAGGAATGGAATCGTAGGCCTAACGATACAAGTTCGCAATCGAGGATCAGAGAAAGACCATTGGGACCGAAAGAACTGCGACATGGATGATGACGAGGTCAAATCGATATCGCCCCGAGACACCCAAGAATGCAGACAGGGTATGGTGGGAACTGGGGGAAGCTGTCCGCCTGTGTGCGGAGACCCGTGGGCTGCCCCGTCAACCCCTGTCGCGGGATATCAGGTGGGGTAGAATTGAGCAAGTTGTTTCCGCTCGTTCGGCTCGGCTCACCTCACCTCAGATCATCGAGCGCAACCCACGACAGGACCTTTTGCCCCCATGCTGTATCCCCGGTGCCTGCTTCCCTCAAAGTGCCAAGCATCCATCCAATTATTTGGCAACAATGGCAGTTGCCCATCCCGCCGGCTGATGAAGGATGTCTGTTTCTTTCTTTGTCTTTGCCACATGGCTAAATCTTTCACGTCTTGGCTTGCACGGCAGACAACAACCAGCTGGATTCCTTGTGCTTGGCGGCCCAGGAACTGCAATGAAATCGCCGTACAACCACACAGCTGAGGTGCCACGAAACACGATGTCGATGCTCAATTCCACATCCCATGTTAGTCCGTACTCCAGACGTCCATTGGGTCGATGCTGCATGCATTCCAAAGCTTCCGCATCCGGTAGGTTGGTGGTGATGGTGGTGGCAGTGGTGGGGGAGGGGCAAGCGCATCCTGGAAGCAGCATGGGCCAGGTCGGTAGCGGCTGAGAGAGCAAGTTGTTACTGGCTTGACAAGCCCAGCGCGTTGGGCGCTAAGAAGCCACAATCTGCTCAAATGCTCTCGTCCCACCCCACCATCGTTCAATGAGGGAAGGTGCTCCCGCAAATGAGCATGGTCCCGCCGCACCGCACGGGCTTGCGTGCAGCACCACACGCCGCCAGTTGCCTCCCTCTGAAGCCACAAACAGCCCCTTCCCCGCAGTCGATGCGCTAGATCGACCACCAAAGGTGCCGTCTGACAAACTTACTCGTCAATCCAGAGCAAGAATGGTACTTTTGACCACATTCCCAGTTTCATGACATCGACTGCTTCCAGTTAATTCGAGAAAAAGCAGCAAGGTGAAATGGAATACGAGTGGCGCTCCCGCTTCACATGCCTGAGCCTCAGGGTAGCAGTTAACAGAGGTCGAAAAGCATCAATTCTTGGCAATAAATGCTTATCCATGTCTGGGACACATGAGCAAGATATATGCCCCTGAACAGATCCTGGATTTTTTTAACATGATCGGAATACGTTTGAGAGACAATCATTGGGAAGGAGAGGACAGGAAAGGGACCGGGCCAGGTTTGACTTTTGACACCAGCCACCAAGGACGGATTCGGCGAGTGAGCAGGAGGAGGTTGGAGGCGGGGAAGGGAAGGTGAGGTGTGAGCTTGTTTCGGGATCCAGGATTCAGCGTTGGCCGCAACACGGGTTGGCCGATGTCACGACAGATGGAACAAACACAGACATCCATCCGTGTTTGGTCCACCCGTAGTCCGGGTCGGCCGTGTGTGCACAGTTGGTTGTTCAATTGCAGCCAACCTGCGCCTGCAGCTGCTGTCTCGTCCATCCATCAGCCCCAGCTTCTCTTCTGGTCTTGCCGACTTCCGACTTACGAGTCTCGATCATCCACTTCTGGGTGCGGTCCAAGCTGGGTCCAATCAAGAATATCTCGAGAAAAGAATCCAGGCACCTTATCCAATTCCAGCATACCCGCCCGAGATACCCTGCCTTTTGCAAACGACTTTTCCCTCCTGGCTCCCGTTCCTGTGTCCTTCTCCATATTATCTCCCGGCTTGGCGCGTCATATCCCAGCTCGAGCTCTCTTCCCAGTGGTGAGACTCCACTTGCATCATTGAAGCTGTCTCCTGGCTGCTCCTCTTTAAAGACCGTCCTATCTCCCACATCTTTCTAACGCGCATCCCTTCCCCTCTATCCATTCCCAAGTCAACAAGTCATCGCGCATCCAATTGACACCACGCAAAGTCCCACCACTCGCTGACTGCACCTCACCACTCGCCACCAAACACTCCGACACAACACACAACCAACAAAATGGCCCCCCTCCGCTCCCTCATCACGGCGACGCTGCTGTTACTTTCGGCCGCCAATGCCCATTTCCTCCTCCTCAACCCCCAATCTCTCGAGGGGCAGGACGTGGATGAGGACAAGGAGGGCAATGGGCCCTGCGGCGCCATCACCCCCGATCTCACCAAGGACAAAGGCACCGACTTCTACGTCGACGGCGACTTCGTCTCTCTTCAACTCAGCCACCCGCAAGCCAACTGGCTGATCCGCGGCACTCTGGACTCTGTGGCAACCGGCAACTGGTCGCAGCTGTTCCCCGCCGTCAAACAAAGCGGTCTCGGCAAGTTCTGTGAGCCGACTGTCACGGCCCCCGCGAGTTGGGTCGGCAAGAAGGGCGTGATCAGTGTTGTCGCCGATGCCCCCGACGGTCTCTTGTTCCAGGTTTGTCATCTCCCAGTGTTTGCTACCTAATGCGACACCGCGCTAACGCTCGAGAAACTGCAGTGTGCCGTTGTCAACTTTGTATCGGGCAAGAACACCCCGGCGAGCGGCCCGTGCACCAACGCAACGAGCGTGACTGGCAGCTTCCTCACCTCAGCCGACCCTGCCTTCGCAACTCTTGTCGGCACCGCCGCTAGCACCCCCAGCTCCACAGCCAGCTCAACCCCCAGCGCCTCTGCAACTCACAACGCCGCTCCTGCCTTTGCGCAAGGTGGACTCCCGCTCGGAATCATGCTTGTCACCGCAGCTATGGTCCTGGCCGGCACTGCGCTGTTGTGAGAACCTTGAGGAGATGAGGGATCCACGATTTGATGATTGACGGCGTTTGGGATCCTGTTCGTGGTGTTTTTTTTAAATTGATCTCGTCACCTGAGGTGGGAGACGGCGTTCGGGCGTTTGATCAGGTTCAGGTATAACTCTATTTGGCCACGGAGGCAAGACAGGTGGATGGACATGGTCCGTTACTGGATACTTTAGCAAGCATGGATCGAAATTAATCTGAACTCTTGTTTGCTCCTTTTAAGAATCGACCCTAATTCAATTTCACTTCAATTAATGACATCCGCTCCCACGAGACAGTAACTCCTGCGGGTGCCACAGAGGCTGGAGCCGTCTCGCAGGCACCAGGCATATTAGCTCCATTTGGGCGACCGTCACCACCACGATGGGAAGGCACGACAGCCTCGATGCAATCGGTGAGGGTTGATGTGGGAAGTCGCGAGCTCGCGTTGAACGGTAATCTCCAGACCGAGAGGCCAGCCCTTCGCCCCCCACTCCTCTTTCTCTTCCCCTTCCAATCTGTCCCCGTCGCTTTCTTGTTCAGTTTCCATCGTTCGTTTCCGTTTCCTGTCTCCCAAGGTCATATCTCCTTCTGGTTTTGCTGCAGCCATATCGGCCATTGTTCGTCAACAGACTCGCTACAGGTTTCTAGCCGTGGATTTCATCTGCCCAGTCCTCTTCTCAAGATGATCCCCCCGGTCCCCTTGCCCAGCGCCATGCTGCTCGCCGCCTCCGTTGCTGCAGTGGTGTCCCTCGGGGTGGCCAGCGTTGAGAACGTCCAATCACCCGGCACAGTCACCGAGACTATCACGCTCCCCTTCGACCAGGTGCCCACTGGAAGCGAGGGCAGAATCCCCGATGTCACGACCGTTGCTCTCACCACTGTCACGGTGTTCAGCAGCCCGGTCATTGTGGGCGATACGACAGTCACGTACACGCCTGATCCCAGCACAGACATCACCAGCACCGAGACCCTCGGTGCACCTCTTGCCACCATTGCCACGGATGCAAACGAGACCTTGTCGGGCAACTTTTCCGGATCGCCGACCAATGGCTCCTTCAGCTTGTCGCTGACCGCCAGCACCACTACGACCGCCATCGACGAGACTGGTAGCAAGGCAGGAGCAGGCGCCTCAAAGGCGACGTCTAGCAGTGCCAAGAATGGTGCAGCTGTTGAAACGAGCGACGAATTCAATTGGTAGGCCCTTTTCCTCGAATTACAAGCCATTCTCACCAGCTTCTTCTTCTCCGTCCTCGTTTATGCGCGCATATTCTCTGAGTCATCGATACTCAGCTAATCGATTCCTCGTTGCAGTGGCCTCACGGCAATTGCCATCAGCTTCCTCATCGCACTGGCGCTCTGACTGATAGGTCAACCACGCCGGTGACAGCTTCCACAGTCTCGGGTCGGAATTCTGTCGATATTTGATGAGTCTGTTGGGAGCCGAGGAGCATTGATAACGCTAATTATTTGGGGTCTTATGGCGTCGCAGATTTGGGTGCGGGAGGCTGGTACCGCGGAATACTCAGTAGTTGGTCATTACAATATGTCTCGTGGAGTCAAGATGATTTAGTTATCCCTTCTAGCTGTTAGGTAGCCAACCAGGCGCTCCACCTAGGACATCATCCCCCAGTCCTGTGTTGCATTGCCCGGTCTTGTGGTGTATTGATGATCACAGAAGTGTCCTCAGGGTCGTCTGGTTCGAGAAATGCTGCTCGAGCAGATACTATACTATAGTGAGGTGGAATGCTCTCCTTCTTCAGTTCATCAGTCGCTCCATAGTGATACCCGACTACTCTGAACAGTTTTTCTTACACATATAGGAAATGTCAGCTTCTCACTCCAACTATCAAAATACCACTTCGAGGATTCAAAAACCCCTTCGACTATCAAAACTCTATGATTGTCGTGGAAAAGGGGTAGGCACTGCTCAAGGGATTAGGGTTAGGGCCTTAAAATTCCCATCAGATACATCACAACAGATCCCGAACTCTCCGCATTCACATTAGCATAGGGTACGACCAGATCATCTCGGAGCTTGATGGGTGGGCTTTTGCGAAGGCGGTGGCAAGGTGGGTTTCAACCGCTGGAGGAGGCTGTGGTGCTGGGGAGGGCGGGTAGGTTTCCGCTGAAGGGAGGGAGGTTATGAAGTATGGATGGGTTGGGAGGGCGTTAAGGGTATCTGAGAGGACGAGGAAGGCGCATAAGGTACGGATCGGTCGATGGGGGTTGTGAGAGAGGGAAATCTGAGGGCCGTGACCCGGGAGAGGGTTGGGGGTTAGAGAGCCAGATGAATGTGGAGTTGAGCGGGAGGGTGAGTGAGAGGGGATATGGGCGCACGTGGATTCGTGAGCATGATGTTGTTGGGGCTTTTGAGAGAATTTGGGAGGGAGAGTTTGGGAGGGAGAGTTTGAAAGGAGAGTTTAAAAAGGAGAGTTTAAAAAGGAGATGTTATGAGCGGAGGGTCTGAGGTCATGCAACCTGCAGGGAGGCGGGGGCCAAGCCTCAGACCCCGGAGAATCGGACCTATGGGAAGGGTGCTCAGTGTGCTCAGCGGAGATAAGACTGAGCAGACTGAGCAAAGCAATCTTCAATTCTATATATACAATGTTCGTAACCACGATACAGATAGCTATTACGCCCGTTATCAATATAAGTTCTTAGGCATTCATTGCACAGTCGAGAGAACTACTCCTCTGCTCCGTGGTTACATACACCCCCTTGCACTTACGTTTTGACTCCATGCCGTCTCTAGGACCCTTTGGTTCTCCTGATCGTAACAGGAGAGTTTAAAAGGGAGAATTTAAAAAGGAGAGTTTAGAAGGGAAAATTTAAGAAGGAAAATTTGGGAAAGAAAGTTTAAAAGGGAGAGTTTAAAAGGGAAAGTTTGGGAAGGAGAGTTTAAGAGGGGGAGTTTGGGGAAGGACTAATAAGTAAGTTAATTTAAGGGATAGCATCATAATGGCGCCAATGTAAGGTTTGGGGTTTTGCTTGCACCTCTCAAGTGTCGAATGACTACCTCTACAACGACAACGATAGCAGTGATATGATAGCATTTAGATATCGTTATTGACGTTTAAACTTTGGAACGGCACTGGAGAAAGTGCCGTCTATGCCAAGTCCAGGGCACCAAAAGTGATCACGCCCAACCAAACAAACCCCTGAACAGTTGCCTGAACATCGTGCAAATAAAGGGGAGGCTGGCTGCTCCAAAACATAGGCCATTGGTCGCGCAGAATCGTTCCGCCGTTCAATTCTCGTCGTGGCTCGGGCGTGTCAGCCAAGTGGTGTGGAAAATGGCCTGATGTTGCCCGGGTTTGGGCGATCACCACCTGACGCACTGGATCGCGATTGGCCTTGGCTGGCTTGGCGGCCCCTGCTGGCCAATGCCGATCGCAGCGCCCCCACCTCTTCGCGACATTGGCAGATATTGGGGACGAGGTCATATGGCCTCCGATGAAGTTGTATATAAACCGCTTTGATGGCAACTGTTTGTCCTGGGGTCGGAAGCTCTGTTTAGATTCTTGAGATATCGCATTTGCTAGACTTCTACTGTACAAGAGCAAGTACCCAAACGCTATAGCGCTACCACAACCTACACACACCGTGCTTTATCCACACTGCATTGCAGATACACAGTATGTCATCTTCCGTCTCCTCACGAGACTTCCGCAACAAGCAGCTGACCCAGTTCAGATACCCGGCGCAGTGATATTTACCTACTTCACAATCCCCACGATGGAAGACGAGGAATACTACCACATGATGGTCGACGACATGGAGCACCTTTACCGGACCTACCACCACATCAACCGGTCCGAGGAGCAGCTGGACGGCGACCTGCCGCGATTCAACACCTCCGCCACGGGCAGGATACACAACCCCCTGATGTCGGGGATCCAGCTGGCCATCAGCGGCGCGGCAAAGGCGAGCGTGAACGCGGCCGTGGAGAGGATCGCGGAGGCGCGGAGGAAACTGTTTGCCATGCATCATTGAGCTGTGCTTGTAATCATGGGATGTGGATTGGGTTTTTGGATTTGTTTGTTGCGTGCATACATGGAAAAGGGGTGGTCAATACCCGGGTATGGTTGGAGTTTGGGAGTTTGTTTTGGAATTCCACGGTGCATTCAGTTGGACATGGCTTGCGAGGTTGGAGGGCGTATCCAATTATATTCATTTGATCCTGAAGCAGCGCTTTCTGTTCTCCTATTGGGTTCTTGGTACCTGCCTGTCTACTCCAAATGACTACTCGTATGTCCCATGATTGTGGTTATCTATGCCCGAGTGGCTTGACCCGCAATCACTGATTGTTTGATAAAAGCACGCTGGTAAGGACAGGTCCCAGGTATGGCTGGAATGACTGCCTCAGCAATAACAACTTGAGCCCAAGCGATGACCTCAAATCCCCAAGCTCCAGCGCAGCTCAACTTGCATGTCCGGGATATCGAGAAACAAGGGCCAGCCCTATATTTTCACCCGCCCTATCCTGGCGAGACGGATGCAGTTCAAGGGGAGGCTGCCGGCGCGGTTATCTGTGGGAGGGTACTAGTAGGGAGCCCCTCACTTGCTATGTTGTCGATCAGGTCGATGTCGATCTGGCGAGTGAAATTCCAGAACTTGACTGTGATGGGTCTACCGCCGGGCGGGTTCTCCATGGCTCCAATCCGCCTGTGGATTTGCAGAATTCTGTCCTCCAGGTCGCGCGCGAGTGAGGTAATCCTGTGGTTATCTCGATAATACGAGCTGGTCATGTCGTCTATCGCGTATGCCAGCCCCCCATATATGTAGTCGAGGTTGTGGCGGGCCGGGGCGCGGATGAAGACTTTGTTGATCGGCGGGTCTCGCTGCGCGTGTGTGACGAGCATAAGGCGGACGACCTCGAGAGCCTCCCGGAGGGCGAAGGTCATGGCATAGTCGAGTGTATCTTCCGGCCCCAATGACGGTACCCGCTCGCTGAGGTTGACAGAGTATCCGTCGTCCCCGCCCTTTATACCAAACGCGATCGTAGGCACGCCATTTACCAGTCTGTGAGATCATGTGTCAGCCTGATTGATGCTTGTACGTTGGGAGCTAATTAGCCCAATGCATTGGCAAGGCATGGACGTACCGTCGGACCACCGAGAGGCTGACCACCAAGCTGGTCAAGTCGACGCAGAACAAGTCCCTGTACTCGTTCACGACAGGAAGCCGCGGTTCAGCGGGTTCAGCCTGCGCGAAGTCGTCGTCTGGCTCCTCCAGGTCCAAGCCGTCGAATTCTGGCCAAGTTACGACCCTTGCGTCGATGTCGGCGGGACCCGGGTCGGGAACTTGCCAGATGAGCCGGTCGAGCGGGGGGTCGATGGTACGGTCGAGGCCCACGAAAAGTGGCCGGTCCCGATTGTTGTAGCGTTGGCTGTACCTGTCCATGAAGATACGCGGACAGATATTGCCGCCGTAGATCGGGCATCCGTCCTCGCGCTCTTCGCGGCTCATGGGCTCGCGTAAGATGGTAAGCGCGTTCATTGTGCCAGTGAGCCCGTTCATTGTGGCGAGGATTGGGCGAGATGATGGCGGCGCCAGAGGCAGATAGAGATGGATGCACAGTAATTGAGTTATCTGATAGTGACGAGTGCGCTCAAATAAACAGATGAGTTTGGATGCTTGGATGTCTACCTGGTAAGCCTGTATGGCCTTTGAAGTTCTACTGCATGTTGTGGGGAAAAAATGTCAAGAATTCTGGTCGGTGGCAGCCAGTCGTTATGTATGGGATCTCACGCCTTCCATCTGCGAGAATAGGTGCCGATGGACAGCAGATCTATCCGTTGGTGCTGGGAACTGGAGGCAGGTGTAAGTAACGACATAGGGGCAGTGACTGTCTTGGACAACGCGTACCTAGGTACTGTAGGTCAGGTAGTTACCTGAATTAACCTCGCAAAGTAAACATGTGCGATACGTCAAGAAAGAGCGGAACCCAGGACACAACAAGGCCTGGCAGCTAAGCTCCAAGCCCTCCCCCCCCAAACCTGCTTCCTGTATAGATAAACGAATCAGTCAGCACCCGCAACATCAGGTAGCTCGAGTTGGTTCAAGTTCCAGAGGCAGGAAAGGCGGGCAAAAATACCTGGTACCTGGTACTCATTGAGCCACCTGTCCAAAGGTAAATCAGGAACTTTGGGCGACTTGTGATCGGTGTCCATCGGCTGCCATCTTCAGCTCTTGGCGCATGTAGGCCCGTTTCAACAATATAACGTGCGGTCGGTTCGTCATGGGAGGTACTCTCGCAGGTTTGACAACAGATACCTGACATGAATACTCAATTCCATCTTCACAGCGGCCTTGGGTGGTGCTCTGACATGGCCCAGCGCTGGAATCATTCGCGGTGCTTTGCCGACGGTCGCACTGGGCCTTCGCTGATCTCAGATTCCGACGCGGTTTCCTGTCTCAATATATTTGCCCGCCAGAGAGGGCTTACGAAGGAAGTAAAGATGGCCGGCAAAGACAAGCCTCTTGGTTCCTGATGTCCGAGTGTGAATTTAACCATAGGCTTGTGTCTGGGGCACTTGTCGCATTTCTCCACTACTCTGGCAGCAGGAGTGACTGACGGATAAGGACTTTCGCATCATTGCTTCCTGGCGTTTAGGTCGGCGCAGCGTTCCCTCCGCAGAGAGGGATCCAGATTTGGCAAGATCGATTTTACTGACGAGGTGGCCGCAAGGCCAGGGCAGCAGCGACCTGAGGAAGCAGACCGGGTGCCTTTGGGCGGCCGGCCTAGGGACCTCAGTGCCGCACATCCATTCTGCACGAACAACTTGAAGCATAGTCACGGCATACCAGGCGTTTCATCGAGAACTCTCTGAACATTAGATGGGCAAGTTGTTTGGATTATGTACTGAAGTGCTTGAAGGCTTTCACGAGCACCACATTTTCCTACCAACATACCAGTAATTACCAAGTTATGCTCATTCCCTCAAGATGCCTTTCATGTTCCAGTGTATCTTGTTCTCTTCTTACCAGTAAAAACGCCAAAAAACGCCGAATCAATTCTGCCCTCCGTCTACCAGCTTGCTGTACATGTGATGAGCCGTAAACCAAAGAACTCCACGCTATGCGCCGTTGTCGATCCTATTGAGACGCCGCATGCGAAAGCTAAAGACCGCAAAAGTAGATGCAGAAATAGACACCGACTGAGGTGCCAGCTTATCCCGGTCCGGAACGCCGAAAATGACCGGAGTCGAGGAATGATACCGAGAGAGACGCCGGAACGCCAGGAAATGCAGCTTCGACGCATTGACTTGAGAGCCAGGCGTCAAAGGAGTGACCGGCCATAAAACAGCATCGCCATGGGCGACCGCTGCTGTTGGCGGGCATGGAAGACTCAAAGTGAAGTGCTGGATGGAGACCGAATGACCCGAGAAGAATGCCAGAAATGAAGAGCCGAAAAGACAGCCGAAAGGAAAGCCGAAAACAAGAACCGAAATTGAAAGTCGAAAAGCAGAGCCGAATCAGAATGCGCTGAAAAGAGAAAGGAAATAGACCTGAGGCGGAAAAACAGCGAATTTGAAAAGAGAGCCGAAAGGAACTGAAGCTGAGTATGGGGAAGAGTGCCAGGAAAACAAAACAGCAACCACGAAATGAGAGTTGGTGCTAGTGATCCTGTTGGGAATTTTGAGTGTTCTTGGAGGAGAAAGGGAGGCAGTAAAGAACAGAGAGGAAAAGAAAAGCGAGAGGGAGAGAGAGAAAGACTCGGAAAGCGGAAGGGCGCCCGTTCTTTCCCCTGGGGTTCCTTCCGATTGGGCTCGTCCCGGCGAACATTTTCACTTCGGCTCCCGGTCACGCCAGCCTGGTTTCCCCCCGCCTCCGGTCTCGCGACGCCTTTGGCCGCCCTCGGCATTAGCCAACCTATACTTACTACCCAAAATCTTCTCATTCAGTATAAAAAGGCATAAACCAGCCAATCCCGGCGTCCATTACTCTTATTCCATAATACTGCTACTCTTATATTCGCATTCTAAAAATAATATTTTCTTCATCCTCATTATTACAACCTTTCTCCTTCCTCCTTCGTCTAATCTTGGTCATCCGAACTCCGCTTAATCTCCAACAGGAATTGCAGCTTTTCCGAAAGAGCCGAGAAAAAAGACCTCGAGAATGTGAGCAATGACTGACTCTTCTTCTTCTTTCTCCGAGTCAGTGGTCGGATCGATACCTTGCTGCCGCTTGTACACGCTATCGGAGCATTGGCGACAACCAATGTGCCAGGTGAGTTTGCAGCACGTAGTTGCCGAGATGAGAAAAGACATCAAGGTGCCTACCTTTTCAGCCCGGTCCAGAGCGCCCAGAAAGGATGGCCAAAGCACTGAATACGAGACCAAGACGCTAGAAAATGCAACTTTGACGCATTGACGAACGACAAAAGATTAGCCACGCATAACTCGGCGTCGACATGGGCGACTGCCGCCGTCGGCACGGAAGACTCGCCCTGCAGTGCTGTCTGTAGACCGGCTAGGGCCGCGGCCGTTGTCCCCCACGCCCTCGTGGTTGCCTCAATCGACACATGGCTTTTGCCCACTTGTTTTCGTATTACCGTCTTGTGGGTTCCATCGGAGCACCGCATGGCTCCAATGTGCCATGTGCACTTCGATTTGGAGCGGACTTCTCCGTGTAAGCTCACCCACTTCGTCGACCACTGACTGATTTGTACCCACGAGTTGTGGGAATTGGCGAGGTATCCCAAAACCATGTCCTCTTTTTCCGCTTTCGTCAGGTGGTAGTGGTCGGTGGGCTTCTCCGTGGCCTTCTAGGCGTTGGCCGGCTCGGCCGGCTTGGCCTGCTTCGATGTCTTGGATGCCGATCCTCCAGGCATTTTGGCGGTTGGGCGCGGACTGCGTGATCCTGGCATGCCACACGCGCGTCTTGTTCGCTGAGTGTGCGCCGACCGCCCCATCATTCAATGTCGCCAGCGCTAACATGAAGGTCCCTAGGATTGAACTTGGTTGTTCACAATTATATCTGACGGGAGTTTGGAATGCTTCACCCACTCCGCCTAGGTACATAATCACATATTTGTGCGCTCTTTTGGTACGACGTTTTTGCGGCGCGGCTTTCCCTCGCGGTTCTTCACCCAAGAATCCTGCGAGATACCACGGTAATTCACAATTACTCTCCATACAAGTCTCACCTGGCTTGGTTGCTCGGGAATTCTGCGTAAGGTACCTAGGTATGGAGTCTTTAGTCGCCATGAAAGTGATGGACAAATAAAGTAGCTGATAATTAGTACTTCATGAATTATGTAGGAAAGATTGGAGAGAGTCCTTGATTAACAGAATTAGATCGCTGCTAAAAGTAGAACAAGAGAAGGAGTGTATATGAATGAGGCAGAATTCACGAGCATAGCACGATGTCACAAGAGTTAAGAAGAGTGAAAGAAAATAACTGAGTAGAAAGGCAGTGAGGCTCTTTGGTAGGAGATCAATGGCTAGAAGGTTAGGACTGCTAGGTTAGCAGATAGGGTTCTAATGTCTAGAGACATTTTCCACTATAACTACCACTATTCCCTCCAAGTCCAAGCTGGCTGCAAAATATGGAGACGATTACCTGCTTGCCGTGTTCATCCTATACCAGAAGCTAGAAAAAGTCCGTATTCCTAACCACGGGGGAGCCGCTAAAGAGTTGCCATTCGCCACAATATACCTTATCCGCCTATTCCGCTGAGACGTCATCCGGGTATAGAACCAGAAACCGAACGCCGAGAGGTACGCGTAGCAAATGCAGGTGCTGGGATGCCGTGGCCGTTAAGCCCAGCCCGAAGCGCCGCCAAAGCCAAGCAAGAGAAATGAATGCCATAAAGAGCCAAACGCCGTCGGGAATGATGCAGAAAAGAAGCCAGATGCTGTGCCGATGTAAATGCCATGCCCGAGAAGCGCGGGCCAAGGACAGGGACTCTGTCGAAAAGGACCGTGACGAAACTTAAAGGGAAACGAGATGCCGATGGAGATAAACCATAAGCGCCGCATAATCGGTGGGGTCTTATGCTGAAGCCATAAGAGATACCGCAACATCTGAGCTTCAAAGAAAGGACAGCGTCGCTTGAGGCAGTGGTGTTCTCAACTCCCGATGATCGAATACTGCTGAGACACTGAAATTCGGCTGGCATGAAAAGACGACGACGACAGACCAAAGAGCCGATGAAAATGAAAAGACGGAAAGTTGCGTGACCGGAAAAGAATGTCAAAGCTAAATGGCAGAAAGACTGAGAGATGGAGTGATTGTTTACCCAAACGGCAGCAGCCAGATTCAGTCTCGTGGTGGCGTTTGCTCATTCCTTATTGTTGTTCTTCCGCTCCTCCCAGGTCTTCTTGTGCTTGGACAGGACCTCGGGTCCCGTGGGCGCCGTGGTGCCCCAGAACACCTGGGTGCCCTCGACGGGCTTGGCGTTGCCCTTGGGGCGGATCATGACGCAGGTCTCATAGATGCCGGTGCCGGAGTGGCGGCGGCTGCCGACGTGGAAGGTGTCGGCGTTGCGGGAGCTCGTAGGCGTCGCCCGGCCCTCGCCGTGTGAGAGAGTCCACTGCGGGCCCAAGCTGGTGATCGAGCAGTCAACGACGCTGCTGCCAGCTAGGTAACTCTCCATGAACGCGTGCTGCTTTTTGGTGAGTGGGACGGAAGCGGCAGAGCGCTGGCCAGGCATTTTGTCCAGTTAGGTATGTTGCGTGTGGGAAATTAGGACGCGAAATGTGGATGGTGTCGGATAATGGAGAGAGAATTCGGTTGCGCGGTCGTGAGGATGCGAGGCGTTGTCCGGAGTGGTTGTCGCGAAGTCAAGAAGAGAAAAAGGAATTGGGAGGAGTGGGAAAAGGGTTTTGGGCTCGGAGGTTTCCAATCTGGCATTGGCGGTTAGGTGCGAAAGCAGGGGGTTTCCAGTCTTATTGATGATTCCTTCCTATTGTCGACGGTTGATAGCGCGAGGGAAGGTGAATGTGGGTGAATCTAGCAGGGGACCTACCACCACCCCCGGCCGTCGTTGATGGGACGAAATGGATATTGCTCACCGTCCAAGCATTGAATCAGGTGCAAGTCGTCAACTTATCTAATCAGAAGCGATGTTTCCTTCCAGGCAGAACTGGCCATTCTTGGTCATCTTGCCCAGCGTTGCCGCCCTAATGACTGGAAGAATTACAGCGGTACTGGTCCGCAGCGCTCCAGGCGTGGCAACCCGTATTTTTGCATCATGAGCAATGAATTAAATACATGTACCAGGACTGGTTGAGAAACTGGTATTACTTGTTAAAAAGAAATGCCCATGAGGGATGGCGAATAGCCCTGGCACACAGACTTCAGAACAGGCCAATCTAAAAGTGAACGCAACGGTCAAGGAAGCGTCGGATACCCGAAGAGTTCAGCTGACCTTAGATAGGTTTCCCAACGAAATGAACAGAGGTATAGTGTTCGACAATGGAAAATTACTCAAGGACGTCAGATCGAGAAACTTGAAATATTGGTATTGCATAGTGCACTTATCTCTTGAACCTCCCTTATAGGTGCGGCAGGCTATGAAGATTCTCTTTGCGTCTTTAAAAGAAGACCGAGACCTTCTCATATATGCTTTCTTGGTCAATGCTCATGTGCCATGCTGGATGGTTTGCGGAACCAGCAGATTTCCTTTTGTTTTTGGTTGATTCTTGAAGAAAACACCCAATGGCCAACAGTTGGTTCCATGACTCTATATCTATGAGAATAGAAAATACCATCCCAAAATAAAATAAACAATGGATTCAATGGCAATCCCTGAACTTGTCTTAGGGTTAGTCGTATTTGGTGTGAATCCTGCATGTTAGTCGTGATGTCGTTGTTTACCACCTACTGAGCCGCAAATCCTAGTCAGCTTCCGTGCAAAACGAGGTGTGCTTCGCGTGCTTCGCGTGCTAAACAGGGATCCAGGGCACGGTCTTGGCAACGGCCAACCCAAACGAGACTAGTGCGGGGTCAATTGCTCATCCCATTCATTTTAATTTTGGTGTTTGCTCAGTGTTCTTTGCGGGTGACTCACGCGATTCGAGAAGCAGCAACCAAAGAAACGGAACTGAGGACACAGGTGACGTCTGCGCCAATTGGGCCTGCCTTGATCCAGGCACGTGCCAGGGAAGGTCGGTCAGGCTTCCTTGCGGAGTGGCGCCAAGCGTCGGGTGTGGGTGTTCACCCTGCTCACCACCAAACCTCAACGCACACTCTCTTCGTCTCCACCTCCACCGACCTAGATCTAATCAGCACCTCTCTTTCTTCTTTATTTTCCTTTTCCAACTCCCACCGTAGCCGCTGCTTTGATTTTCTTCCATTTTGCGACCATTTGCGCTGGCATTTCTGCAGCACTGCGTGCACCACACAACATCCCCTTCATCAAACCTTCCCGTCGCAGGGCGCAGTCGCAGAGCTGCACCGGACGCCGACCATAGATTACGACAATATTCCTTACCTTTTCCCATGAAACGACAACAGACATGGACTTGGAGGCCCAATCTCCCTTCCCGAAGTCTTCTTCTGACTCCAGCCGCCGCCCATCGATCTCGAGGCTGTTGCAGTACTCGGTCGCAGTGCTGACGAGCGAGTTTCCTCACTTGGGAATACGACATTCAATCGCAAAGCAGGCCACCCATCTACCCAGCCCTGCTTGTCAGCGATGGATTTTGGATGCGCTCTCTCATGTTGGCTATGCCACTGATGGGCACGCCGAGCAGACGGTGGCTTCGAAGTATATTTCACCACCACTCACTCCTGCTACTTCAGAACACCTGTCACCAGTCCCCGAACGAGCGAGCATGGCCCTGTGCGGCGAGTTGCTTCAAGACAGCGCCTCCGCCGGACCCGAGGTGACGTCCCCAGACTTCAATCACCGGCACTTTACCAATGGTTCCCCTTCCGAGTCCGAGCACGAGGCCAACATCGAGGACTGCGATACCAGCATTTGCTCCACTGATTCTGGAGGCTCTTCTAGCTCCGATTCCTCTCGTTCCTCCTGTTCCTCTGGTTCCTCCTGTTCCTCTGGTTCCTCCCCCGCATCCTCCGTTTCCTCCCCCGCATCCTCCGTTTCCTCCCCCGCATCCTCTGTTTCCTTCCCAGCGTCCTCCGCCCCGGATGATGAGCGAGAACAGTCGCCCGAGGTTACGAAGGGCGTCGATAGCAAATGCACGTCGGCTGCGGGTCACGATTCTCCTGTATTCGTCCACGGCTCTCGTATCCTCTGGCTCACAGACTCCGGAGGTAAGCCTTTGAACAAAATACCTGACCTGCCACTTGGTCGCCTTGACGATGGATGTCAAATTATCGACGAGCATCCTCCAGTGCTCGATCCAGTGACGATCGGCCTCGACGACAAATCCGAGATTGACGAGCACATCTCCGAATCTGATCTCGGCCCCTCTGACGACTCTGCTGACAACTCTGCCGATGACTCCGATGCCGAGTCAGATATAGAGGTGGACCCAGATGAAGTCCAAGAAGAGCTTGACAAGCCACGCGATCCCGCCAACGACACCCCGTTCCCCTATGAAGTGGGACAAAGCCTCACCTTGACCGTCACCCAGACCTTTGACCAAGGCATCCATCTCGGGTTGCAGCGATTTGTCATTACCAAGCTCTTTACCTGTACAATGTCTCCAGTGGTGTTGGTAGAGTCCGAAACTGAACCGAAATTCACGACCGTCCTGAAGCTGTATGATCGTCGGTTTGGTACAACTCTCCGAGCCTATGATGATACACACCATATCACACACACTCTTGACGACGAGAAAGCCTGGCAAGATTATGTACGCGAGGGAAAGCATGTTTGGTTCTACGAACGGTTGCATGCGAGAAACAACCGCGACGGATGGTTTGGCCTCGGGGCTAGCGATGTTCGGAAACCCAATCGTGAGGGTCATGCCAGATACGAAGCAGCCTTGCAGCTCGATATCATCAAGAGCTTCAAGGAAGAGACCGAAGCATACGAGAGGCTGGCAGACCTCCAGGGAGTATGTGTCCCAAAGATGTATGGGCATGCTGAGATGTCGATCGCTCCACCCGACCTGGCGGGCTGGGAGGGCCCTGAGTTCATGATCTACGGCATTTTCCTGCAGCCCATCACCGGGTTCAACCTCAGCGACCTCTTGACTTCTCCCAAACGGCCCGAGCAGGACAAGTGGCAAGGTATCATCCAGGCCGCGGTCGATGCCGTATTCGAGGTCAACAAACGTGGTCTCATCCTCGGAGACTGTCAGCCCCGGAACGTGCTAGTTGATGAGGTCACACTAAAGCCCTATGTTTCGGACTTTGGCTGTGGAGGCAGCACCAGGGAGGAGGTATTGAAGGACTTCCGGGAGGAGGCGGACTCGGACGGCCAGATGACCAACTATGACGATCCGTATTACGTGGACCCAAGAACCTATGTGGACCCCAGAAGACCGGCCGACTTCAAGGACCCGGATGATGACTTGATATATTGGAACTCGGTCCGGTCCTATGATAATGTGGGCGCCATTGGAGTGATCATGGTCAACAAGATCATGTTGCACCTGAGGGTCACAAAGCCTCCATTCGCAATCAAATACCCTTGGCCGTGGCTGCTCAACAACATTACATATGGTGCTAGCTGCGTCAAGTATGAGACGGCGGAGAAGGAGATTGAGAAAGACGGGGTTGAGCACGACGGATCATAGGCTTCAAAAAAGCGAGCCAGTTTGTATGATTGTGTGCGTATTAGTATGCGTGGGGATATTCTTTATGATGCCCCATGAGCGGCTGGGACAGAGGAATGGACACGGAAAATTGGCATTGAGAGCATGGAACCACGCAGGTGGAGGGCAATACGAAGCGTGGCGTTGATAGTTGGTTGTTTTTCTTAGATTCTTTCTTTCCTATCCTACATAAAACCCGACTGCGAGCAACGTCTCGACATGTCACGCACGGTTGGGACCTAGACTTCTAGTAAGACAGTGAACAAAATCAGAGGAGCATTCGTTGATACAAAGCCTCGTATCATCTGTGTCTACTTTCGGAAAGGACGTGACGTCCCCGTTCATCTACTAATTAGTTCTAGTCCCTCATAAAATCGCCAACTCCAACATCTAGGAAGATCATAGGCTCAGACACCAACAGCACTAGCATCCAAGACCCGGGTACCCTATTACAGCCATGCAGAACTTGAAGTCTCCCCAGTTTAAATCTCGTCGTCCCAGAGATCATAGTCGCTGAAGTAGCGAGCGTGTATACTCCTCGCGTAATCCACCAACACGGGAAAACTCCTCACCATCTTTTGCGTCTCGGGTGCCCTATGATCACCGCACACAGTCAGCCCACAAAACCACCCACAATAACACATCAAAAAACCACCAGGGAGACTGGACTTACGCAGGACAAATCAAACTGGCAACCACAAACCCATAAACCGTCGCATCCGCCTCGGTCGGCGCCTCCCGCCCGAGCACCCAAAACGGGCCCTCCCGATCCATATCCCCCTTCTTCGTCTTCGCCTCGACGAGCAACGCGTTTAGCGTCTCCCACGCCTCGCGCTTCATGCCCCGCATCTCGTCGTCGGTATACCGCCCCGTGCCCTGGCCGTACAGCGTGCGCTTGACCCCCGCGTACGCGAGGTTGCCGACGATGAACCGCATCGCCCAGGGCAGTGCGGCCAGCGCGCCGGCGCGCATGGTGTAGTAGTTGTCTATCCAGCGTTCACGGGTCTGAAACATGTCAGCTTCCCCTCCACTCCGCGCCCCCAACGTAGAAAGTAAGCACATGGAATGGAAGAACAACGTACCAAAAAAAAGGCCAACCGCTCCTCCAGCAGCGCGCGCACAGCAACATCCACCGCCCTCTCCCCCGCGCTCAGCCCGTCATTCAAATCAGGCATCACCCCCTCGGCGCACAGCCGCTTGATAATCAAGCTCGTGTCGCCCAGCATCTCACTATCACTGCCATTGTCGTCGAGGTCGAGAGAAATGTAGGGAATCTTCCCCCGCGGGGCCTGGCGCATGGACCCTTGGCCCAGGCGGTAGGGCACGGCGGCCAGGCGCAGGCGCGTTTCGAGCTTGTTGACGAAGGGGGACCAGACATGTCTGTTTGGGCCTTGGAGGACGCAGTAGAGGGCGATTTTCGCGGGAGTGGTGGTTGGGGTGTGCATTTTTGGATGCACGTTTGTCTCTGGATGGTGGTTTTGGTGGGTGGGTGGAGTGGTGTAAGTGGTGATGGTGGCGGTGTAAGTGATGGCTGAGGTTGTTCTCTATCGTTAAATGGAAGCTGCAAAAAAAAAGGATTATTTTGCTGATCGGGTGAAGACGATGGATCGAGATACCACTGCATCAATTACCAAAAGAATGTAACAAAATAACCACAAGACCCAACACCATGATATACAAAACCCCAAAGGCGAGGAACGACACGAAGTAACGAACGGCCATGCCCGCGAAAACACGTGATACCGCAACGAGTGACGGTCCCGCGCTGCGCCGTTGCGGTTTTCGCCCTTCACGGCAAACAACCGAAGACGCGAAAGGGCGAGGGCTGAAGTGCCAAGCAATTGCCGTACACTGGTAAGCAAGCCATTCGCGCTTTGGGCGCTGCTGCCTGGCTGGCTGGTGTTGGTTGGCAGGGCTGGCTTTGTCGATACTGGGACGGGATGACGTGGACAGGGGTTGTTACTGGGGTCTTCAGCAGTTCAATTCAGGGAAAGGGGGTCACTGTTTCTGCACGTTGTTCCCTAATTAACGCCATGAGAAAACCAAATTGTATTCACTCCCACTGCAATTGTAATGACAAGTATCTAACGAAATAACAAAGGAAAATGTTTCAATCTGGGACAATCTGACATCGTCTGAGATCCAGTGACTCCCCGAATTTAATCGGGCAGGACCAACTCGGACTGTTCGCGATACAAGGGGGCAGCAACAAAACAAACACACACACAAGGAACCTCAGACTGAGGTGAGCCTAGGCACTCAGGCGGCTGGTATCACAATATCACCATCGCCTCCCCCCCCAACTCCTGACTCCAAACCAAGCCCAGCTCAACCCCAGACACAGATCCCACTGCCGCCAGTAGTACGAATGAATCCAATGTAAATTATTACTGCACGACTTACCTACCCCCAAGCTCAACCCATCGCCACAATCACCTCCTCGTCAATGTTCGAGTTAAGTGGCGTGTGCTCGGGGTTGCTGCTGCTGTTGCCCGTGCCAGAGACGTTGGCGTCGGCGGTGTCCACGCTGCTCTCGCCAAGCAGCGGTCCCTGTTCATCATCTGACGACAAGATACCCCGTTCAAGCGCCGACGGGCCATGCCCTCCCAGCCCCCTTCCCACCCGGAAGAAGGCAGCGATGCCGTGTCGCATCTGATCAAGAGCCGACTTCGGTGACACGACACACTTCCAGATGAACTCGGCGGGGAACAGGCGGATCAGAACGCCGACGGGAAGGGTCATGAACCCCAGCAGCAGAGATACTGCCCACTCCTTCACCGACAAGGGGGTGATTGACAGCGTCTCGCCGCCAAACATCATGATGGAGATCTGGCAAATAATGATCCCATACGTGACCGGAAGAAGACACGGGTTTCTTGACACGCCCTCAAAGATGTTGAGGTTATTGTCGAGCCGGCGATTACTGCGCAAGTGGTTAGAACGTGACTTTCTTGATAGAAGGGACTGGAGACCACTTACTTCCACATGTTGCAAAGCTGCAGCCACACAATGGTGTTGAAAATAAGCGTCTTGAGAACCTTCCTCTCATCGAAACTGACGTATCCTAAGGCTTCTCCACCAAAGTTCAATGTCAATACAACAGCGAGTTGGTAGATGGCTTGGCCGACCGTCATCTTGATGTTCTGGAGGGAGAACAGGAACGCTGATTTTCTCTCTGGCCGGCGGAGCAAGACGCAGGGCCTGGCGCACTCACAGGCGAATACAAGAGCGCCCAGCGCTTCCATGATCAGGTTGACCCACAACAGCTGAGCCGGCGTGAGGATGGCGTCCAGGGTGCCGCTGGCCACGACAGAGACGCAGGTGATGAAAATCGTTGTGAAGTTTGCCGTCAGGTGGAACTGCAGAAACATCTTGACCGCGTCGTGCACCATGCGGCCCCACAGGATTGCCTTGACAATGGAGGAGAAGCTGTCGTCCAGCAGCACGATCGATGCCGCTTCTTTCGCGATGTCGGTCCCGGAAGCCAGCGCAAACCCCACATCAGCAGCTGCCAGGGCCGGGCCATCGTTAGTCCCATCCCCTGTCACCGCTACCGTCTCGCCAAGCTCCTTGAGCTTTACGACGGCCAGTTTCTTATCCTCCGGGCTGAATCGTGCAAGAACCTGAAGCTTGGGCAGAACTCTATCCATCTCCTCAGACGAGAGCGCCCGGAACTCTCGCCCCTCCATGACAAGATCGCGATCGGTCAGGATGCCGCACTCTCTCGCCACCGCCATCGCCGTGTTGACGTTGTCGCCGGTCACCATCTTCACGCTGACACCCGCGCGGATGCAGCCCTCAACCGAGGCTCGGACGTCGGGTCTGAGGGTATCCTGTATTCCCATGACGCCCAAGAAGGTCAGATCTTGGACTGCGTTGATGAATATGCGGTCGCCGGCTTCACCGAGGGGCAGATCCGAGTCCACGGGTGGCCAGGTGCCAAAGTCTCGGCATGCCAGACCCAGCGTGCGCAGTGACTGTGAGGCGTAGTCCTTGATGACGTTGAGCATCATGTCGCGCCGCGCCGGTGTCAGGTCCTCGATCCGCATCTGAACGGGCTCCGTAGGGTCGCCAAGAATGGAAATGCTCTTCTCGAGCAGGAACTCCGGGGCCCCTTTGATGTACATCCGATACCTGGGCGAGCGGCCATTGACAGCTTCTTTAGTCACGGTCGCCATGCACTTCTTGGCGGAGTCGAATGGAAACTCGGCAACCACGATGCTCTTTGCACGCGCTGCAATGCTGGAAATCATGCCGAGGCGCCCCTCGGCGAACCGTAGCATGGCCGCCTCGGTTTGGGAGCCACAGTAGACCGGCAGCTGACCATCATGTTCCCCGGGCTGTTTGAAGGCAGTGGAGTTGATTGCGATGGACCGGACGAGGATCTCCTGGACTTCCGACGATATCGACTCAATGAAAGGCTGTGTCAGCATCACCGGCGGGCCATCGGCATCCACTTCTTCTCCATCCCTTGTGTCGGCGTCAGCGCCGGCGTTGCCGTAGATTTGAACATTCTTGGAGAAGCGGGCCTTCTTGTTTTGAAATCGCCCGGTGGTGCCAAGGGCCCCGGTCACGACGGACATTCTGTTCATGGTCAGTGTTCCAGTCTTATCAACAAGAACGGTGGTAGCATTTCCCATGGTCTCGCATGCTGTGAATTTCCTCACAAGGATTCCGTCCTGAAGCATTCTGTGGGAGGCGTTCGAGTGGGCAAGAGCGACGGCCAATGGAAGACCCTCGGGAATAGCAATCAAATTGATAGCCAGGCATATCAAGGCAATCTCGATGAGCTTGTCATGTTTCCAAGAACGAGGCCCGTCGTGGACATAGAGCTGAACCCCCAGGATGAGGCCAAGCCACGCGGAAACGAAGGCCCCAGAAATGGCGATGTGCTTGGTAAGAGCGGTCAGCGTCTTCTGCAGCGGGGTTTCCTCTGTTGAATTCGTAGACTCCATCTTAACGCGGCCGTGGATACTGTTGACGCCGACGCCCGTGACGAGATACCGGCCAGTTCCGGCTAGAATCTTGCTTCCGGAGATAATGAAGGGATCTGGACCGGCAGAAGCTGAATCCTGACCGTTCTCAAACGTCTCCAGGGTCTTGTTTGCTCCAACCTTGGCAACTTGCTCGGATTCACCGGTGAGGGAAGACTCGTCGCATTGGAGGAAAGAGCTGCAAACCAGGACGCCGTCCGCGGGCACCAAGTCTCCGGGGGCCAATTCCAAGAGATCCCCAACGAGAACATCGTGGACGGATATCTTGATCTTCTCGCCGAAGCGAATGGCGGTGACCATCCTGTCATCACTCTGTGCAAACGGGGCTGGTCAGCTTCCTTCCTTCACAAAAGCATGGACAAGAGCATCGATCGAGGAAGGGCAGAATGGGGACACGCCTTCTTCACAAGAAGGGCGAACACCTTCTCCTTCTGCCACTCGGTAACGGCTTGAATAACTGCCCCAATCATGACGATCGCGATCACAACGCCACCGCTCGCAAAGTCTCCTCGGCCATCTGTTCCATCCAGTTTCCTATAGATACCGAGCCCAATCGAGAAGCCGGCAATGCCGAGGAAAGGCTGCACCACAGGGTCGGTTAGGTTATCCCCGAGCAGCTGAATCAGTGTCTTGGTCTTCTTGTTGGGCAATCGATTCGAGCTAAAGGCATTGCGTCTTTCATCCACTATTTCACCGCCGTCCGCAAGTCAGTTTCCGTGCGGCGTTGTTGACTGGTAATTGCCGTAGGCATTATGTCTGCATTGTTTTGTGCTCACCGGTGAGGTTCATTTGCAAGCCATTCTTGCCATCTGTGACCAGGCCGCGCTCAAGTCCACGAATCCCATCAATGATGCGCAATGCTTCCAGGTCTTTCTTATCGAGCATGTCAGAAAGCTCATGTGGGATAAGCAATTCGTAGTGATCGTCGCCCTGTGATTCTTCATTGTCGATGTTGAATGTGTCATGAACTCTGGGCAGGTAGGGGTCAGGCAGACTGAAAGAACCCGTGGGGGACGGGGGAGAGGAGTCGGGGGGCGAAGAAGAATAGGACGAAGCGACCACGAGGGACGACGTGATAGATGCACGAGAGGAGGGGCTGGAGTCCGAGATGCTATGGGCTCGCAGACCGGCACCGCGACCGGTGGGAATGGCCAAATAACGGGTGGCACCGTCGAAGGGACATGGTGTACCGCCCTGTGATGCCTGGCGTGAGTTGGCTTTACGAAGAAAGAGCTGAAGATGCCGCTGGACAACGGCTTGGATGTTAACGGCGACAAGACTCACAGGGGACGTGACCGTGATCGGTGGGGCGCGGCCTTGTACAAACTGCGTCACCCTTCTATCTCTTCCGACTAGGGCATCATCTTGGTAGGAGTTGTTGCCGTCCATTGAGCCAGCATTGAATTCGGTTGCCTGTTCGTAGGGCCGAGGGATGTCGGGAGTGGACGACTGCACGCCAAGTGAGGGAGGGTACTTCAAAAGCCTAGGTGCTCGACGGGTAGGCGAGCGTCGCCTGGGACGCGGGCGTGTGGTTGGAAGGGGAAATGCCTGGATGGCAAATGAACTGAACCTGATTGACCAACAGCGTCTGGGCAGCGCAGAGGGGGACAGCGGAGAGCGCGTGGTCTGCTCGGCGCTCGGTTGGAACGTCTCGATCGCACCACAATATCCAGAGACGGGCGTGTGTGCAGCGCGGCCTCTGTTTGTTGTCGTAGGAAGAGAGAAACTGGTGGGCAAAGGTACCTCCGATGAAGACAGTGTATGCAAGATCCTTGCAGCAAGTCGGTCGGTCGTGCAGACAAGTGGAGGGAAGACCTGGGCACAAGATCCTTCTTAATGACCGCAGGAGATCGAGGAGGCTGTGCAGCGTAGCGTTGGTGCGTCGAGGCCTCAAGCTCCATGGTCATGGTGGTGAAGCTAATACTCGTGGCTGAGCTGGGTCGTCGAAACTCTATTCATCCATGAGAGGTGGAAGAGGGAGGAACATGTAAGTGGTGGGAGTGGAGTTGATGGATCCATTGTATGCAGCTGAATTACCTACCTAGTTGTACGCTAAGGTAAGGTACAAGTGTGCCCCAGCTTTTGGGCAAGCAGCCACTGCAGCCAAGCCGGGCGCTAGTGAGCTCGCAAAATGGAAGGAGCTTGGAACATATCATTTCCAAGTTTCCAAGTTCCAGTCCTTCGTTCGCGGTCATTTTGTCAAGTGCTGGTGCAATTGAAATGCAAGATAGAACTCAACCAGACCGACCCTTATGCCACCCTCCCCGGCCCAGTCGAAAACCTGGAGAAGAGCCATCAAATTTCGAAGGGAGTAACAGGTCAAATCTCAATTCGCATCAAGGGCAGTGGGAGAATCAGGCCTTTAAGGGACCCCGAATGTCCGTGCACTCGGTCTGCAGTACCGACGACCTCGGCCACATGCAATCGCAAACGTTCCTTCCCCTCCATTGCCTCGTGCCGAAAAACCCAGCTTCTGCAAGGTTGCAACGCAAAACTACCAGGCAACAAATCCCCGCAGCCCCGCGCGCCATGATATTGCGCCAAGCCAAAGCCTCGACCACATGTCAAAGCGAACGCGTCAACACCAGCACTTGTCACTGTCATAGGCGCAGCCTTCCGCTGGAGCCTCGATCGCCCACACCCGAAGAGGGCGGCATCCAAGGCGCGAGTCTATCCTCCGGGCTTGTCACATGATCGAACTACCCAGACTCAGCCGGCATTGACTCATCCGAAGCCTTCCCAATCCCGAGACGGTCTAACTATAATTAAGGACGTCCACCTTCGACCAGTCTGAGAAACCGCCCAGCTGCACAGCCCCCCTTCCCACGTCCCCCCATGTCGGATATAAAGCTCACAGCATCGTCCTCTGGCACAGAGCCATCCACCGCATCCACAGAGCCCTTCACTGGGTTGGAATCGCATGGCAATGCTGTTCTGTCCGATGGCCCGACCCTACGCTTCGTCAAGGAGAAGGGCATCTTCCGGCCGTTGAACCAGCCGGCCAACCTCCGCAACAGCCTGCTCTTCGCCGTTGGGTACCTCGAGCTCGCCAACGCCGGCGACTTTGCTGCCAATTACTGGAACGACTCGCCCTTGCCCATCCATGCCATCGGCCTGATGGCCTTTGGCGGGACCCTCGCCTTTCTGATGCTCTACTTCGCCTGGAAGGATGCCCGGCTGAGCTGGCAGAATATCCGCGGCCTTCTTGTCGAACGCCGCTCCCTGCTCGCACAGCGTGCCCAGCTCCAAGGTCAAGGCTCGCAGGAAGCCGTCATCCGCACCGTCGACTGCTATTTGCACGTCAATTTCCGCGAGTTCGGGACTGAAATCGTCGACCGCATCGTGATGGACTCGTTCCTGGGCTTCGGAGCCATCTTAGTGGGGGTGGGAACCTACATGGCTATCGCCGGTGCGAATCCCTACATCTTCTTCGCCAGCAACCTTCTCACGGGCTACATTGGCAATTCGCCGTGCGCTCTTTTCGGCCTGGCGAACTTTTTCTGGTCTTCATGGGTGTGGCTGAGAGCCCGCCACCACAGAAAGACCACGACCACCGAACTTGGCGGGGATACCATGCTGCAGGCGATGATCCGCCGACGGACGTTGAACGTTCAGCTCCACAGCATCCTCAGTGGTGTCGCCGGCATTATAGCCGGCGCCGCCTCACTGGCCACGGCCACCGAGTCGTGGGCATATGTCGTTTTGGCTCCTTGCATATCAGCCAGCGCGTTGGCCAACTATTTCTGGCGCCGGAGGGTGGGATACAACCGCCCATTTGTCGCCCGTTCCGTGGGCGAAATGAACGAGCTTCTGCTCATGAGCGCGCTGCGGGGTGTGTCTTTGCGTATGCAAAAGCTTCGGGGTGGTAATGTTCCAGACACAGCCTTGTTGCTAGTGCAAGACCTGCATTCTTTTCACTCAATCCTAGATTTCATCATAAACACGGGCTTGTACGAGACTTTCTGTCTTGAACTTCTTCGCGAAGAGGGACTAGCAAAACGCCTCTTCGGCACCGCAGAGGAGGGAGTCCAGTCGACCCAGTTGCCAGTAAGCGTTGATAGCTTACGTTTAACCGTCGATGCACAGGCCCTCAAGATGCTGGCCAGTGACGATGTTACACTGGCTGGACGACTGCTAGAAATCGCCAAGAAAATAGTCATCCAGGAAATACACTCCTCTTTGCACCATCAGGAACGATGGTTGCTTGAAACGCTCGGCTGCTACATGGAACTCGTCAGGAAGTCATCAAGGGGCAGCGAATCCACTGCCCAGGAGACCGTTGACAGCTTTGAGAGTTGCGACGAAGACGAGATCAGAACGACGACAAGAGCACGCCGATATCACAATGCCAACAGCTACTGTGGCAGGCACACAAACGAATGGCTTAAGCTGGAATTCTCGCCATCTCAAGTGCTGATGCGCAGCCTCAACGAGCTTGTCATGGCGCCTTGGATCGGCCGACACCTCACGAGGCCGTGAGCGCACTCAGTTTCGTCGTGATGAAGAGGAGGAAATTATGTGATTTGGCATATGCATAAGGGGCGGTTAATTAGTGTGGCTGCTTTGCAAGTGTCATTATGTACCCATGGCAGTCACCGAGAATTATCCGCTCCTTATGCAATGCCAATAAAAACCAACCAACCCAGGATTCCGGGGGATTTTCAAAGTACGTATGTGTCTGCGAAAGAACAACGCAAAGTCGGTCGTATGATTACAGTTGGAAATTGTCGTAAATGGATACTAATTCTCTTCTTGCGACGACATAGGAACAAGGTCAAGCTTCCACAATCGCTCTGTAGCCTCCTGCACTGCTGACACTCTTTTGTAGTACGATACCCGGTCAACACACACCGAACGGAGGAACAAAAACGCATCGGCCATCAACATCCAGCCTCAGACCGTCAACTCTCATTGTCCTCATAAAACATGTAAGTCCTCAACCTCCCGCTGTATGGTTTGGTCCGCTGCTTTGGACTTGCTCAAAGGTGACTACAAATGGCCAGAAACAGGTCTCATTCATCCTCTTGCTTCGTCTCTGTTTGCAACTTGCAACAAGGTGTCAGGCATGTTTTACAAACATGAACCTGATGGTCAAGTAAGACTAACCCAACTACCACACACTGACATACAGCGTGCCGGTAAACATTACTCATAGTCATGCCTCATCAAACGAGCCATCTGTGCGATAGGTTCCCAGTCATTGTGTCGTGTTCAATCACCTCAGTATCCCCTGATAAAAAGAAGCGCGTGTTCATTCAAGACAAATAATACAACATATTTATAAATAGCAGTCCACAAATCCCATCACACGTGCAAACTCACAACGGTTTCATAACTCGTCCAGATTTGATCCCCGACTTGGATCGCTCGTATTGGGCTTGAATCTTTTCATATTCACTTCGAGACAAGTCCTGATCCATATTCCCCGTCGCTCACCCCCAGCACCCACAATGGCGACCACGAGACACCGCCAAGACCTTGCCGGGGATCGCGAGGGGTGGATCCAGGACAAGACAGCACAGATCCACCCGCACTATAACAGTTCTCGCTTCCAGTCGGACCGCCGCAGGATCATCACGGACCTCCAAAACGTCAAGTTCGAGTACGGCGGCACGCAGCTGCGCCCCATCATGCCGTCGATGCAGGCGCCGTACCAGAAGCTCCAACGACTCCTCGACAAGAAACAAAACATCCCGCCGTGGCTGGCCGAGACGGTGCGGCTGCTCTACAAGGACAACCAGTTCCCCGACTACCTCGTGCAGAGACTCGCTCTCAAGGGCTGGGACGCCGCGCAGGTCACCAACCCGCGGCTGTCGGACCGGAAGCGCCGTCTGGGCTCGGCAAAGGGGCTCAACCGCGCCGACGCCTCGGAGATGGAGGACGGGTTCAGCAGTGTCTATGATAATACGACCGGCCACAACAGCCGCCAGACGGGCAGCAGCAGCAGTAGTACTAGTAGTTCCAGCTCTTCACAGGCGGGAGCACACGACCCGTCCATCGCGCACCGCCTCGCCGCCATCCGCAACGACTTCACCACCAAACTGCACTCCCTCGAGAAACAGCTCGCAGAAGCCAAAGCCAAATCCGCTCAGCAACCGCAACTCAACTCCCCAACAAACCCACAAGCCCCAGCACCCCACGACAAAGACCAAGTCCTCGACGGCATCCGCTACCAGCGCGCCTACCAACGGCCCCGAGAACCCAAACCCCACTCTCACACTACATGTAGTACCCCCGCGACCTCCCGCAGAAACCCATCCCCCTCCCCGACCCCCTCCAATTCATCATCATCCGGATCCTCAACAGCAAGTTCAATCCCACGGCGGTCCCACAGCAAACCACACAACACCGCACCCACACTTCCCCCGGACGAGCCACCCCTTGCACCCGCAACGCGGCACCAACCCCACCGCCAGGCAAAAGAAACCAACTGGCGCTCCCGCTGCCTCTCCCTATCAACCTGGAGCGAAGAAGACGACTCGGAACGTGAACCCGACCGGCTCGCGACGCTGCGCGCCGACCTGGAGGCCCTTCGTGGTCTGCGCAGGGAGCACGCGCGCGAGCTGCGGCGGGCGGGCAATGTGAGCCAGCGGGCGGTGTGGAAGGGGCGGATTCAGAGCGTGGAGGGGAAGATTCGCGGGGTTTTGGAGGAGGTGGAGGAGCTTGAGAGGGCCCGTCAAGGTCATGGTGGGGATGGGGGGTGGTCACGGTGGGTTTGAGGGCCGGTTGTTGGTGGTCTAGTGGATTAACTGCATGGGTGGGATGGGATGTACTTCATTTGGTATGGGATAAGATGGTAGACTGATGTGTTGGTTTGTGAGGATGGAGCTTAGTCAGGGTGATGGATATTGGTGTTGGGGTAGGATCAGAAAGAGAGGGACCTAGCAAGATGATCAGTAGTATTACGAACGGAGTCAGTTGGATGGGGCAAGGTCTGAACATTATATGAACAAGGGGGGTAGGAAAGGTGGCCTCCTATCAGCACCTCATCGACGAAACCGTGACCATGGAGTGGGCAAGCTAGATACCATTAGACTTACCTAGGTAGAAACGTGTGTTTAATCCTGGCCAGTCATGTCCATGTCTGATAAAACTTCTAAGCTGTGCAGGAATCTGTCTCAATCAGGTCCAGATACTACCTGTTCTAGACCAGTTGAAAATTATTGAGAAGCCTTACCAGTTGCTCCAGTATTTAGTTCCATTACCTTGTGTGGATGCAATCTGAACAGGAACTTATCGTGCATCGTTGTCTCGAGTGAACTCCAGGGAATGATCAAATTAGGTCGGGTCAAACACAACATGACAAGCACAATAGGTATCATTCAATTTCTACTACGCCTGACGAGATCCTCACCCCTGCACTTATTACAAGGATCTGAAAGGCTAGCAACTAGTGGCAGCAGAGCGCAAAGATCAAACGGCAAATATCACCGAAATACCTTGACAATAATTACACTCCCACTGCCTCAGACAGGCGAGCCACAGCCAAAGCTGGTAGCCTGGCTCGCACCGTCGAACGCGGCAATCAGCCCCTCGACACTGGAATACATGCCCAGCCCCGTCGTCGCCAGGCCGCCGAGCATGTAGATGAGGTTCCACGTGTTGAAGAAGGGCCGCTTCATGTATCCGCGGATCCATCGCTTGACGCCCGTGTCGACGTAGTTGTACGTCTTGGTTGTCGGGTCGAAGCGCTCCTCGGGCGTCATGGCGTCCTTCCGGATGTAGTAGCCCAGCGCCAGGAGAGCGGGCAGGGTGTAAGTGAAGGACAGGATGAAGAGCGCTCCGATGAAGCCCGAGATGTACGAGAACTGGGGGATCGCGGCACCGACGATGAATGCGATCGCCCAGTAGATCGGGACAAGCACGGCCCATAGGTATTTGCCCTTGCGCACCGTCAAAGGCGGGAAGTTGAAGACCTCCTGGAAGAGCTCGACATAGAGGACTTTGAGTCCGATGTTGCCGTACAGCGCCGCGGCGATCAGAGAAGTGATCAGGAGGATGATGTTGGTCGCTGTTTGCCAGGCGAAGGGCGAAAGACCTTGGTTGACGGGGTTGTAGGTGAATTGACCCTGAGAGGGGAAGAGTTAGCATTTGTAACTGCCCAATGAGCTACTCGGCGCTGAGGTTCATATGTAGTACCTGGTACGAGTAGATGAATATGCCGAAAAACATATACACGACATAAATAAAGACCTCGGCGATAAGCAACGACTTCCAGAAGTCGTGCGGGTGGCGCATCTCGGCCATGAAGGCCGCAAAGATCATGCAGCCGCCGTACGAGTAAACAGCCTGGTTCAGGCCGTTCAGGGAGCCGATGAAGCCTGAGCCGCCTGAGGCCAGTCCATCAGGCGGCGTGCCGGCGAATGTGAGGACCGGACCGGGTCCAAAGTTGTCGCCAAAGGAGGCCTGGGTGGTTGCGAAGTTGGGGAGCGTATTCGCCGCAACGCCCATGCTGTTCATCTCGTGTCAGTCTCATCACAGATCATACATTAACAGGTCTTATGAAATGAGCCATCCATCATTGGTAGCGGGCCAGCACTCACATCATGAAAATGGTGAGCAGGTTGAGGTAGACTGAGATGTTGGCAATCCACGAGAAGCGCTGCAGTGTTCGAATCTGGCCCAGGACAAAGCCCGAGACCATGAAGATGACGAGGCACGCAACAAAACAAATGCCAACATTCTTGTCGGGACCCTGGGACATCTGCGAAATGGCCTGGCCGTTGCCGAGAATCAGGATGGAAACGAAGAGGAGGAGCTGCAGGCCCTGCGCAAAATTGACGAGATGGCGGGCGAGCGGTCCAAAGACGCGGTAGTACAGATCACCGTAGCCCTTGAGCGGGTAGCGGTCCGAGTCAAGGCCCATGAAGGCCTTCCACATGATCCATCCAGAGCTGTGGGGTCTTGTTAGCTCACGCATTGAGATGTCAGGCAGGGCGACGAGCTTACTAGTAGGACATGATGCCGAAGACGGTGTACAGAGCGACACCAGGCCCGTATCCCATTTGCGCAAAAGCCCATCTGCATCGGATTTCGTGTTAGGATCCATGCATTGCATATCTCAACGCAACACTCCACACTTACGGCGCAGAAAATGGCCCCAGAATATCGGTGGTGATCAGATAAAAGACGCCACCCCAGCCGGCGGTTCTCATGGCGCGGCTTGCCTGCTTCCACTCGGCGGCCGAGACCCCTGTAATGACGGGCTCGGAGAGGGCGCCATCGACACCGTTGTCGGCGGCCTTCTCGGCCGCGGCTTTCTCCTCGGCCGCGGCATCGCCCGTTGTAGTAGGGGGCACATCCGTCTTGATGTGGCCCCTGCGGAATCGGTCCTTGATGAGACTTGTGAACGTCGTCGGCCCATGGGCGGACACATAGAGGGCATTCGCAGCCACCTCCTCGCTGCGGGTGATCTCGGCGTAGTGCATGTATTCTTCAAATGAGATGCTGGGATCATGGGCGTGGGCGGTGTGCATGACGTCCAGATGCTCCGGCGCAGTCAGCTGCGCCGACGAGCGGCGGACGTCCCCGCCGGTCTCGCCGTCAATCATGGGCGCTGTGGGGAGCGACATGGTTGGTGGGTTTGTGTGTGCGTGCGCGTGTGCAACGCTGGAAAAAGTCCAGACGGTAACAGTTGGCAATGTAGCAGCAGAGGGGTGCTAGCCCGGGTAGGAGGAGAGGACGCAAGTGAAGAAAAAAAGAAAGGGTCGCTTGCAGGATGGTGCACAACGAGGCACGGAGAGAAAAAAGTCGAGGGG